>OY757021.1:114795146-115353448 GCA_963580285.1 Lucinisca nassula
ACGTAGGTACGTGTGTATCGTTTTTGTCATCGTTCTAGCGCCTACATTTATTGTTGGATTTTGATATAACTTCACACAAATGTCGGGTATGCCAACATCTCGAGTTAGTTGGACATCTAGGGTCCTGGGTTCAAGGTCAGCGTCACTGTAGCTATTTTTAGGAAAATTTTGTCATCGCTCTAGCGCCTACATTAATTAATGGATTTTAATATATCTTTAACTAAGGTTGGGTTGGAAAATATCTTGAGCGAGTCCGACTTTCAGTGTCCTGGGGTCAAGGTCAAGGTCACGATGGCGATTTTCAGAAAACAAAAACTTTACCATCGCTCTAGCGCCTATATTTATCGATGGGGTTTAATACAAGCTTACTCAAATGTTGAGTATGAAAATATCTCGAGCGAATTCAACTTTTACGGTCTTGGGGTCAAGGTCACTGTGGCATTTTTTAGAAAAACTTCGTCATCGCTCTAACGCCTGCATTTATTGATGGCTTTTAAGAGAACTTTTCTGGCTTTTCCGATGTGTACAAATTGCGCACCTCTTGTGGCTGATCTATTCTTGTATTGTTATGAAAGAGACTTCATGTTGTCGCTTTCCATTGATAACCAATCTGAAATTATTGAAGCTGTTAGCTCCACTTATAGATATTTAGATGATTTATTAAATATTGATAATACCTATTTCGATGGTTTGATCAGTCAGATTTACCCCCCCCCCCCCAGATCTTCAACAAATTCTTCTGATTCCGAGGCCCCGTTTTTGGATTTACATCTATCTATTGTAGATGGATTTGTTTCGTGCAAAATTGTGTATTCAGGAATTTTATCGTGCAAAATTTATGATAAACGCGATGACTTTGATTTTGAGATTGTAAATTTTCCTTTTTTTTGGATGGTGATGTTCCTCGTGCGCCATCCTATGGCGTTTATATTTCGCAATTAATTCAATTTGCTAGAGTCATGTGCAGTCATGTAACTGACTTCAACACTCGTAATAAATTATTGACGGCTAAACTTCTTAATCAGGGTTATCGGTACCATAAACTACGCAAAGCCTTTTCAAAATTTTATAGACGCCATTCTGATTTTATTTCAAAATTCAATATTGGACTTAAATCTCTTCTGCAACAAGGTCTATCGGAACCCGAATTTTATGGTGACTTAGTATATAAATTCAGAAAAATATACAACCGCAATGACTTTAGCACCCAATCTCGTAAAATCATTCTTCGATATAAAAAGATTGGGTACAACATCTATATTATGCGACAGACTGCATGCATGGTCCCAATCACGGTTGGCAACTTTGCTTCCCTCTTTAATTGCACGCCGGTGGGTCAGGCCTCAGATTCTATGACGGTTCCAACGTAAAAGCTTATTGAGAATTAGAGAGATCTAATTGCACGACCCGCAGAAAAAGCGACCGACTGAAGTCGGTTGATTTCTAAGAGTGCCCTAAAATCACCGTGTCATTCTGTCAGTCTGTCGATCTGTCAGTCTGTCTGTCCGTCCGTAACCCGTTTGTGAAAATTGGTGATAGTGACTTAACCGCTTGGAATATTTAAACAATTTTTGGCATACTGATAGATATCAATGAGATCTAACCAATGAACTTGCGAAATATTACGTTCCATTTAGTATAGCCTCGCCGAGGCGAAAAATGTGAAAAATTTTCGAACAGCTTCTCCTCGGAAACCGTTGGGCCGATTGAAGTCAAATTTCATATGGAGCCTCTATGGGATGGGGGAAACCAAAATTTGCTCATGGGGTCCAGGTCACATGACCAAAATTGTCGCCAAGCCATATATGGTCTGTCTGTCTGTCCGTATGTAACCCGTTTGTGAAAATTGGTGATAGCAACTTAACCGCTTGGAATATTTAAACAATTTTTGGCATACTGATAGATATCAATGATATCTAACCAATGGACTGGCGAAATATTACATTCCATTTAGTATAGCATCGCCGAGACGAAAAATTTGAAAAGTTTCGAACTGCTTCTCCTTGGAAACCGTTGGGCCGATTGAAGTCAAATTTCATATGGAGCCTCTATGGGATGGGGGAAACCAAAATTTGCTCATGGGGTCCAGGTCACATGACCAAAATTGCCGCCAAGCCATATATGGTAAAAACCCTTCAAAAATAGTCTTCTCCAGAACCACTGGGCAGATTTCCACGAAACTTGACAAATAGCATCTGGGACGTAGGCCCATCATAAATTGCTAAAATGGTGACCCTGGGTTGACCTTGACCTTCTTTGTGTCTAGGTCAAACTTTGACACATCTGCTTTTGTTGGAATATTTAAACAATTTTTGGCATACTGATAGATATAAATGAGATCTAACAAATGAACTTGCGAAATATTACGTTCCATTTATTATAGCCTCGCCGAGGCGAAAAATGTGAAAATTTTCGAACTGCTTCTCCTTGGAAACCGTTACGCCGATTGAAGTCAAATTTCATATGGAGCCTCTATGGGATGGGGGAAACCAAAATATGCTCATGGGGTCCAGGTCACATGACCAAAATAGCCGCCAAGCCACGTATGGCAAAAACCCTTTAAAACTAGTCTTCTCCAGAACCACTGGGCAGACTTCCACGAAACTTGATACATAGCATCTGGGACGTAGGCCCATCATAAATTGCTAAAATGGTGACCCTGGGTTGACCTTCTTTGTGCCTAGGTCAAACTTTGACACATATGCTTTTGTATTGGAAAAGTGAGAATGCAGTTTATCCTGCAAACGATTCAGAATACAGTACGTAAGTATAAGATATATTTTTGCTCTTTACAATAAGGCGCATTTATTGGGGGAACAGTTTTAGGTCCAGGTCACATGACCAAAATGGCCGCCATACCCATATATGGTAACATTCATAAAGCTAGAAGCATCCGGCGGGTCGGGCACTTCAGCTGAAGCACTGGTTCAAGGTAATGTTGGTTGGTGCCCGATCCTCTGTCTCTGGTCGGGCCAATCGGAGTCAAACGGTTGGTTTTCTTTTACTCCAGCATTTCAGTGGTTTCTTGCTGTCGAGTCCTCACCGTTGTTTCACCTCTGTGGTTCTTTGATTATTTGTGTTCACGGAGATGTTGCACTGATGAGTTAGGAGGCCTTCATGCGGACTGAACAAATTATTTCTCTAAATCGCGACGTAAGTATGGGCGAGGATTGTGGCCACGTAAAATCGATTTAAGCCCCCCCCCAGTGGAAATCTGTGGAAATCTTTCCACTGACCGTTCCAAGGCGGTTGGTTCTTCTGTGGCGATTTATTTGTGTTGTTGTTTGTTACTTACTGTGTGTATCACTTGTATCTTTTTATTTTGGATGGCCATATGGCCATTTTGTGGGAGAGTAACTGTCCTTATGGCCTTCCTTTGTTTAGGTTTCCATAATGGTCTGGTCGCTTAATGTTTGTGTTTCTTTCCCTTTGGTGTCTTTGATGGGTGGAGTAAGTTTATTGTATCGATTCCTGATCTTTGTTTTACTTCTACTTTTCAATCAAATGTTTGGTATGACAATATCTCGAGCGTGTTCGAATGTTAGGGTCCAATGCTTAAGGTCGAGGTCACTGTTGCTATTTTAAGAAAAACTTTGTCATCGCTCTAGCGCCTACATTTACTGATGGATTTTAAGATAACTTTAGTCAAATGTTGGGTATGACAATATATCGAGCGTGTTCGAGTCTTAGGGTCCAAAGCTTAAGGTCGAGGTGACTGTGGTTGTTTATAGACAAACATTGTCATCACTCTAGCGCCTACATTTATTGGTTGATTTTAATAGAACTTCACATGAATGTTGGGTAGGATAATATCTCGAGTGAATTCGACTTTCAAGGGCCTATACTCAAGGTCAAGGTCACTGTGGCTATTTTTAGAAAAATATTGTCATCGATCTGACATCTACAATAACTGTTGAATTAGCTTTAGCTTCACACAAATGTTGGAAATGATAATATCTGGAGCACTTTCGACACTTGGGGTCATAGGCTCAATCTCAATGTCACTTTGGCTATTTATAGAAAAACTTTGTCATCAATCTAGCGCCTGCATTCAGTAAAAAGAACGTCACACAAATGTTGGGTATGATAATATCAGGGTCCTGGGATCAAGATCAAGGTCAAGGTCACTGTGGTTATTTTTTTAAATAACTTTGTCATCGCTCTAGCGCCTACATATATGGACAGATTTAAATATAACTTCAAAAATGTTGGGTATGATAATAGCTCGTGCAAATTCGACTTTCGGGTCCTTTGGTCAAGGTCACTGTGGCTATTAAAAAAAACTTTGTCATCGCTATAGCGCCTGCATTTATTGATGGATTTTCACGCAAAAGTTGAGTATGAATATATATCGAACGAGACTTTCAGGGTCCTTGACTCAAGGTCAAAGTCACTGTGGCTAGAATAATAATTGTCATTGCTCTAGCGCCTACATTTTTTTTTTTTGTAACTTCATACACATTCTGGGTATGATAATATCTCATGCAAGTTCGGCTTTTGCCCGTTCAGTGTTTTCGGCACACGAAGTAGTCTTGTGCGAGGGGATTTGTATCGCTGGCATTAAGGCATTTATAATCATTTTATAAAAGTTCTGTTTTTCAAAATATCCTCAAAATGCCATGTTTTACTTTAAATATGGGGTATATGTGTGAGAACAGCAGTAAATACTAGTATATATACATGCTATTTAGGTAGAATTTAGTGCATTTTAGAATTGAAGTGTTCCGAAGACATACGCGAAGAACCACGGATGAAGCCGGTTTCTGGGTTCCATACTAGAAACAGGTAAAATAAGCGTTTTTCACAATTATGGTCTGTTCGGCTTTCATTGTAGAATCTGAAAGTGATAACTTTTTCGCAAACTTGAAAGAGTCTTTGTCACTGATCATTTATTATGCATGAATAAATTGTCAGATAAGATATACGTTTCTGTTTGACCATGCTTTTGATGGATCATAAAGAAAACTAGAACTGTTAGAGGATCTGACTATACCCCGCTTAAGTGAATTTTACTGAAATTAGGATCAAATGTACACACAGTGGGATTATCGAGTGTGTTTATTACATGGACCTGTTAATGTGTTGTTACTCCTGATAAAAGTTTGAAAAACATTTAACCTTGACCTCCATGGACAGAAAGAATGAAAGAAAAATAAACATATAAGCTAATAGAAGCCCATTGTCTCTTACATAATATATGTCATCACCATTGCATAGTATACCAAGCCTGAGGCTTCTACCTTTTATAGTTCCTGAAAAATCTTTGACGAAAAATTTAATATTGGCGTAATGGCCCACCCGAAGTGTGAGGCTTACAACATAAATGTTATACGAATGACTGCATGCATGGTTCCTGTTTTAATTGCACGCCGGTGGGTCAGGCCTAGGATTCTATGACGGTTCCAGCGTAAAGGCTTAGTTAAAATTGAAATTTAGTTTTATGCACTGTTGGTTCGTACCTGATGGTGTCTGTGGTCGGTATATTTTATCATTTTGGCATTGCATACAAAAGTTTCAGGGTTCTTGATTTTTTAATTGATGAAATATTTAGTGTTGGCCTTTATGGAGAGAAAGAAGAATAAAAGCACAGATGAACAAATAAGCCTAGAAAGCCCATTGTCTCTAATACAACATACGTCATCGTTATTGCATTGTATACAATATTTAGGGCTTCTAGCTTTTGTAGTTCCTGAGAAATCTTTGACCTAATATTTAACATATACTATTTAATATTTGGCCTATATGGAGAGAAGGAAGAAAGTAAAAAATGACTGCCTCTTACACGATATGTCATCTGAGAAATCTTTGACGAAAAATTAACATTGGCCTATATGGAGAGAAAGGAGACTGACAGAACAGACCGGCCCCGATAGCTCAGTTGGTAGAGTGTCCGCTCCGGGGAACGGGAGGTCTCGGTTCGATCCCGGGCCGCGACATACCAAAGTCGTTAAAAATGGTACTAGCTGCTCCTCGCTTGGCACTCACATTTACGGGGTAGAGCTAGGACTGGTCGATCCAGTGTCAGGATAATGTGACTGGGTGTGGTATCATGTAATGTGTCTGGGACATGATACTTCAGTGAGGCAGCACTATAAACGTGAGTATTGAGCTCCCTGTCGCAACCAGACACCGTCGTGATATGACTGAAAAATTGTTGAAAGCGACGTTAAACCCGAATTCACACACACACACTGACAGAGCAGATGAACAAATAAGCCTAGAAAATAAGGGGCGCCGTTTTGCTATTTATTCCCTATTTATAGATATCCATAATTATTTATGGATATCCATAATTCGATCTATGGATATCCATAAATCGATATGAATTAATGATATCCATACATCGAATTATGGATATACGTAATTCGATTTATGGTTATCTATAATTCGAATTATGGATATCCATTATTCGGCTGATACATGGATATCCAAAAATCGAATTATGGGTATTTATAGATATGGATTAAATAGTAAAACGGTAACCCATATAGAAAGACCAATGTTTCTTACACGATATATGTCATTATTAGTGCATTGCATACAAAGACTGAAGCTTCTAGCTATTATAGTTTCTGACTAATTTTTGACCAAAATTTATACATTGACATAAATGAACAAATACGCCGAGAAAAGCCTATTGTCTCTTACACGATAAAGGCGTCACTATCATATAGTTGCAGTGCACACTAAATTTGAGGCTTCTAGCGTTTATAGTTTCTGAGAAATCTTCGACGCAAATTTTAATATTGGCGTTTACTGAAAGAAAGGAGAATAAAAGAACAGATGAACAAATAAGCATAGAAAGTCATTGTCTCTTATACTATATAAGTCATCAATATTGGATTGCATAATGACTTTTAGGCCTTTATCTTGAATAGCGTCTGAGAAACTTTTGACGAACTTTTTTATTTGGACTTATAAGGAGAGAAAGAAAAAAGGAGTAAAAAAGCAAATAAGCAATCTATATAGTCAGGAGAAAAAAATTGTACTGCAAGAATATAACCTCCTATATACTGTCCATGAACAGATTTTCAAGAGTTTATCTGTTGTCGTTGCCAAGAATAAATCAAATGACATTTACTGATTTAGCCCATGTTTATCATGAGCTCTCCAACAGGTAGGAAAAGGGACACATTTAAGACAGAAGCTGGATTTTCTCTCAAACAATTACTGACGAGGTACTTTACTTGTATACGAGATTTAAAGATTGCACGACCCGCAGAAAAAGCGACCGACTGAAGTCGGTTGATTTTCTAAGAGTGCCCTAAAATCACCGTGTCATTCTGTCAGTCTGTCTGTCCGTCCGTAACCCGTTTGTGAAAATTGGTGATAGTGAATTAACCGCTTGGAATATTTAAACAATTTTTGGCATACTGATAGATATCAATGCGATCTAACCAATGAACTTGCGAAATATTACATTCCATTTAGTATAGCCTCGCCGAGGCGAAAAATGTGAAAATTTTCGAACTGCTTCTCCTCGGAAACCGTTCGGCGATTGAATTCAAATTTCATATGGAGCCTCTATTGGATTGGGGAAACCAAAATTTGCTCATGGGGTCCAGGTCACATGACCAAAATTGCCGCCAAGCCGTATATAGTAAAAACCCTTCAAAAATAGTCTTCTCCAGAACCACTGGGCAGATTTCCACGAAACTTGATAAATAGCATCTGGGTCGTAGGCCCATCATAAATTGCTAAAATGGTGACCCTGGGTTGACCTTGACATTCTTTGTGCCTAGGTCAAACTTTGACATATATGCTTTTGTATTGGAAAAGTGAGAATGCATTTTATCCTGCAAACGATTCAGAATACAGTACTAAAGTATAAGATATATTTTTGCTCCTTACGTTAAGGCGCATTTATTTGGGGAACCGTTTTAGGTCCAGGTCACATGACCAAAATGGCCGCCATACCCATATATGGTAAAATGCTTAATATCTCATTCTGTCTGTCCATCCGTCCTTTGTGAAAATTGGTGACAGCAACTTAACCGCTTGGATTATTTAAACGATGTTTTGCATACTGATAGATATCAATGAGATCTAACCAATGAACTTGTCTAATATTACATTCCATTTAGTTTAGCCTCGCTGAGGCGAAAAATGTGAAACTTTTCGAACTGCTTCTCCTCGGAAACCGTTGAGTCGATTGAAGTTAAATTTCATATGGAGCCTCTATGGGATGGGGTAAACCACAATTTGCTAATGTGGTCCAGGTCACATGACCAAAATGGCCGCCGTGCCATATATGGTAAAAACCCTTCAAAAATAGTCTTCTCCAGAACTACTGGGCCGATTTCCACAAAACTTAATAAATAGCATTTGGGACGTAGGCCCATCATAATTTGCTAAAATGGTGACCCTGGTACCCTTGACCTTCTTTGTGCCAAGGTCAAACTTTGACATATGCTTTTGTATTGGAAAAGTGAGAATGCATTTTATCCTGCAAACGATTCAGAAGACTATCCAGAACTACTGGGCCGATTTTCACGAAACTTAATAAATAACATTTGGGACGTAGGCCCATCATAATTTGCTAAAATGGTGACCCTGGGTTGACCTTGACCTTCTTTGTGCCAAGGTCAAACTTTGACACATATGCTTTTGAATTGGAAAAGTGAGAATGCATTATATCCTGCAAACGATTCAGAATACAGTACTAAAGTATAAGATATATTTTTGCTCCTTACGATAAGGCGCATTTATTAGGGGAACCGTTTTAGGTCCAGGTCACATGACCAAAATGGCCGCCATACCCATATATGGTAACACTCACAAAGCTAAAACCATCCGGCGGGTCGTGCACTTCAGCTGAAGCACTGGTTCAGGCTCATAAACTTTTCTAGATATGCTCAGAAGATATTTTAGTTATGGAATAACGAATGAACGGACAAATGTAATCAAGTATACCCGTACCTTCCCACCCACTCACCTTTCTTTTTCAAAAGCGGGGTTATAATAAGGGTTCGGTCTAGGTAGTATTGCGCGAAATACTGGAAGTATTGGTGTGATCACTTTTGGACCGAGCTTTTAGTTGCAGTTTAAATACCAGGCATGCTTTCACTGGTTATATATTACATGTTTCATTTCAATGTTAGAAAAGGATAGCTATAAGGAAGTTTTATTATTATATCTGCAAGCTCAAAGAAAATGTTGCTGATTTTTATATTTTTATTCCACCGAATCTATCTATCTATCTATCTATCTATCTATCTATCTATCTATCTATCTATCTATCTATCTATCTATCTATCTATGGTGAATGAATGCCATTCGACTTGTCACCAGTAACCATTCTGATTATCTCAGGCCAATTACTTGGGAATTATTATATAAGGGCCTTTTTATGTCCTGGACAAAGCTTTCAGTACAAAACAATCAATGTACCCGGGTCACCTTACTGAAAACAATGACGTAATGCATGAGCATGAATGAAAGAGTCTGTTTATCGTTTGTCTTTTAAAACGCCTTTTATTCGCGATTTATTGCACAAAAATGTCAATATTCCGCCAATAGTAAATACGACGTCTTAAAGGCCGTCGTACTTCAAATGTTACGGAACGTATGAAACTAATTTGCATATTTAATCCACCAGTGGATTACCGAATTAATGCATGGCTTAATTACTTTCTCAGATGCGGCGTCATATGATAAAAAAATTACACACATTCGTACGGTATCAATGCTTTTTGACATACTTGTGACTATAATGGTCTACCGGACGGCTTTTGACTGGCGAATGCTTCAGGGTTTGGCTAGTCGCCAAGTATCGGACGAGCAGATTCGATGGCTGCTCGTCCAGTATCAGAAGACAGCGTGTCTGCCGGAGGACTGTACCTGAGGTCAAGCCACTGGCTTCTTACTTTGCATCTTTACTTATCACCTTAATGTTCCCTGAAAGCACTTTGTCATCAACTTTCGTACAGTTTATACCCTCCCTGGCTAGGCTTCCTTCTGAAGTTTTCACCAGTTCCATCCTCTCTCTGTTAAATTTGTCACAGTCAAAGATATAATTTCTATGGTAAAGCTGAGCAGAACGCAGATATTATTAAACAACCCTGCCGACCGCAAGTTATAACTGGCACAAATCATTACGAAAACACGCTTATACAAATATATTGTAAATTTTACAGCGGAAAAAAACGAAAATTTTAAGGATGAAACATTGTTTTATTTTTCTTATTTCTGCTCAAAATATAGATTGTGGGTACTTGTTTGAATCGCCTCATTGAGGCGGTTCTAACGAGTACCAACAATCTATATTTTAGAGCAGAAAGAAGAAAAAGAAATTTTACCCCTGTAAACCCCAGTTTACCATATAAAAGTGGGGTTTAAAGGGGGGTCAGAATAATATAGGCGTGTTTTCGTGGTGGATTCGGGAGTTTTCAACTAAACATTTCTCTCATAAACATACCTTATTGCTGTGTTCTCAGACGTCTTCTTCAACCAGTTTATCTGTAATTAAAAACTTATGAAAGGTTATGTGCATGAACGAATATTACATGGACATGGAATCGAAATCAAGACTACGAAAAGTACATGTAGGCTAATTCTGCGCAATTAAAAGTTTGACCCTTGTTTTCATTTATTCCAATGATCCAAAGTAGAAGTAAAACAAAGATCAGGAATTGATACAATTAACTTACTCCACCCATAAAAGACACCAAAGGGAAAGAAATACAAACATTAAGCAACCAGACCATAATGGAAACCTAAACAAAGGAAGGCCATAAGGACAGTTACTTTCCCACAAAATGGCCATATGGCCATCCAAAATTAAAAGACACAAGTGATACACACAGTAAGTAACAAACAACAACATAAATAAATCGCCTCAGAAGAGCCGCCTTGGAACGGTCAGTGGAAGATTTCCACTGGGGAAAAAAACCTGTTTTGCAGCAGTATATTATAAAAATGGAAAAGGGAAGCGATCAGAAACGGATACAATCAGATCCCAAATCCACCCTCCACCCAGAATATCATAAGAAAGGATGTTTAAACATGGAGGTACGACAGTAAACAAAATAGACAGCTGAGTCGGCAGCTTTTGTTTTCAAACAGGCGGTGACTCATATAATCCAAAAGCAGCTAAAAGACCATCATACATAATGGGGGAAATAACTAGAAACACCAGCAGAACAAACATTAAACAAGAAGGAACCACAACAAAAGCACCGACTTGTAACTGATGGGTTTAAGAATACTTTACGGGACCCCGACCCTCACCCTCACTTTCACTGCTGTTCAAACATGCCAGATATTGCAAGCGTAACCAAAAAGGAACAGCAAAACAAAAGGCCCATGGGTCAAGTGGGAAAAACTGGCCCCAGACCCTGGATGCCACCTTTTCTTACAAAGCAAGGTGGCATGACTAAAATCTACGCGGTTAGTATAGAGGTCCACCCAAGGATCACTGATGCCAAATTGTTTTGAAATCTGATGCCATAGTCTCTACAACAGAATCAGAAAAAAAAACACTATTTTGCCTTGTCCCCATACAAATGCCAAAGTGACGGAATTTGACCCAGACACAAGGTTAACCAAAGGTCATCATTTGTAAAAAAAAAGTGTTAAAGCCAGAGTTCCAAGTGAAGCAAAAACAAGTTTAAAAACATGAGCCTTTCATTACGAATAATTGCAAATACGTTTTGCCAAATATGGGCATGACAGCCAACTTGGTCATGTTTCGCAGACCCCACAAACAAATTTTCAAAACCGCATTGAATATGTTCTATAAAGGGTTATCCTTTGGAAGCAAGGAATGCACCACAGAACTAGAAAACATGAAGTGTGCATGTTATCTGGACCAGATTAGCTAGTTTCGGCCAATTAGGCCTCATCAGTGACCCTCAAGTATTTCCAAAATTCCACACTGGAATCAATGATCCCAATGATCATCCATATTAAACTAAGTTTCAATTGACCCTTCAAATCCAATGATCAAGACATACAAAATACTTAATCTTAGGGCTGCGAGACCAAATTCAGTAAAAGAGCTTCATTTTTGATATTTATGAAAATGCTTCTAGCTAATTGCATAATTAAACAACCATATCATAAGCTACAATAGCTTCAGAAAAATCCAATTTTATGCCCTTTCCCATACAAACGCTAAATTGCCAAATTTGACATTGACATAAAAAGGTCAAGGTCAACTAAGGGTCACGATTTTAACAAATTTAGTAGGGCCAAACTACTTATACAGTCGAACTTCAATGGCTCGAACACCTTTGGGACCACGAAAATCTGTTCGAGACAGGGGTAGTTCGAACCACTGAGGTTACTGTCAGGAGGCATAACGAGATACGTTTAGACATCTTTTCGGTGTTCTATAATGAATATGTATGCTGTGTGTACTCATTAGAATCGCCTCATCGAGGCGATTCTAATGAGTACACACAGCATACATTTGCAAGATAAAAGACTAAAATCTCCTTAATTACCCCCCACTATTTCTTATGTAGAAGATTTCGCTAGGGGCTCAAGAATGGGTTCGACTTATCCATGGTAAACGAGCCGTCGGTGTTCGAGCCATCGAAGTTCTACTGTACTACCTATCAAGTTTCAAGGCCATGGACCCTTTCTGATGGGAGCTGTTGGTTAATTGTATCGATTCCTGAGCATTGCCTTCACTTCTATTTTAGTTGGTGACCACAATTGTCATTCAGCCACCAAGTTTGCTGTCTGTGTTACAGAATGCCTAGACAAGCTTTCTACGTTATACAGTCGAACTTCAATGGCTCGAACACCTTTGGGACCTCGAAAATCTGTTCGAGACAGGGGTAGTTCGAGCCACTGAGGTGACTGTTAGGAGGCATAACGAGATACTTTTAGACATCTTTTCGGTGTTCCATAATGAATATGTATGCTGTGTGTACTCATTAGAATCGCCTCATCGAGGCGATTCTAATGAGTACACACAGCATACATTAGTAAGATAAAAGACTAAAATCTCCTTAATTATCCCCCACTAGTTCTTATGTAGAGGATTTCGCTAGGGGCTCAAGTATGGGTTCGACTCATCCATGGTAAACGAGCCATCGGTGTTCGAGCCATCGAAGTTCTACTGTATCTGTTACCTAAACATCCTTAAAAGACCATACAAAGCACGGTTTATTGCAAATGCAAGCTCTTGTACCACCACCGCACTCTCCAAATTATTAACTTCATGTTTTACTGCCATCAAAAAACATGTGATAAAATATTGCGACAAAGTCTTTGAAAGATCTTTTAGAAATCTCTTTCGGTCTATAAAAGTTCTAGTAAAGTATGAAATAAATTGAAATGCAGACGTTTTCGTGCTTCAAGTCCGTCTACTTACGATCTTTCCACCCTTTTCACTACACTTCCTCATAATCTTATAAAGGAAAAACTTAATGATTTAATTAGTTTAGTTTAACTAATTTATTTTAGTTCGATTGCGATGGAAGCTTCAAGCTTATTTAATGGCTCTCGAACACTCATTCCGGATGTTTTCACGCGCGCAAGAGAGAGGCAGTGACTATTACACCACTGCTACCCATTTACACCTGGGTGGAGTGAGGCAGTGTCAATACGTGTCTTGCCCAAGGACACACCCCGATTCCGGGTGCCGGTTTCGAACGCGCAACTTCTCGATCATGAGTCGAACGCCCTAACCACTGCTCTATCGAGGCTGAGTTAATTGAATGGGCATTTCATAGGGCAGACTTCCTCTGTCTTACATGTAATGTTAGAAATGCTTTTTTCACTGCCGAAGAGCATAAAAATTATACTTTATGGTCATGTAAGAAAGTGTATGAAGCTCTCACCTTTCTACTTGACAATATTTACATAAGATTTGGTACTAAGTTATTTAGACAAGTTGTGGGTATTCCGATAGGTACTAATTGCGCACCCCTTGTGGTTGATCTGTTTTTCTTTTGTTATGAGACACACTTCGATGGTTTGATCAGTCAAATTTACCAACTCCCCCCCCCCCCGCCACAGAACTTCAGTTAAATAAAGCAAATTCTTCTGATACCGAGGCCCCGTTTTTGGATTTACATCTATCTAATGGGGTTGTTTCTTGCAAAATTTATGATAAACGCGATGATTTTGAATTTGAGATTATAAAATTTCCTATATACGTGGTGATGTTCCTCGTGCGCCGCTCTATGGCGTTTATATTTCGCAATTAATTCTATCCGCCAGAGTGTGTAGTCATGTAACTGACTTCAACACTCGAAATAAATTATTAATTTCTAAACTCCTTGATAAGGAAAATCGGTACCATATATTACGCAAAGCCTTTTCAAAATTTTATAGACGTCATTCTGATTAAATTATTTGTATAAAAATCGCGACGGAAGTAAGGGCGAGGATTGTGGTCACGTAAAATCGATTTAAGCACCCCCCCCCCCCCCCACCCAGTGGAATTCGTTTCACCGACCGTTCCTAGGCGGTTCTTCTGTCGCGGTTTATTTTTGTTATGGTCTGTCTTTGAGTGTTTGTATTGCTTATATTATAAGTAACTGTCCTTTTGGCTTTCCGCTATTGGTGTTTCCATTATGGTCTGTTGTTTCATGTTTGTGTTTCTTTCTCTTTGGTGTGTCTGATGGGAACTGTGGAGTAATTGTATCGATTCCTAATCGTTGCCTTGACTTCTGTTTTGAAAGCTCCGGGAGAAATTTGTTTTGGTCTATCAAAAATTTGAAATGGGTTTTAAATAAACTGAATTCCAGACGTTTTCGTGCTTTAAGTGTGTCTACTTATGTCTTTGCCAAGCATATTACTACACCTCCTTACAATCTTATAAGAGAGGAACTAGCATTAAAAGTAGATTTAATTGAATGGACATTCCATACAGATGGTGCCCTCTTTCTTGCATGTTATGTAAGAAATGTTTTTGTTGTTGTATTTTTTCGTTTCTGAAACGCATAAAAATACGCATTTTGGTCAGGTCAGAAAGTGTGTGAAGCTCTCACCTCCCTTTTTGACAATATTTATATAGGATTTGGTATTAGGATATTTAGACAGATTGTGGGAATTCCAATGGGTACGAACTGCGCACCCCTTGAGGCTGATTTGTTCTTGTTTTGTTATGAAAAAATTGATTATCTACCCTGCAGCTGGTGTTGTGCCTGTTCTTCGGGATCTTTATTTGTTTGTTTGTCAACACGGCATAGGTCATTTTGGAGATGTTGCTTCCAATTCTGTAGGACTTTTACCCGACACTGAGATGAAATGACATCTCAAGCCCTGTCGCCCAATGAAACCAATAGGGTTTATAAGCATGGACGGGTGCGACTCACACCGCTTTGCATGGGCAGCTTAGATCCTTTAAACAGTTTGCCAGTACTCATGTGCTGTCGGTTTCAGCTCTGCGTGGAAGCATCATGCAGCCCATCTATTTCTTCAAGCCCCTTGGGCCGTCTTTGGGATCAGATAATTTTGAAAATAGACTTCTGCTCGGCGTGGCCGGTGTTGCGCATTTCAGTACTGTTCATGAACAGACTCAGTAAAACCGAGTCTGCTGTTTTCGTTTATGCTTCCAAAGAATCTAACTATTCAATACATATTTATCTTCACTGCAGCTTGAATTTTGAAACTAAATCAGAATGACGTCTATAAAACTTAGAAAAGGCTTTTCGTAGTTTATGATACCGATAAGACAAATGCTTTGTTCAGTCCGCATGATGGCCTCCTAACTCATCAGTGCATTATCTCCGAACAAAAATCAAACAACCAAAGAGATAAAACAATAGTGAAGCAAGAAACCTCTGAAAGAAAACCAGCAGTTGTACTCCGAAGCCTGACCCATCGGTGTGCAATTAAGAAGGTAAGCAACGTTATCCGTGATTGGGTTAAAAACAATGCATAAAAGCCATACATTCGTAAGAAAGATTTTACTAAAGCTGGTGCATAAGCCTCCGTGGTGTAGTGGTTACGCTACTCGCCTTGTAAACCAGGGATCGTAAGATCGATCCCGGGCATCTCCAGACGTTCGGATGAGTCTTTAAACCGACGTCCCGTCTCCGAATGACCTAAGCTGTTGGTGGGACATAAAACTCGAACACTCACTAAAGCTGGTGCTGAAATCATTGCAATCATAATATATTTTTTCTGAATTTATATACTAAGTCACCATAAAATTGGAGTTCCGATAAGCCTTGTTGCAGAAAATAATTGACCAAACCATAGATAGATAAATGAAAATTATATACAGTTAAATTCCTATATTAAGACCACTTTTGGGGCTGTCCTTTTGAACAGTTCCAAAGGTGGTCCCTGCCCAGAGGATACTGTGGTCAGAAAACACAAAGAAAGATAAGTGTAGCCTTCAAAGTAAGCTTTTTAAAGCAGAATTAGTCTTAATTTTAGGCGGTCTTAATAGCGGAATGTCACTGTATATTTATCAAAAAAACCTGTTCGTTTTTTTCCAACTATACAATGCCACACATTGCGACAGGGCTTGAGTTGTCATTTCATCTCAATGTCGGGTAAAAGTCCCACAAAATTGGAAGCAACGTCTCCAAAATGACCTTTACAGTGTTGACGGGGACGTTAAACCTCAAATCAAACAAACAAAACAAACAATGCCACACATGGCAGATGGTTATGAGAATATAAATATTAATAAGCGATTCTAACCAAGGCACAACAATACGATGACTCAAATCAGCTTGCACATCCAGCTTCTGATATCTTGTTTGTTTGTTTGTTTGATTTTAGGTTTAACGTCCCCGTAAACATTATTAAGGTCATTTTGGAGACGTCGCTTCCACTTTTGTGGGACTTTTACCCGACATTGAGATGAAATGACATCTCAATCTCTGCCGCCCAATGAAACCAATAGGGTTTATAAGCATGGAAGGGCCGACTCGCAGCAATTTTCCTGGGCAGGCTTAGGCGTTCTAAGCGGATTACCAGTACTCATGTGCGGTCGGTATCAGGATTGCGTGTGCGTGTAAGCATCGTGCAGCCCAATGTATTTCTCCAAGCCCCGATGGGCGGGGGCGGTGCGTCTGATATCTTTCGGATCACATCACGAAAACACGCCTGTATATTTTTACCCCCCCCCCACCCCCCTGAACCCCACTTTTATATAGAAAACTGGAGTTTACAGGGGTAAACATTATTTTTCTTATTTATACTCTAAAATATAGATTGTGGGTACTCGTTAGAACCGCCTCGTTGAGGTGGTTCTAACGAGACACACACTCTATATTTTGAGCAGAAATAAGAAAAAATATTACAATTTTTCATCTTAAAAAATTCGTTTTTACGGCGGTAAGGTTTACAATTCATGTGTATAGGTGTGTTTTCGTAATGAATTCTTAAACATGCACTCTATGTATTGCTTAGGTACAGTGAAGACAGACCGGGCTTCATTACGATAACACATCCGTGCGATAAAGTGCATTTTTCAAACCTCGAAAAAGGTATTTTTTTCTGATGAAATTGTGTGATATGTTCCTTATTTCTGCTCCAAACATAGGTTTTGGGTGCCCGTTAGAACCGCCTCATTGAGGCGGTTCTAACGAGTACCCACAACCTATGTCTTGGAGCAGAAATAAGGAAAATAATGTTTATCCCCGTAAACCCCAGTTTTCTCTATATAAACTGGGGTTAAGGGGAGTCTTTATTTCACGGACTTGTTCACGTGTTGTTAGTGGATGCACTGGCTGATCCGAGTCTTCAATGTGTCGATACGATATAGCTATATAAGATCCTGGCAAAATACAAAGCATCAAAGTGTCCAGTGGGTGTCCTCCGGTGTCCCAAGGCCCGTACGTTGGGTGCGAATGTCAGGTATTTTGCGGAGGGGTACGGATGTTAAGAAAAAATTGATTTGGGGCCCAACGTTAGGACTGCAGAATCCTTGATTTCTGATGAAAAAAGGATGAACGTGAGATACTTTTCCAAAAAGGGAGGGGGCGGTGCATTTGCCCCCCCCCCACACACACAAAGTTAGGGCTGCAAAATCCTTGATTTCTGGTGAAAAAAGGATGAATGTGAGATAATTTTCCAAAAAGGGAGGGGGTGGTGCATTTGCTACCCCCCCTCCCCCCCACACACACACAAAGTTAGGGCTGCAAAATCATTGATTTCTCAGTGGTGAAAAAGGATGAATGTGAGATACTTTTCCAAAACGGGAGGGGTCGGTGCATTTGCAACCCCTACCCCCCCCCCCCCCACACACACACACACAAAGTAAGGGCTGCAAAATCCATGATTTCTGGTGAAAAAAGGTTGAATTTGAGATTTTCGCGTTTACATTCCCCCATATATCCTGCGTATGGGCCAGAGATTGACCACAGAACTATACTACTCAGCAGTAACTTTTCTTACCGTGCGGTAACGAACACTAGGCCCAGCTGTGTCCTTGCTGCTTGCATATGCCATACTTCTTCTAGCTACGCGGCTTATATTATACCCAACGTATTTTATTATGTTCATTTAGTCCAAGCTACATGACCTAACTAATCAAAGATTGTAGGTCATGACACCGCCGTCCCAAATGATAATATGCTATCGACCTTGCTGTTTTATTATCAGCGAGCCACACACATTTCTGACCATGATTTATTTACTCCCTTTATATCGAGACGCGTTTTTTTTTCGGCCCAGTTATCAATTTTGCAGCTGCTTAGTGCCAAATAATGGCAAAATGCAGCATTATTCGTGGTTACAAAAGCGAGCATTTTATTTTCAAAAAATCGCAAACGATGCATATATATATTCCGTTTATTTGACAAATATCGGATTCCACAAATTAAAACTAGAGCGTACATTGTACATTTAGGCATTTTCAAACGACTCGGTGGTTAGCGCGTTCTACTTATGAGAGAAGCCTCCGTGGTGTAGTGGTTACGCTACTCGCCTTGTAAACCAGGGATCGCAGGATCGATCCCGGGCTTCTCCAGACTTTCGGATGAGTTTTTAAACCGAGGTCCCGTCTCCGTATGACCTTAGCTGTTGGTGGAACGTAAAACTCAAACACTCACTTATGATCGAGAGGTTGTGGGTTCGAATCCTGTAACAATATTGATACTTTCAATATTGTTCTTTTAACATTTGTCCAACAGTATAAAAAGTTGTTCATAACAAGTGGCCACAGGTATACCGTAAAGGCATGCCCGCATTCTGCACTATCATGACTGACAGTTGATGGACAGTTTATGATCAGGTTTACTGTGGCTACTTTTATGACCAATATTTGAGTGACAATTAATGACTGCATTTTATGAGTCTATTTTTATGACCGGCTTTCTGATGGACAAGTCATGTCCATAAAGATTTTATGACCTGTTGGCTGTTCTGTATAAATACTGGGAGCTTCAGAGCAGTCAGCAGTGTTCAGGAAAGCTTGTAACCTGTAAGGTAACTTCTTACGGATCCGCTCACTCCTATCCGAACTGGGTAGTTTCTGTTGGAACCTGGGACTGAAAAATATTATTTGTTTACTTGTGCTAAAGTCAAGATAAAAACTATAAAACTTATTGTGTGTTTTTATTCGAAGTACTACACTAGGATTTTTGGTGCACGTGACACAAAGGATTACAGAAACTTCAGCCAGTGGCAGAAATATCAACGCAAATCTGGTGAGTAGAACATTTTTCACTTTGCTCTCTTTCTCTTCTTACAATGGCCGGTGTCGAAGAATTAGCAGTTATTTTTCAAACCTTTTCCAACCAAATAACGGGGCTTACTAATCAACTGTCAAATGCGACTAACAGTATTGGGTCTATTAGCTCGTCTTTAATTGTACCACCATATTCAGGTGACCCAAAAGAATTCCAAAATTGGATAAAAACAATCGAGAAACAAGCTCTTTTAGATAATCTGTCAGATGAAGGGATTAAACGATTAACATTCCGTTCAAGTAGAGAAGCTGTCTCAGATTTTATACAACGTTTTTTGCATGACTACCCTCAGGAAAACTGGGCTAGGTTAAAACAAGAATTAACTGCCCGATTTTGTGACGTCACTGACCAAATGCATGCATTTACCCTTCTGAGAAATGTACGGCAAAAAGTAGGGGAAAACGTCCAAATTTATGCCGAGAGGTTACTTACTTTAGGCAAAGATAGTTTTCCCCCAGACACTGATAGACAAACAGTCGAAAGACAATTAATAGGCTTCTTTGTAGATGGGTTGCTGCAAGATAGTCTCAAAATGAAATTAATAAGAGACAATCCAAATACTTTTCAAGCTGCAGTAAATACCGCCTTACAGGAACAAAATCTTAGGCGGAGATTCAACTTAAGAACAAATCAAGGTGAAACATTAGGTCGTAGGGATGTGCCAATGGAAGTCGATCATATGCGCCATTCACGCCCTCCAAGACATCAAGGGTCTGGGGATAGACCAAATCATTATCGAAGAGCACAACATATTCATGCTGTAAATCAAAATAACAGACCGCATAACAAAACAGGGGTAATCTGCTATAATTGCGGCAGACGGGGGCACTACAAACGCGAGTGCAGGGCCGAGCAAAATAATTCGGAAAACTAGAAAATCCTTTTTGCGCAGGGGCTGACAAAAAGGAGAAAACTGATTTAAATACACCTATATATAAAGTAGAGTTAAGTGGTAGTCCGAGTTCGTGTCTATTAAAAATTGAAAAACAGAAATTAAGAGCACTAGTTGATAGTGATGCCGAGATCAGTCTTATGCATGTACGTGTATTTAAATCACTTAAACAGGCTCCAAAACTAACCAAGAAATCTTTAAATTTACAATCTGTCAATGGAAGCCCACTTTCTGTCTTAGGCTGTGCAGACATTGATTTTGATATTAAAGGCACAAAACAAAAACATAATTTTTGCATTGTAGATAATATGAATAGAAATTTAATCTTGGGTCGTGATTGGATGACACAAAATGGTGTCAGGTTATATTTTGATTTGGGATGTCTACGGGTTGGCAAAATATATGCACCTCTAGAAGAAGACATACACATTGCTTCCATTGCACGTCTTACATCAAAGACGTTACTTAAGCCTCAAACATCAAAAATATGTTGGGCAAGAATTAAAAACAACACAGCTTTTCCATCATCTGAGACTTACCAAATTTCACCAGTAGAACAAGGCCACATTGCAAATGAACCAGGTCTCATGGTGACCAACTCAATTGGAAAGCTAAATAAGGCAAGAAAAATTCCAGTCTTTATTGTTAACAACACAAACAAATCTATTAATTTACGTAGAGGCAGCGTAGTAGGGAAAGTAACACTTGTTAAATCAGGGGAAATTGCCTCTGTGAGTAAATCCAATGACAATGAGGAGACATACAACTCCACTGACATCAACGTGCCTCCACAACATAGGGATATTATTTCAAAATTGGTCGATGATAACTCAGATATATTTGCGTCAAAAGATTCCGATTTAGGGCACACTGATACCATTAAAATGAAAATAGATACTGGAAAAGAGCCCCCTATTAAGCTTAAGGCCTATAAAGCACCTTTAAACAACCGAAGAGTCATTGACAATGCCGTCAAGGAAATGTTGGATGCTGGGGTCATACGACGGTCCCGCTCACCTTGGTCATTTCCTGTGGTTATTGTAAATAAGAAAGATAACACTAAACGGTTTTGTGTAGATTTTAGGCAACTTAATAAAATCACCAAGAAAAATTCTTACCCTCTGCCTGTAATTGATGAAATTTTAGCCCTACTAGGGAAAGCGAAATATTTTACCACACTTGATTTGAAATCGGGATACTGGCAAGTTGCCATGGACGAATCTGACCGAGAAAAAACGGCATTTACCTGCCACGCCGGGTTATTTGAATTTAATGTTATGCCATTTGGCCTTGCAAATGCCCCTTCTCTGTTTCAAGAACTCATGTCTGAGGTCCTACAAGGGTTTGACTTCTGTTTTGCATATATAGATGACATCTTGATTCATTCCAGCACTTTAGAGGAGCATTTCAATCACATTGAGCAAGTCTTTGGAAGATTAAGGCAACATGGTTTGAAGTTGAAACTTAAGAAATGTAATTTTGTTCAGAAAGAGACAAACTATCTGGGTTTTGTGATTGGGGAAAATGGCATTAAGCCAGATGCAGACAAGGTGGAAGCAATACGACGAATGCAAACTCCCACCACAGTCAAACATGTTCGAAGCTTTATCGGCATGTGCAGTTATTACCGGAGGTTCTTACCAAACTTCTCAGAAATTGTTTCCCCTTTAATAGCTCTTACAAAGAAACATGCAAGGTTTAACTGGACAAATGTATGTCAAACAGCTTTTGATGAACTGAAAAAGCATTTAACTAGCATTCCCTTATTGGCTTACCCCGACCTCAACCAACCATATATATTGTATACCGATGCCAGTGACAAAGCTATTGGTGCGTGTCTCACACAACCATGTGAATCTTCGAACAGCGTTATACCTGGTATAAAAGATGAGGTTCCCATCCATTTCCTTTCACACAAACTTAGTGACACCCAAACAAGGTGGTCGACTATTGAAAAAGAAGCGTTCGCAATCCACTTTGCCTTACAACGCCTTGACCACTATTTACACAATGCTGAGTTTGTGATACGTACTGATCACAAACCCCTTAAGTATCTTCTGGATGCGCCTATGCAGAATAGAAAAATACAGTTGTGGGCACTTGGTATTGCAGGGTACAATTGCAAGATAGAATATATTGCAGGCAAGGCTAACACGTGCGCTGACCTTCTTTCACGTCCTGTTGAAGCATACAACAGTGCTACAGCTGACACTGTTATAGAGCCCGATATTAATGACAATACCCTTGAAATAAATGCTCTGAATTCGAACGGCTTTGACCCTAAGGCGTTTGCAAGCTACACTGCTGAAATTGAAGATACTCATACACCCGAAAAGGGCTGCCTAGGCTTTGACATTGTTTCAGAACAAGATAAGGACACTGAGATATCTGCTGTTAAGACACTTTTAATAAACGGTAAGGCTGGTAAATCCCAAGAAAGGAAACACATTCTGCTTGAAGATGTCCTTTACTATATTAGTAGCCCGGATGACCAACCAATCCTAAGATTGTATGTGCCTCAAAATCTGAAGCAAAAAGTCCTATTACAATTTCATAATAACAATGGTCACATGGGGATCGACAAGACGTTTGATGCCATAGCTTCTAAGTACTACTGGCCTACCTTATACAAAGAAGTGGCAGGGTACGTTTCAAAATGTATAACATGTCAAAAGAGGGGTCTTAGGAAACAAAAACCATCACTACAAGAGACTGATAGTCCTCCATTTGCTTTTGCAAAGATCGGCTTAGACCTTTCAGGCCCATACCCAGTGACACTTTCAGGCAATAAGTATATAGCAACCTTTGTAGATTGGTACTCTGGTTGGCCAGAAGCGTTCCCAATTCCTGATAAGACAGGTGAAACAATTTCTCACCTACTTCTTGAAGAAATATTCCCACGTTACGGTACGTGCCTTCAAATTGTAACAGATAATGGCTCAGAATTTGAAAACAGGGTAGTAAATGAAACTCTGGAAGCTTTAAATATTGATCATGTAACAACGTCCTTCTATCATCCGCAAAGTAATGCCAAGGTAGAACGCTTTCATCGAACAATGCATGACATACTTTCCAAGCTGATAGATGATAATCTTAATAGGTGGGACCTTTATCTGAATCAAGCCCTAGCTGCAGTGAGATTTAATATAAGTGAATCCTCCAAATTTTCCCCTTATTTCCTCTTATATAACAGAGACGTGGTACTGCCTTTGGACAATTTGCTTCAACCTAGGCGAAAGTATCAAGGTGAAGAAACCCATAAGATTGCCCTTGAACAACAACATAAAACATTTATGCTTGTGCACAAACATTTAAAACGGGCAAAACGAAGACAGGCAAAATATGCTGATCAAAACAGCAAAGATACCTCATTTAACATAGGGGACCCTGTGTACTATAAGAATTTCCGCAAGACCAGCAAACTGCAAAGCAACTGGCGCCCTTATTTCCGTATAATTGAACAGAAAGGACCAGTAAGCTTTGTTATCAAGGATCAGTTGAGTGGGCAGACAGTAAAAGTCCATGCTGAACAATTGCGGTTAGCAAATATCGAAGAATGGGAAATCCCCAAAGACAATTTAGGTAGAACTTTAAGGCGAGCTACTTATGTGGTTCCTCCCAATGATCCAGATTCTAGCTCATCTGATGAGTCAGAAATGGAGCAAGAACCCACTCAGAAAATGATAAAAAGACGTAGACAAGAAAGAGACGCTTCCACAGATGAGGATGACATTCCTCTAATGGAACTATCGAAACGGCTCAAAGAAAGAGATGCCAGAAATAAGGTAGTTGAAAATACTGATGAACTCTCATCAGGCCCGGTGTTAGATGATTCGAACCCAGAATCTGATGGGTCTGATGACAAAATGTCAGTAAATGCATTAATTGGAAATCTTAAGAAACCAAAGACGCGCAGTCAAAGCAAGCGAAAGTCGAAACAAAAGACTGACAAAGATAGGAACATGAAAGATTTACTTTTGGCAGTAGCTGGCCTTTTAGACAAAGATTAACATTTTTGTGTTTTATTTATTGCAGAATAAACATGCGTCTCTCTCTAATGCTACTATTTTATGGCCTCAGCGAATCAGTTTTGGTCAAAAGAAATGTTGTCTTTCAAAAATTAAATGAAATTACCACAACCAGATCAAGATGGCTCGTTACATTTGTAATTGACCTTAACCCCTATGAACAATTTTTAACAAAGTTGGAAAATGACTTTGCAACAGTTGAGGAATCGCTCGGAACTATAGAGAAAATGTTTGCGGCAACAAATTCAAGGGGATTCCTTCATCCCGAAACGTTCTTTATTGGAGCTCTCGATAATTTCAGACAGGAACTACAATCACTAAAATTTTCAGAGGCTCATCTTAAAAACATGTTTGCAACTGTAAAATCACTAAAGGTGAGAAATAAAAGATCTATATTGCCATTCATTGGCTCAGCATTAAGTTTTTTGTTTGGAACAGTTTCAGAACAAGATCTAGGCTCAATCAGACGTAACGTAAAAACATTAAGCGAAAATCAAAATAGGATAGCACATGTCGTAAAGGACAGCTTGACCATATTGAATTCAACACGAACAGCAGTTGGGGAAAATCGTAAAACCATAAACACGTTAACTGACGCTTTACAAACACTTGAGGATAAAATGGACAAGGAAAAAGATGTACTTATTAAGAGTATAACTGAACTGGCTTCTTTCACTCAAGCCTATGCACAAATGGATAGGCTAACGGCCGCTCTAAAAGGAATTTTACACAAAGCCCAGTTAGATATGGAACATCTTCAAAGCCAACTAAATATGCTTTCATTAGGTCACTTATCTCCCATTACAGTAACGCCAGATGAATTCAGGCGAGTATTGGAGGAAATTCAAACCCATTTACCATTTTATTTAAAGCTACCGAGCGATCCAGAAACAAACTTATGGGACTTCTATAACATTCTAACCTGCCGCACAGTCTTAGATAAAAATCACATTTATATTGTGGTATCTGTTCCCTTACTTGATGAAAACTCTAAATATGAAATCTATAAAGTCCACAATCTCCCAATACCACTTAATACTTCTTCTAAAGCCCAAGGCTTGGGCATGATGGCTAAATACTCCTTGGAATCCCATGCTATTGCTATTAATGGAGATAAAAGCAAATATGTATTATTAAACGATTACGAACTCCAACATTGTGCAAACCCTTTGCAAACATTTTGCAAAATTGAGAGTCCTATTTATCCAATTAACCTTAGTGAGTTATGTATCGTTGCTTTGTATTTAGACAATAAGGACAGCATAAATAACTTTTGCAAAACCGTAATCAGCCCATCTTCAAACAAGCCTTTAGCACATTATCTAGTTAATGGAATATGGATTATAGCTACTACTAAGTCATTACAATTTACCGTTGTTTGTCAAGAATCAAACCTACGAGATTCTACAGTAAAGGTCAATCCGCCGCTGGGTATTGTAAAACTACCTATTTCATGCACTGCGTCTAATAATTACTTATACCTCCCAGCATTTTATCAAAACGAATCGAAGTATGAAATCTATGACCCATTTGATGATATCACTGCCGTTTTCAACATTTCTGAAATTAATTTATGGAAACCTCTGACATCAAAGTTACCCAATTTCAATGTCACGTTATTGCCTAAACATTTGAAATCTTTAAATAACATCCCCATGGACGGTCTCATAAAAGAGTTTGATTCTCTAAATGCAATCTTACCTGATGATTCGGGGAACATTTCTGTGTGGGTCTGGTTCTTAATTGGCATTGGAGCTTTAATACTTATCCTCGTTATTCTCTTTTGGTTGAAAAGGGTTAAGCAAATAAAAAGTTTTGGGTTGGCCAAAGAAAAGAGTAGCATTGTGAGATCTGTGACGCTTGCTGGACGACGAGTGATGCCCAACGATGTTGGCTCTGGCGAAGGTCACGAGGGAAGGACGGTAGAATTACCTTCCGCGCCACTATTAGTTACTGATACCAACACCAGCACAAATGTAGAGGAACTTAAGACAATGTATCCCAAATTAGATTTATTAACTGTAAAGTCATAAATGTGTATCAACAGAATCACTATAATTAAGAATGAAGTCCTTGGTGTCAACCTTAAGTTGCACTAGGGTGAAGAAAAAAAAAAAAAAAAAAAGAACATAAAGTCCTTTGTGTTTAACCTGAAGTTGCGCGAAGGTGAAGAAAATAAATTCTATAAGTTCCTAAATATATTTAACAGTAGTACATTCTTGTACTCCGACTTTGGATGCTTCTTTTCTGGTCGCAGGATAAACCAATTATGCAACGGGAGTATGCAAGGAGCTGTTCAGATGAACCTTGGCCTACTTCTATGGTTAAGAACCAGTATTGCCTGGACAATACGGAGGAGGACACCATTTACAAACCCAATGTAAAACATCGGGTACCTTTCATCGACATCCCGGAGAAGCTGACAATAACAGAAAGGAGAGCAGACAAGTCTTCAACAAACCGAAAGAAATGTCAAAACTGTTGGATGTGTCGTCATCGACTGATGATTCCCGGCGATGGACTGGGGATGGAGGATGAATTCTCACCTCTTAGACACCGCGTGACAGAAAAGAAGAAGACTGTTGTTAAATGACAGACTATATTTCTCATGTGTTAGAGGAATACTATCGTTAATGTGTTCTTTCCTCTAAATGACATTAATACATATGTGTTTTAATTCTGAGATGACTTTTGTACCGGAATAATGAAATTATTCTATCAAGCAAATAACATTATATGACTGTTGACTGATTTTTGTATAATTCTTATCACTTATGTTAACATGTTAAAAATTTAACTTCTGAAAAAAAAAAAATAAGAAGGGAAGGAGTGTAACAATATTGATACTTTCAATATTGTTCTTTTAACATTTGTCCAACAGTATAAAAAGTTGTTCATAACAAGTGGCCACAGGTATACCGTAAAGGCATGCCCGCATTCTGCACTATCATGACTGACAGTTGATGGACAGTTTATGATCAGGTTTACTGTGGCTACTTTTATGACCAATATTTGAGTGACAATTAATGACTGCATTTTATGAGTCTATTTTTATGACCGGCTTTCTGATGGACAAGTCATGTCCATAAAGATTTTATGACCTGTTGGCTGTTCTGTATAAATACTGGGAGCTTCAGAGCAGTCAGCAGTGTTCAGGAAAGCTTGTAACCTGTAAGGTAACTTCTTACGGATCCGCTCACTCCTATCCGAACTGGGTAGTTTCTGTTGGAACCTGGGACTGAAAAATATTATTTGTTTACTTGTGCTAAAGTCAAGATAAAAACTATAAAACTTATTGTGTGTTTTTATTCGAAGTACTACAATCCGGCCAGCGGAGGCGAGGTGTGTCACTGGACAAGACACGTAATGACACTGCTCCACTCCACCAAGTATAAAAGGGTAGCAGTTGTGTAAAAGTCACTGCCTCTTTCGCGCGTGCGTGATATCGTCCGGAATGAGTGTTCGCGAGCGATTCAAGTAAGCTTCATCGCAATCGAACTAAAATAAATTAGTATAAACTAAACGATCATATTAAACGACAGTCGAAACACTGTTTCACCAGTCCCCACACAAAATGACGAAACATGTTGCAAACCACAAACATCTTTGTCTTTAGAAAAGCGACGGTCACATGAATCGAAGATATGTTTAACATCCGGGACCTCATTAAGATAACACATCCGTGCGGCATTTTTCTCCATCTCCAAAATGGCTACTTTTCGGATGAAAATCCATGAAATTTTTCTTATTAATACTACAAACATAGGTTATGGCTGCTCGTTAGAACCGCCTCATTGAGGCGGTTCTAACGAGTACCCACAACCTATGTCTTGGAATAAAAATAAGAAAAATAATGTTTACACCCGTAAACCCCAGTTTTCTCTCTACAAATTGGAGTGTAAGGGGATGTTCATTTCACGGACTTGTTCACTTTTAAAATATGTAACATGATACTGTCCCTAAAGCTATGTGTGCAGCGCCTCTCTTTCAACAGATTCCTACTTGATAAGCATACTTATTTTTAGCATAATTGTTTCCAGACAATTGAACCCACAAAGAGGGTTGACGCGTCGTTTAAAAAATCATCATCATCATCATCATCATTTCCAGAAAAAAAGAGAGAAAGTATTAACAAGTCGCCCAGCTTGCAACGATCGCTCACATGCATCACGTGAACAAGTCCGTGAAATAAAGACCCCCTTAACCCACTTTATATAGAGAAAACTGGGGTTTAGCGGGGTAAACATTATTTTCCTTACTTCTGCTTCAAGACATAGATTTTGGGTACTCGTTAGAACCGCCTCAATGAGGCGGTTCTAAAGAGCACCCAAAAATTATGTTTGGAGTATAAATAAGAAAAATATCTCAAATTTTCATCGGAAAAGTAGCCATTTTGGAGTTGTGAAAACATGCACAATGTTGCCCGGGTGTGTTATCGTAATGAGAAATAGATAGCACAGGTTGTTAGATTCAAGCCAAATTCGAACTCATCTGAAATACTATGCTTGTCCTTGTTTACTAAAAGTTTCAAAAAGATTTGATCGACAACAGTGAGAAAAAGTGGAGACAGCATATTTTGCTTATATTAATTCTCAAGGGCAGGTAACTAAAAAACCATCGATCCTACGGGGGCCCAAGTTAGACTTTGACGTAGAATCTATATCTCTCCTGGTTATCTGCAAGTTTGATAAATATCAGATCAGAAATGGCCGAGAAAAGTTGGGAGACATCGTTTTTTTTTTGCATTTTCACGCTCAAGGAAACGTAACTTCATAACCGGTTGTCAGATTCGAGCCGAATTCGAACTCATCTGTGATATTATGCGTGTCCTTGTTTACTAAAAGTTTCAAAAGGATCAGATCAAAAACAGCTGAGAAAAAGTGGAGACACCGTTTTTTTCGCATTTTTATGCTCAAGGGCAGATAACTCCAAAGCCGTTGGTCCTGTGAGGCCCAAATGCGAATTCGACGTAGACTGTATGCCTTTCCTGGTTATCTGCAAGTTTGAGGGGCTTGAAAAAATATTATATGGGCTGCATGATGCTTCCACGCAGAGCTGAATCTGGCCCGCACACTAGTATTGGTAAACCGTTTAGAGGATCGAAGCCTGTCCGGGAACCGCGGTGCGAGGCGGACCGTCCATGCTAATAAACCCTATTGGTTTCATTGGGTGACAGGGCTTGAGATGTCATTTCATCTCAATGTCGGGTAAAAGTCCCACAAAATTGGAAGCAAGGTCTCCAAAATGACTTTAACAGTACTGACGGGGACGTTAAACATCAAATCAAACAAACAAACAAATCGATAAAGATTGGATGCGAAATGGCTGAGAAAACTTGGAGACGTCGTTTTATGTCTATGGAACGTGTTTGTGTCCATGGCAACCACAGTTCTGATTAAAATTAGTTCAAATCCTAATGCAGTCAATCCCAATCCCAAACCCAGCGGTGCTTCGCATAAATTTTGATCAAGATTGAAGATAGTAACTGAGATATTGAAACTCAAAGATGTGGACGCCCGACGGACGACGGATTCCTGCCTTTACTACAAGCTAACCCTATGAGCTTTCGGCTCAGGTGAGCTAACATGCAATTGTGAAACAATCTGAGAAAACATAAAGGTCCTCTGCATTGAACCCCAACCACAGAACGGATCAAATCACAAGCTGCAGCTGAGGCTCCCTGGTGCTAATGCTCATTTCTTACTAATAATGCCCCTTTGTAGTTACATTCACGGCTAATGCAATACTGACACGCCCATACAAATATATTGTAAAGTTTACACGCACCGCATCAAAACGAAAAATTTAAAAGAAAAAAAAAAAGTTATTTTTCTTATTTATCCTCAAAATATAGATTGTGGGTACACGTTAGAACCGCCTCATCGAGGCGGTTCTAACGAGTACCCGCAATCTATATTTTAGAGCAGGAATATAAGAAAAATAAGGTTTACCCCTGCAAACCACAGATTTACTTTATAAAATTGGGGTTCAAGGTAAGAATTATACAGTCATGTTTTCTCGAATTCTTACCCCCTTGAACCGCCCTTTTATATTGTAAAATTAAGGTTTACAGGGGTAAACCTTGTAAGGGGACGTTATTGTTTGGAGACTTTCAAGAAACACTGTTAAGGTTATGTTGTGCCTGCCAGTGTTTTTGACCACACCCTTTCTGGATAAGCTTATACAGAATCGATTAACAAAAAACGTGAATATTATTTCGTCAGAAATGTCTGTTGTTTAGTATGGCTAGATTTAATCTGGGATACTGACTTCATATTTATATCTAGTTACATGTTTTGTGGGTTTGTGTTGGGTTTTTATGTCCCCGTCAACACTATTTAGGTAATTTTGGAGACTTTGCTTCCAATTTGTGGGACTCTTACCCGACACTGAGATAAAACGACATTTCAAGCCCTACCGCCCGAAGGAACCGGTAGGGTTTAAGGAGGGTCCTAATCACACATGGGCAGGCTTAGACCTTCTAAAGGAAGCAATATGCAGCCAATTATATTTGTTTAAGCCCCGATGAGCGAGGGCGCTCTAGTTAACATAATCAACTGCATCGTCGTACAAATTGATAAAACCAAACTCCTAGCTCCGTGCCCCAGCCCATCGGGGCTTGAAGAAATAGATTGGCTGCATGGTGTTTCTCGCAGAGCTGAAACTGACCGTACATGAGTACTGCTAGACCGCTTAGAGGGTCTAAGCCTGTCCAGGCAAAGTGGTGCGAGTTGGACTACCCCTACATATAAACCATGTGGTTTGTTTGGGCGACGTGTCGGGTTAAAGTCACACGAAATTAAAAGCAACGCCTCCAGAATTGCCTAAATAGTGTCGACGGGAACGTAAAACCTGAATTCATACAAACAAAACTCCTAGCTCCAAGAGTGGGCTCCTAAAGTCACGGTATTTTATACGTCTGTTATAATTTGAAAGTGACATGAATTTTGGCTGGATAGTGATCAGATGACACATTGCGACTGCAGTCCGTCCCATCCTTGGTCGGAGGCAGGGTCGGAGCTTTCGGTGCCGGAACGATCTGCTGCTTTGGCTGTAGTAGGGAAAACACCTGATGTGCTTGCAGGTGGTGCGTGATGAGGGTTGTCTTCTTGTCGGCTTGAGATGGACCGTTACTTGAGGACACGGCCCTTGACCCATCGTTACTGTCGGGGTGGAGTTAGGAGGGGCGATCTCACTACATACGTGTTTGTTTGTTTGATTTGGGGTTTAACGTCCCCGTCAACACTGTACAGGTCATTTTGGAGACGTTGCTTCTAATTTTGTGGGACTTTTACCCGACACTGATATGAAATGACATACCAAGCCCTGTCGCACAATAAAACTAATAGGGTTGATAAGCATGCACGGTCCGACTTGCATCGCTTTGCCTGGGCAGGCTTAGATCCCCTAAGCGGTTTACCAGTACTCGTGTGCGGGTCGGATTCAGCTCTGCGTAGAAATGTAACGGTTATGGATAAATACCACTTCGACAGCCTTGCTGTAGGAGCCGGCTCTTTTAGTGACGCGGGTAGAGTGGTTGGCTTATTCACGAAGTTAACTAACGGATATCGCGGTTAGTACCTGGATGGGTGACCGCGTTGCTTGACTTCGTGGACGACCCGGTACACGCTACATTGGTGGCAGCGGTGGGATGGAAACAGTGCCGCTGGTTTGTTACATAGACTCCACCCTAGGGTTTAGCCTTGAGAGGCATGTGTGACTTCGGGACGAAGTCAAGAGATGAGGGGGAGAAATGTACCTGGATGGGTGACCGCGTTGCTTGACTTCGTGGACGACCCGGTACACGCTACAGAAGCATCATGCAGCCCATATATTTTTTCAAGCCCCGATAAGTTGGGGCCGAACTAGGTACTGGTAGACCCCATAGGGTTTATACGACTGAACGACCGGCCTTACCTGTTGACTGGCCTGTAAAACCACAACTCAACTCAATGTTCGATCATTGACACAGGAAATATCTATGTTTAACGTGTTTAATCTCAGAGGACCTGTTATTTGGATCCCGGCATGTACAGCCTTGCTGAAGGAGCCGGCTCTTTTAGCGACGCGGGTAGAGTGGTTGGCCTTATATTAAGACCATCTTTGGGACTGTTCAAAAGTGACTGTTGAAAAGTGGTCTTTAAGACCACTTTTAAACAATCCCATAGGTAGTCCCTGAGCAGAGAACACTGTGTTCAGAAAGCACAAAGAAAAATAACTGCAGCCAACTAAATAAGCTTTGTGCAGCAGAATTAGTCTTAATTTTAGGTGGTCTTACATTACGAAAACACGCCTATACTAATAAAGTGTCATTTTTTCGCCGAAAAAAACTTAAATTTTAGGATGAAAATTTGATATTTTTCTTATTTCTGCTCAAAATATAGATTGTGGGTACCCGTTAGAGCGGTTCTAACGAGTACCCACAATCTATATTTTAGAGCAGAAATAAGAAAAAAAATACCCCTGTAAACCCCAGTTTTACTATATAAAAGTGGGGTTCGAGGGGGTCAAAATTATATAGGCTAGTTTTTGGATGATAGTGGAACTTTACTGTATAAGTAATCTTTAGGGAAAATATCCAGAGTGTGTATTAGCAGAGTCATGACATTGAGACGTTCTGTTGTTATGGTCACTGTATGTACGATGTTATCTCAGCGGACTTACTGATATGGTCTCCATAGGTATGTAAGCTGAGCGGACCTGCTTTTATGGTTCCGGGAAGTATATTAACTAAGTATGTAAACTACGAGGGTCGTTCAATATTCAATGGCCTTTACCAGATTCTAATCCATGGCAAGTGCACGCTTTTCGTATATTATACAGCAAAATGTATGAGGAATTGTGTGAAGTTTACAGAAATACTGGGTGGCTGATTTTAAACGTGGTCGGGAACGTTGGAAGACGAGCACCGTAGTGGAAGACCTATGGACGCTACTGATGACGTCAATAATGAAAATCTAATGGAACTCAGGACATACAGGCGAATGAAAGTTTCAGATTGGAGATTTCTGAGGGTAGCGTTTGTACCATTTTTATCTTGAACGGCTGGGCATGAGGACGCTTTCAGCGCGTGTGGTGCCAACATCATGAAAACACGCCTATAGAAGTTTGACCCCCTTGAACCCCACTTTTATATAGTAAAACTGGGTTTTACAGGGGTATACCTATTTTTTTTATTTCTGCTCAAAAATATAGATTGTGTGTACTCGTAAGAACCGCCTCGATTAGGCGGTTCTAACAAGTACCCTCAATCTATATTTTGAGCAGAACTAAGAAAAATATCAAAATGTTTCATCATAAAATTTTCGTTTTTCGACGGTAAAGTTTACAATGTATTTGTATTGGCGTGTTTTCGTAATGAAATGCCTTAGTAAAGAGCAACTAGCTGTCCGAGTGTCTGAGTCACTTTTGGAAAGATATGATTCTGACCCGGAAGTCTTTCTTGAAAGGATTGTTATGGGGACGAAACTTGAATCCATTACTATGAGCCTGAGACTGAACAGCAGCGTAAACAATGGACTGGCTATGTTTTTTTCGCGTCCAGCCTTTAGGCAACTGTGTTTTCGGACAGCTAGGAGGTTTCGTTGGTGGACTATTCACTTCATGGCCAGAATATTAATGGGGCCTATTATGCTAATACTTTGGACCAATTACGTGCAGCTATAGTACAGGAAAGGCATGGAAAAGCTGTTGAAATGATATGACAATGCCGGAGTCAATACTTGCCAAGTTTCTGTGGACGCAATGAAGCGAAACGGTTTCAAACCCTTACCCGGTCCACCCTATTCTCCGCATCTGGGACCCAGTGATTTCTTTTGCTTCCGAAATTGAAGAAGAATTGCGTGAACGTCGCTTCCGGTCAGATGAAGGGCTTAAGGCAGTGGTTAGAGGATGGATTGACCCTAAAGACCATGAATTCTACAAAAATTGACTTTCAGCCTTGGAAAATCGATGGCGGAAGTGCTTATTGCTGCGGTTTGCCTAAGACAAGCATGACTTTTTATTTGTGACACGTTACACTAGAAAAACATCTGTGTCGTTGCCAGTGAGCTGGACTTTCTGCTGACTGACATGTCGCTGGCGGTCTGTTTTGGATTCACTTTGTGAACGCCGACTTCGGAGCAATTGGTCCGAACGAAAAATACAACAACTTCTTACATTTAATCAAATGATGGCCTAACTGAGATGATGTGCAGGCCCTTTAACTCAACCATGCCGCGTCGGAGCCGTGTCTCCTTTACCCCTGTAATGATTTTCGGTATACTTTGGTAATATTTAGACCTTAGAGAGATAATAAGCATAACCCATAAGTAAACCATGTAGACCCAAGGCCAAGGTCACATTAACTTCGAATTTCGTGTTGCTTCCATATCTCCTTTACCCTTAAAAGATTTTCATTAAATTTTGGTCGGATGTTGGCCTAAGTGAGATGATTTGCAGGACGAATAACTCAACCAACTCCAGGTGAAGGTCAGAAATGAAGGTCAAAATTTCTTGTCTTCTCTATGTTTCTTTTAACCCTGGAATGATCAATATGCTTCGGTCAAATGCTGACCTAAGCGGGATCATGTACAGAATCCTTAATTCAACCATGCCGGGTCAAGGTCACAATTGTAGGTCACGAGTTTGATGAGCCTCGAATGTCTTGTCGGCTCCGTATCTTATTTACCCCTGTGGCAGGGGATATAGCTGTTCCCCAGACTGCCTTCTAGTTAAAGTTTCGTGTCCGGGTATATTTAAATAAACTGAACACTTGCCTAAATTTTCTTAACTTATCTTCAAGCCCACCATACATCACGAAAACACGCCTATATAATTTTGACCCCCTTGAACCCTAGATTTATATGGTAAAACTGGGGTTTGCAGGGGTAAACCTTATTTTTCTTATTTCTGCTATAAAATATAGATTGTGGGAACTCGTTAGAACCGCCTCAATGAGGAGGTTCTAACGTGTACCCACAATTTATATTTTGAGCAAAAATAAGAAAAATATCACATTTTTAGCTCACCTGTCACGTAGAGACAAGGTGAGCTTTTGTGATCACATTTTGTTCGTCGTCGGTCGTGCGTCCGTGCGTGCGTCCGTCCGTAAACAATTTCAAATAAGTATATATCTAATACCCCTTGGTCAATCTTGATCAAATTTCATGAGAAACATCATCTGGTAGGGGGAAAGGCTGCATAATGTTTTTGGGCCGATCAGATTGGAATTCTGGTTGCCATGGCAACAGATAGCTCCTATAGATTTATAATGAGTAAAAAAAAATAAAAAAATCTTCTTCTCTGAAACTACAGGGCCCAGACCTTAGATATTTTGCTTGTAACAATGTTAAGTGGTCACCTGCATAAATCCTGCCAATCATGCCCCTTGGGTCCAAATGGACCACACCCCGGGGCCCCTTACCTCCCATAGACACATAATAAAAAAAAAGCTTCAAAATCTTCTTCTCTGAAACCACAGGGCCCAGAGCTTTGATATTTAGCATGTAGCAACAGCAAGTGGTCACCTACATAATTCTTGCCAACCATGCCCCTGGGGTCCAAACGGGCCAAGCCCCTGGCATCTTAGCTCCTATAGACTCATAATGGAAAAAAAAGCTTAAAAATCTTCTCTTCTGAAACCCGAGGGCTCAGACCTTAGATATTTAGCATGCAGCAATGGCAAGAGGTCACCTACATAAATCCTGCCAATCATGCCCCTGGGGTCCAAATGGGCCGCACCCTGAGACCCCCTTAGCTCCCATAGACTCATAATGGAAAAAAGCTTCAAAAATATTCTTCTCTGAAACCACAGGGCCCAGAGCTAAGATATTTAGTTTGTAACAATGTCAAGTAGTCACCTTCATAAACCCTGCCAATCATTCTCCTGGGGTCCCAATTGGCCACACCCTGGGGTCCCTTAGCTCCCATAGACTTATAATGAAAAAACAAAAAAGCTTCAAAAATCTTCTTCTCTGAAACCACAGGGCCCAGCGCTTAGATATGTAGCATGTAGCAACGGCAAGTGGTCACCTACATAAATCCTGCCAATCATGCCCTTGTCTCCAAATGGGCCACGTCTCGGCCCCTCTAAGCTCCCATAGACTCATAATGGAAAAAAGCTTCAAACATTTTCATCTATGAAACCACAGGGCCCAGAGCTAAGATATTGACCATGTAGCAATGGCAAGTGGCCACCTACATAAATCCTGCCAATCATGCCCCTGGGGTCAAACTGGGCCACACCCCAGAGCCCCTTAGCTCATATAGACTCATAATGGAAAAGCTTCAAAAATCATCTACCCTGAAACCATAGGGCCCAGAGCTTAGATATTTAGCATGTAGTAACGGCAAGTGGTCACCTACATAAATCCTGCCAATCATAACCCTGGGGTTCAAATGGGCCACGCCCCGGGGCCCCTTAACTCCCTTAGACTCATACTGGAAAAAAAGCTTCAAAAATCTTCTTATCTGAAACCACAGGGCCCAGAGCTTAGATATTTAGCATGTAGCAAGGGCAAGGGGTCACCTAAATAAATCCTGCCAATCATGCCCCCGGGGTCCTATTGGGCCACACTCTGGGGCCCCTTAGCTCCCATAGACTCGTAATGGAAAAAAGCTTCAAAAATCTTCTTCTCTGAAACCACAGGGCCCGGAGCTAAGATATTTAGCTTGTAACATTGTCAAGTTGTCACCTTCAAAAATCCTGCCAGTCATGCTCCTGGGGTCCAAATTGGCCACACCCTGGGGCCCCTTAGCTCCCATTGTTTTATAATAAAAAAATCTTCAAAAATCTTCTTCTCTGAAACCACAGGGCCCAGCGCTTAGATATTTAGCATGTAGCAACGGCAAGTGGTCACCTACATAAATCCTGCCAACCATGCCCTTGGTTCCAAATGGGCCACGTCTCGGTCCCTCTAAGCTCCCATAGACCCATAATGGAAAAAAGCTTCAAAAATCTTCTTCTCTGAAACCACAGGGCCAAGAGCTTAGATATTTAGCATGTAGCAACGGCAAGTGGTAACCTACATAAATCCTGCCAATCATGCTCCTGGGGTGCAAATGGGCCACGCCCCGGGGCCCCTTAACTCCCTTAGACTCATAATGGAAAAAGCTTCAAAAAGCTTCTTATTTGAAACCACAGGGCCCAGAGCTTAGATATTTAGCATGTAGCAAGGGTTCACCTAAATAAATCCTGCCAATCATGCCCCCGGGGTCCAATTGGGCTACACCCCGGGGCCCCTTAGCTCCCATGGACTCATAATGGGAAAAAGCTTCAAAAATCTTCTTCTCTGAAACTGTGAAGCACAGAACGTAGATATTTAGTATCTAGCAACATAAAATAGTCATCGATATAAATCCTGCTAACCCTGCCCCTTGGGTCAAAATTGGCCACGCCCGTGCTCATCAGCTCCTATAGACTTATAATGGAAGAAACTTCAAAAATCTTCTTTTATGAAACCATAAGGCCCAGAGCTTAGATATTTTGTGTGTAGCAACGTCAAGTGGTCACCGACATAAATCCTGCCAATTATGCCCCTGGGATCCAAACTGGCCACACTTCAGGGCTCTTTAGCTCCCATAGACTTACAATTGAAAAAAACTTAAAACATCTTCTTCTCTGAAACCACAGGGCCCAGAGCTTATATATGTAGCATGCAGCAACGTCAAGTGGTCACCTACATAAATCCTGCAAACCTTGCTCTTGGGGTCAAAATTGGCCACGCCCATGGGCTCATTAGCTCACATAGACTTATAATGGAAAGAAAAAAAAACTTCAAAAATCTTCTTCTCTGAAACTATAAGTCCCAGAGGTTAGATCTTTAGTATGTAGCGACATGAAATGGTCACCTTAATAAATCCTGCCAAAACTGCCCCTTGGGTCAAAATTGGCCACGCCCATGGGCCCATTACCTACCATAGACTTGAAATGTACAACTTAAAATGAAAAACAAACTTCAAAAATCTTCTACTCTGAAAACATAAGGCCGAGAGCTTAGGTATTTAGCATGTAGCAACGTCGAGTTGTCGCCTATATGAATCCTGCCAATCGTGCCCCTTGGGTCTAAATTGGCCAAATCTTGTGACCCCGTAACTCCAATAAACTAATAATGGAATAATGGAAAATAAGCTTCGAAAATCTTCTTTTCTGAAACCATGAAGTACAGACCTTAGATATTTAGTATATAGCAACATAAAATGGTCACCGACATAAATCATGCCAACCATGCCCTTTGTGTTAAAATTTGCCATGCCCCAGGGCTCATTAGTTCCTATAGACTTATACTAGAAAAGAACGTTAAACATCTTCTCTGAAACCATGAAGCCCAGAGCTTAAATATTTAGTACGTAGCATTGTCAAGTGGTCTCCTACATAAATCCTGCCAACCATGACCCTGGAGTCTGAATTGGCTATTCGCCAGGGCTCCTTAACCCCAATAGACTTATAATGGATCAACTTCAAAAATCTTCTTTTCTGAAACTACAGGGCCCCGATTTTTTATTGATTTGGGGTTAAATATCCCGTCAACACTGTGTAGGTCATTTTGGAGACTTTGCTTCCAGATTTGTGGGACATTTACCCTACTTTGAGATGAAATGACATCTTAAGCCCAGTGAAACCAAAAGGGTTTAAATGCGTAGACGGTTCAACTGGCACCACTTTTCCTGGGCAGGCTTAGAACCTCTAAGTTGTTTACCAGTACTCATCTGCGTTCGGTTCCAGCTGTGCATGGAAGCACCATGTAGCGCAATCTATTTCTTCAAGTCCCTATGGGTATTCTAAACAGCACTCATGATTTTCTGATACACAGGTGAGCGCTTCAGGGCCAGTTGGCCCTCTTCTTTCATCTTAAAATTTTCATTTCTTCGGTGATATAGGTTACAACTACGGCTGGCTAATCGGAACTGAAAAGATAATCGATTATCAGTCCTGTCATTGCGATCGATAATCGATTAGTTATCACTAAGGTTTTGTCATAATTTTACCTGTCTGGCTTTCTTCTGGGCATGACTCTTACCTTATGTTGCACTTTACCATATGTATATTTGAACAGACAAGCCTGAGCAAACAGTGAAGACCCAGATGAGACGCCGCAGAATGCCAGCTATTTTAGGTAAGACTTTGGGTAGTAAATTGTACCTATCAAGTAATCGATTAAAAACAAAAAGAAAAGATAATCATTTTTGTGGAATTAATTGATCGATTAATCTATTATACGATAAATCGTGCCATCCTTAGCTACAACGTATTTTAATAGGTGTGTTTTCGTAATGGATTCTGTTGATGCCACAGTCTCTTCATGATTATCATATTATTGAGTGAATAACTGTCATAATCAAAGCACTGACAGTACTGGTGGGTCGATTGTCTCTGGATGTAGGAAGAGTAAATGGACCTGAACGGGGACTGAATGAACTGTTTCGTTCAACCCTTAAATTCATGTATTGTAAGCAAACAGTGTAGACCCTGATCAGACGCTGCGGGTTTTGGCGTCTGACCCTCAAATTCCTGTACTGTATGCAAGCAGTGTAGACACTGATCAGACGCCGCGTTCTGCTGCGTCTTATCTTGGTCTTTACTGTTTGCCAAGCCCAACCCAAGATTCCAGCCCAGGTTTTACGGATAACCTTTTTACGCATACACGCTGCCCTCACTGCGATAAAAATCTATAAATAAGTTGCGTGGATTTCCTTCAAATCAGAGATAATCACGTGGACTCCAGCACTAATAGAGATTTTGTCCTTTATAACTTTGGGTCGATCGCTACACAATCGACCCCAAAATCACACGTGTTTGGTACCATCTACGTTTGTGCAAGATAGAGGTTGTTCGAGATGCTCAGGGTTACTATCAGCGACTTATAAAAAACGTAGTTGCAGATAAGATTGACTAGGCGGAGCTATCGTTTTCCATGCCTTCGGAATGTTCTACTAACAAAACGGTGAACCAAGTGACCCGATTGTGTGAATAAAACTGTAACACAAACAAAGCTGTGGCGTATATGGCCACTATTTCCGCTTGCAGAAATTATGCGAAAGGCACTGTACCGAATCTTCTGTGAACTCAGCCTACTGTCTTTTCTTCTTTTCTTGAGAGACCCCAATCTTAATTTTCCTAGTATTCCAGCCCTGCGTCCAGTTTCAAAACAGTAATTGCTTGTTACAAATCTAGCAGCTATATTCTGAACTTTTTCAATTTCTGCATTAAGGACCACTCCAATGGGGTCACATATACAACTACCATATTCCAAGATTTGGTGAACAAGTCCCTTATATGCTGTCGCTTTTTTCTCCTGAGGGCACTGATGAAGATTTCGCCTCAGGAAACCAAGCGTTCTATTTGCATTAGTATACACATACACATGCTGCTATTAATATGTGTATTCCATCTCAAACTGTGTGTGATTGTCACTCTAGGACCGTTCCAAATAAGGTGTAAGAAGACTCAATTTTATTAGTTCTTATCCTGGTTATCTGCATAATATTGCAGCCGGCCTCGGTAGCTCAGTCGTATGCGCGTCTGACTGGTGATCAGGAGGACGCGGGTTCGATACATGCCGGTGTCGGCAACATTCTTTCGTGGAGATTGATCATGAAATCTTTTCTACGGTCATTCCCTCCCTTCGGCTGATTCAAGAAGGGCAGTTGTCAGTTTCTGGCGAAAGCATGTGGACTGAAGTGGTTAACCGCTTACGTATAAGCCTGTCCAGGAAAAGTGTGTCTAGGTAAACTGACAGGCTCAAAAATGACCTAAAATAGTGTTGAATGGGCCGTTAAACTCCGATACAAACAAACAAACAAACAAACAAGAGCATAATATTGCATTTAAATGGCTGAAATTTCATGCCCCATTTTCGTGCCCAACATCCTAATATATCTATATTATTCTGAAATATCTGTGAGCGATCTGTATCTCTAATTTCCCGGTAACAAACACAGTCCTCCGCGAACAGTCCTGTCAGTGGATATCCTTGATGTACAGGAAGAATAACAGTGGACCAAGAACACTCCCTACATGTGTTTAAAAACGGTAGGGATAATATATGTGTATGTATGTTGTGCGCACCCATTAGAATCGCCTCACCGAGGCGATTCTAATGAGTACACACCGCATACATTTGCAAGACAAATGAGGAAATTCCCCTACATTATCCCTCACTATTTCTTATCTGGACGAATTCCCTAGAAACTAAAAAGATGGATCCGACTCAGCCATGGTAAACGAGTCATCGGTGTTCGAGCAATCGATATTTGATCGTACCTGTGCTCGTCCGTTCTTCTTTGCTTGAATTGAAGTTTCACGCCCGCGTCATCACTATTATGTATGTCATTTTGGAGACATTGACTCCAACGTCTAGCGAGACTTTTATCCGACATTGAGATGAAATGACACCCCAAGCCCTACAATATCTTTAATAAGTCTGCATGGACGGTCCCGACTCGCACCACTTTGTCTGGGCAGGTTTAGACTTTCTATGCGGTTTACAAGTACTCATGTGCGGTATTGTTTGTTTGAATTGCGTTGTTACGTCCCCGTCAGCACCATTTAGGTCATTTTAGAGACTTGCTTCCAATTATTTGAGACGTTTGCCCGACATTGAGATGAAATGGCATTTCAAGTGCTGCCGCTCAAACGAACCAAAATGGGGTAGGGACGGTCCTACTACCGTCACCTTGCCTGGGAGGCTTAGACCCTCTAAGCGGTTTACCAGTACATGTACTCATATACAGTCGGTTTCAGCACGGCGAGGAAGCATCATGAAGCCCGATCTATTTCTCAAAGCCCCGATGGGCAGGGCCCTCTCATGTGCGGTCGGTTTCAGCCTATTGGTGGTCGAAGAACAGAGAAGATAAAGAAAATGACTCCTCACAAATTTATTTGCATATACGTCAACAAATTTGTAACAACGAGACGGTCTCATGAAAACAAAATTGTTAGTTAACCCATTTTGTGCTGAATCATCAGATTAACAGGTCCGTGAAATTAAGACCCACTAAACCCCACTTTATACAGAGAAAAACGGGGTTACAGGGTTATTTATTATTTTAACCTATTTTTTTTTTGCTCAAAAACATAGACTGTGGGTACTCGTTAGAACCGCCTCATTGAGGCGGTTCTAACGAGTACTCACAATCTATATTTGGACTAGATATCAGACAAAAATCAAATATTTTCATCCGAAAAATGTTACTTCTAGAGATACCAAAGACGCCATTTTTGCAGACGGATGTATAATGGTAATATGAACGGAATCTGTTTAGAAAATATGTGTTAAATTACGAAAACGCGCCCGACATTGTGAGTTCTTTCATGGCCCCGAAACAGACAACTGTCTGATCTTTTTTTTTTATCATTTTTTTTACCAACATGTAATTTTTCAAAATGCTGCATCAAAGATAGATTTTGAGTGCTCGTCTTTTAGGCGGTTCTAACCAGTACTCATAATCTGATTTAGCAAATACGAATCTGCATAAACCTATAAACCCAAGTTTTCTCTAAATAAATTGGGGTTCACAGGGTATTTTCACGAACATGTTAACGTGTTGAAAATAATTTTCAGAAACTAGCTAAACGTATTTGCAATCCGAGAAGGTGCATATCGAGTTCCTCGTTTAGAGTGTATACCATTTGCCTGTGCCCCATCCCCCCCCCCCCCCCCTCCTTCCACCCGCGTTGCTTTGGAGGGGTGTGGCGGGGTTCGTATAAAATAGGTAAAATATATAAAGTTAGCCGAGGCCCAGTAAAGACTACATTTCATCACGTGAACAAGTCCGTGAAATGGACACCCTGAACCCCACTTTATATAGAGAAAACCGGGGTTTACGGGGGTAAATATTATTTTTATTATTTCTGATCGAAGACATAGGTTGTGGGTACTCGTTAGAACCGCCTAAATGAGGCGGTTCTAACGAGCACACACAACCTATGTTTGCAGTATAAATAAGAAAAATATTACGGATTTTTATCAGAAAAGTAGCCATTTTGAGATGCGATTAATGCACTATGTCACACGGGTGTGTTATCTTATCGTAATGTGATTTAGTGAAGTATACCCACGCAATAAAGACTTCCTTTCAAGGAATTTTGTTGATATATTTACGACTTTTGTTTTGCTGTGCTACTGGCTAAAAATATTTTGCTATTTTGACTAGAGTTATGAAATACAAATATAATTAATTCTAACACAGCGCGCCTATATAGGCAATGGAAATGAACTGTGAATTATTATGCAACAAATCACACCTCAAACGAGCGTGATAGGTGACGTCATTAAAAACTCCAAATTTATTACGTCACTAGTCGATATCCTTGACGTTAGACGGTGTAACGTCATTTTCTCGCATCGAAAACGTTAGAAAAGGATATAAATGCATGTGTTCCAGTCGACAATTTTAGCGGGATTTCTTCTAACAATGGCGAAAAGTTGTGAGATTTTGAAGGAAACAACAACATTATTGCCGATTTTCAGCCTGTTAGAATCGAAATAGATCAGCTCTAGCCAGTGATTTGTTGGGTAATAAATCACAGTTTGTCGGTCAATTGTAAGTAGACAAATCACGCGCGCTACGCGCTTGTGATTTGTCTACTTTACAACTGACCTCCAAACTGTGATTTATTACACAACAAATCACAGCTAGAGCTGATCTATTTCTTAAATATACACAACCACAAATAATAACTCTTGTTAATCCGTTTATCTCTTTAGACCAATCATACCTTATTTCAAAGAAAAATGAGAATATATCCTTGTCACTATACAAATACATTGTAACCTTTACTGCCGAAAAAAAATCTTAAGATGAAAATTGTGATATTTTTCTTATTTCTGCTCAAAATATAGATTGTGGGTATTCCTTAGAACCCCCCATCAAGGCGGCTCTAACGAATACCCACAATCTATAGTTTAGAGCAGAAATGAGAAAATAAGGTGTCCTCCTGTAAACCCTAGTTTTACTATATAAAAGTGGGGTTCAAAGGGGTCAAAACTATATAGACGAGTGTTCGTGATGTACACCTCTTGACTTGATACCAAAACGCTGACAAGTTCTTGCGATGAATACCCCTCTAAACCTTTTTTATTCAGAGAAAGGTGGGGTTTATGGGGAATGCATTATTTTCTTTATTTCTGCTCCAAGACACAGGTTGTGGGTACTCGTTAGAACCGCATCAATGAGGCGGTTCTAAAGAGCACCCTCAAACTACGTTTGGAGTTAAAATATCTTAACAATCACATTGTTTTATCACAAAAATGTCCGTTTATGAGATATAAAAATGACATATACCAATTTTCAACTACTGTGTGCGTGTTAGCCTTATGCAATCGAGCTTGAAATGAGGAATTTCGCAAAGTTTGGCCGTGTGTTCATGACCTAAGGTTTGTTTTTTCAGACTTGTTTACATTGCGAAATATGTAGAAACTATATTTCAGAATTATTATATTTTGTTTTTGCTATTTCTACATTTAGACACGGTACGAAACATTTTGTTTGAATCTCAGTTATGAAAAATCATCAAGATAACACATCACGTGTGATAAAGTGCATTAACCCTTCTCTTACTGTTCACGACAACCCCTATCTTTGCAAACAGTGTAGATCCAGATCAGATGGCTTCTGAAGATGCCATCTGATCAGGATCTACACTGTTTTACATTCAGTTTATGAATTTGTAGGAATAAATTACATCAAGTAATCTAATTGGTTCAAAGTCAGAGATGGGTGTGGCTAAAATATATATTCAGCAAGAGAAGGGTTAATTCTTTCATACCTCCAAAACAGTAATTTTTCTGACAAAGCTTTGTGATACTTTTTTTTATTTATACTCAAAACATAGTCCTGGGAGCTCGTTAGAACCGCCTCATTGAGTTCCCACAACATATGTCTTGAACCAGAAATAAGAAAAAATAATATTTACGCCCCCCACCACAACCACCAGGTAAACCCCAGTTTCTCTATATGAAGTGGGGTTAAGAGGGGTGGTCATTACACGGACTTGTTAACATGTTTTGCGTATAGTTTTAGGATAATCCACACGTGTTAGATAGTCTTTTCTTTTGCGGCTGTTTAATTTTTTTGTTTGATTTGAGGTTTAACGTCCCCGTCAACACTATTTAGGTCATTTTGGAGACGTTGCTTCGCATTTTTTGGGACTTTTGTCCGACATTGAGATGAAATGACATCTCAACCCCTGCCGGCCAATGAAACCAATAGGGTTTATATGCATGGATTGTCCGACTCGCACCACTTTATCTGGGCAGAGCCGTTTTACTAGTATTCATGTGTGTCGGTTTCATTTCTGCGTGGAAGTATCATGCAACTCAATCTATTTTACCAAGCTTTCACTGTTGTAAAGACTGCGTTTTCTTCGGTCATATTTCTCTGATTTCTGTATCATGGATACTGTATTTATTGAGGCTGTTCTAACGTGTACCAACAGTCGTATCTTTTTAGAGTATGAATAAGGACATTTGTCTACACTCTAGTAAACCCCGCTTTTCTTTGAAAGTGTTGAAACTAGTGTTTTTCATTTCACGGACTTGTTAACGAAATTAAAAAAAAAAAAAAAACAAACAAACAAAAAAAAAAAAAAAACATTTCAAGTAGTACTCAGGAATAGCCACATTCACAGGCCACAGCCATCATCACTAGCTACCGATCAAATAGAAAATAACTGGATGGAACAAACCCTGTAAACCATCTTTAGATAGAGAAGACTTGGTGTAAATAAGGATATATACTATACTCCTTACCATTTCTATATGAAGTTCAAACATAGACTGTGTGTACTCGTTAGAACCGACTCAAAGAGGTTGTTCTAACGGGCACACACAGTCTACATCACGAAAAAACGCCTATATACTTCTGACCTCTATAGTGATACTGGGCTTTACAGGGGTATACATTATGTTTTTATTTCTTCTGAAAAAAAAACAACAAAAAACATAAACGTTAGAACCACATCGCCGACGCGGTTCTGACCAGTACCCACAATATAAGTACTAAGTACTCGTTAGAACCGTCTCGCCGAGGCGGTTCTAACCAGTACCTACAATCTATGTTTTGTGCAGAAATGTTAAAAATGTCAGAATTTTTTATCCAGGTACTCGTTGGAACCACCTCGCCGAAGCGGTTCTGACCAGTACCCACAATCTAAGTACTCGTTAGAACCGTCTCGCCGAGGCGGTTTTAACCAGTACCTGAAATCTATGTTTTGTGCAGCAATGTAAAAAATGTCAGAATTTTTATCCGAAAATTTCATTTTTTCCTTCCTTTTTGGTGTGAATAGGCTTGTTTTTGTAATGTATACTTGAGGCAGAAATAAGAAAACTATCACACTTTTTAATGAATGAAAAAACAAACAACAACAAAAAAATTAAAAAAGTACAGTTTTCGTTATTGGCAACTGGTGGTACTTTAAGTGATCCGATTTCTTGGAAAACACAAACACAATCGTTAACCCTTGTTCTGCTGAGCCCGGATATGCCTTATCTTTGAAACAATGTAGATCCAGATCAGATGGCTTCTGAAGAAGCCATCTGATCAGGATCTACATTGTTTTGTCATTCAGATTGTGAATTTGTTGCAATAATTTGCATCAAGTAATCTGATTGGTTGATAATCGGAAGTGGGTGTGGCAGATTAAAATATTCAGCAGTACCAGGGTTAACAATAACACTTCTTCTTTTGATTAGCCGGGACAGGAAAAACTTTCCCTTTATTGTTCAGGGCCAAATTGTTACGTCACGAAATCACGCCTACATGATTTTGTCCCTTTATTAAATAAAACTGGGGTTTGCATGCGGGAACATTATATTTTTTTTATTTCTGCTCTAAAATATAGATTGTTGGTACTCGTTAGAACCGCCTCGATGAGGCGGTTCTAACGAGTATCCACAATCTATACTTTGTGCAGAAATAAGAAAGATATGACACATTTTCATCTGATTGTTTTCCTTTTTGGATGGTATTACAACATTGTTCATGAAATCTCTCTCCCTTCCACTGATTCAAGACAAGAAGGGCAGTTGTCAGTTTCTGGTGAAAGAATGTGCACTGTACTGGTTAACCGCTTACGTATAAGCCTGCCCAGGAAAATGTGGATAGGTAAACTGACCGGCTCAAAAATGACCTAAAATAGTGTGGACTGGGCCGTTAACTCCACAAACAAACTAACGGGTTACAAAGATATTGAATAGGCGTGTTTTCGTTATGAGACGCTCCTGACCATTTATTAAATGATTTAGAAAGTACAGACTATATTCTTACATTTTTTTTTAATTCAAGAAGAATATGTCACTTAGTGTTGTTGACATATTGAATGGTTGAAGGTTTACCCTTTACTTTACTAGTTGTGACTCGAATAAACTACCAATTCTAACCTATGTTTTGCACAACAGTATTGAGCAGTTATAGCACAACCACTTGTAGGAATGATAGTCATATACATTAATAATAATACAACTAGAAACGCCACCCAAGTAGGTAACGCCGTATCAACGACGATGCAACGTTGGCGCCGCGTTGCTTAAACGCCATTCGTCAGATTGGCAGTATCATTGTCAATTATTTGGTGCATCTTGAAGGAAATATCAACCATGTGTTCTCAGCTAATACCAAATAATTAGATAACACTTCCGGGAAAGCAACTCTTTCAAAACCCCTTTTTCTCTCCCTTGCCAACTGCGTCTACTGTTCATCACGTTAACACGTCTGTGAAATGAATACCCCTCTAAACCCCACTTTATATAGAGAAAACTGGGGTTTATAGGGTAAACATTATTTTTCTCTTATTTCTGCACAAAGACATAGGTTGTGGGTACTCGTTGGAACCGCCCCAATGAGGCGGTTCTAACGAGCACCCACAACCTTTGTTTGGTGTATAAATAAGAAAAATGTCACAATTTACATGGGAAAAGTAGCCATTTTGAAGAAATGAAGGAAAGGTCTATGTCACACGGGCGCTTCATCTTAATGAGCCTATTCCAACAAATATCCACAATATCTTAACATTTGTTAGAATTGCCCTGCTGAGGGATTCTACATAGTATTTTAATTCAATAAATACTAGTACTATATTCTAGAATGTCTTCATTTATCCGTCTCATCTTAAACTGAAGTCTCGTTTCAATGAAGTTGACTCGTCTCATTGAAACGACAAGTTTCGTCGGGTATAGAGAATTGACCGAATAATTTTAGTATCGAATCTTATTCAGTGATTCAGCTATCATTGCCTTACTGGCTTCCTGTCTGCGTCTGATAGTAGGCAATCACAGAAATCGGAATAAATTTTTTGTTAGATTGAGTCCTGTGAGATTTAATTAGACGATAACACTTGTCAGCCAGTTAAAAGCCTTTTCTTGACCCTTTTTGTACAAAATGGAATCTTCTGCCTTATACAGTGAAATTCCGCTATTAAGACCACCTAAAATTAGGACTAATTCTGCTATAAAAAGCTTATTTTGAAGGGTACACTTAATGTTTCTTTGTGGTTTCTGCCTGTCTTGTCCTCTGGTCGGGGACCACTTTTGGGACTGTTCAAAAGTGGTCTTCAAGACCACTTTTGAACAGTCACAAAGGTGGTCTTCAAGACCACTTTTGAACAGTCATAAAGGCGGTCTTAATACAGGAATTTTACTGCATATGGCAGGAGTCCAAATTTCGAAATTTAGGAGTGTCAGCCTGTGTTTTCTTCAGAATTTGTTTGGAAAATGGCTAAACGTTTTTGCAAACAGTGTAGGCCCTGATAAGACGCCACAGAACGCGGCGTCTGATCAGGGCCAACACTGTTTGCCAGGGTACCCGTTTTGGGGTTTCAGGTTCAAAATGGGTTATTGGCCTTATAACACATGGGAAAATAATCTAAACTGTGCAAATTCAGTCATAAACTAATTTTTTACCCCCTTGAACCCCACTTTTATATAGTAAAACTGGGGTTTACAGTGATATACTTTATTTTTCGTATTTCTGCTCTAACGTTTAGATTGTGGGTACTCGTTAGAACCGCCTCGATAAGGCGTTTCTAACGAGTACCCACAATCTATATTTTGAGCAGAAATAAGAAAAATATTATAATTTTTTTATCTTCAAATTTTCGTTTTTTCGGTGATAGTGTTTACATTGTATTTGTATAGGCGCGTTTTCGTAATGTGATGTTTTTTATAACAATTACGACCACCAGACGGCATTTACCATGTTCACAGCACGACAAGCAGTGTAGATCAGGATGCGACACTGTCTCATCTTGATATACACTTTGCACAGGTCTGCACCGGTATTCCATTACCAAAACACGCCTATTCAAATACATTGCAAATTTTACTATCGAAAAAACGAAAATTTTCAGTTGAAAAATTTTGATATTTTTATTATTTCTGCTTAAAATATAGATTGTGGGTACTCGTTAGAACCGCCTCATCGAGGCGGTTCTAACGAGTACCCACAATCTATAGTTTAGAACAGAAATAAGAAACATAAGGTTTACCCCTGTGAACCCCAGTTTTACTATATAAAAGTGGGGTTTCAGGGGGTCCAAATTATATAGGCATGTTTTCGTGATGAGTTTTTTCCTTACTGTTTTTCTGAAATACTGCACCGGCTGATCTGAGTCTCTGCTTTTCGCACATGTTTAATTGAAGTTTTGTGCGCTGCTCAAGTTTTCCTTTTCGAATATTTTTTATTCCAACTCAGACACGGCTGTTATCCAGATTAATTCAAGACCTTAATAAAGCGTTGGTTTCATTTTCTTTAACATGACAGGCGTCTGTGTTCAAGCCTTCCAGAGAGTTGATGGCATTAGTTTTATACATTTTTGTTAATCTGATGAAAACATACAATATAATGGGACATTTATTGTGACTAGAGTTTTCTGAAGTCATAATTGAGCCACAACACAAGAGAATGGTCCCTAGTTTATTGGTACAGTGAAAGTTCAATGGTTTGGGTAATTTAATGATACATGAACATGTTTTTCGTGTGTTTACATTTGACTCGCCTCGTTGAGGTAAATCTTATGAGTACACACAGCAGACATCACGTGAACAAGTCCGTGAAATAAAGAACCCCCTAAAACCCACTTTATATAGAGAAAACTGGGGTTTAAGGGGGTAAACATTATTTTTCTTATTTTTACTCCAAGACATAGGTTGTGGGTACTCGTTAGAACCGCCTCAATGAGGCGGTTCTAACGAGTACCAACAACCTATGTTTAAAGTATAAATAAGGAAAATATCACAGATTTTCGTCAGAAAAGTAGCCATTTTGGAGATGTGAAAAAATGCACTATGCCATACGGGCGTGTTATCGTAATGACTATATTTTACAGAAGATGGTAAAGAAGTCCCTCAATGGTCCCTATTATACACCCTGACATGGCGCTAATGACCCCTAACTCACATAACTGGCATAACTAGAACACTGGTACAGGCTTCATAGCCTCTGTGGGTGTCTTCTTGTAGAAGTCTCTTGGGTTCAATCCGGGATGGTACATGTAGCAACAGGGGTCAAACTTGTAATGATGATTTTTCTAGTGCTTATTCAGTCTCGACTTAGAACATTTCAGGGAGGATGCCATAATCACAGTTTCGGAAACAGCATTCCATGAGTCAGTGCTGTTATGATCCCTAACCTTTACTCAGTGTTGCCTTTTTGCAATTTTTTGTTGGTGCCATCTGGCTGAAGTGTAACTTGAAACAATGAAACATTTGTCCTTATCTATTTGCCATTCATGATTTTATATGCCTCAAGCAAATCGGCTCTTTCTCTTCTATATTCTAGTGATTGTAGACCTAGATGCTTCAATCTTTCAGGACACAACAAATGTCTGATATGCCTACCTTTGCAAACAGTGCGGATCCAGATCAGATGGCTTCTGAAGAAGCAATCTGATTCAGAAGCCATCTGATCTGGAATTACACTGTTTGCCATGCAGAATGTGAATTGAACGAATACATTATACAAACTAATCTGATTGGTTGATAGTCAGGTATGGGTGTAGGAATTAATTTATTCAGCAGGATAGGGGTTAACTTGAACCACTCTGCCAAGAACAAATTTCCATAATCTAGAGTTGAAGTTAGACTGCATATAATGAACACATTCACATATTTAATTTGGCCGTAGTGCACCCTCTTTTAACCCCAGGTTCCTTGAACAGTGGGGTGGACAACGGCCAAGTTTACAACTGTTTAGCAATCGACCCGAAGCTACTAAATGAATCCGCGTTTCGTTGCTAATGTTCACGTGACTATTGCCCATTTGTACGAAATCCAGATTACGGTTATTCATAGCCTTGTGGTTGTGTAAAGAGGGTTATCTGTGAAACCTGGACTTGACTTGTGTGTTGGGTTAGGCAAACAGTGTAGACCCTGATGAGACGCCGCAGATGCGGCGTCTGATTAGGGTATACACTGTTTGCTTTAAGTACAGCAATTCAAGAGTTAAACGAAACGCTATAAGTACCAGTTTAGGATCATTTTTCCAGCCTACACTCAGAGACAGTCGACCCACCAGTGCTCTCAGTGCTCTGATTATCTAGTGCTCGATGAAATATATTGCGATAATGAATAGTATTAACTGAGACATCGCCTGAGCAACTAGTAAAAGGAACATCCTATTTCAATCCAACCAATGTTTTGTAGGGCTTGAGATGTCATTTCATTTCAATGTCGGGTGAAAGTCGCACAAAATTGGAAGCAACGTCTCCAAAATGATCTATACAGTGTTGACGGGGACGTTAAACTTCAAATCAAACAAACAAACCAATGCTTAGTGAAACAGGGATTCATTATGTTCGAAGGCATAGACTGTTGATTTTCCCTAGAACCGCCTCAATATGTCCGAACCACTTGTCTTAGTTAGAGCAAACCCATGTCGGGTTAGAGTCCCACAAATTGGAAGCAACGTCTCCAAAATGACCTTTACAGTGTTGGTGGGGACGTTAAAGTTCAAATTAAACAAACAAAACAGTCAAGTATCGTTATCTCAAACTCAAAGGGACTGGAAATTTTGGGTTGAGATAACCGTAGTTTCGGACGAAAGGAGTTGGAATCTAATAAACAACAGCAAAATATAAACAGCACTACCCAAATTGAGTTTGAATTAAGCCGTAGTTTTGCGATATCAGTGTTTGATATAACAACAGTCCATTGTAAAATAATTTCCTATATTCAGTGCACCTTTAGGACTTAAAGACCACTTCTGGACTGTCCCCATCACGAAATCACGCCTATATAATTTTTACCCCCTTGAACGCCACTTTATATAGTAAAACTGGGGTTAACAGGGGTAAACCTTATTTTTCTTAGTCCTGCTCTAAATATAGATCGCGGGCACTCGTTAGAACCGCCTCGATGAGGCGGTTCTAACGAGTACCAACTGTCTATATTTTGAGCATAAATAAGAAAAATATCGCAATTTTTCATCTAAAAATTTTCATATTTTTCGGTGGTTAAGTTTACAAGGTATTCTTATAGGCGTGTTTTCGTGATGAAATGTGGTCTCTTACTAGCTTAACAGTACACTGAGAGTATCAGAGTATCAAAAAAAAAAAAAAAAATCACATGGACACGTCCGTGAAACGGACACCCCTCTAAACCCAACTTTATATTGAGAAAACTGGGGTGTAGGGGGATAAACATTATTTTTCTTATTTCTGCTCCAAGACGTAGGCTGTGGGTACTCGTTAGAACCGCCTCAATGAGGCGGTTCTAACGAGCACCCACAACCTATGCATACAGTATAATTAAGAAAAATATCACGGATTTTTATCAGAAGAAAAGTAACCATTTTGGAGATGTGAATAAATCTCTATGTCGCACAGGTGTGTTATTGTAATAAAAAAAAAACAGCTCAAGCCTTTTAAATATGAATTTAAAGAAGAAATAGTCTTAATTTTAACTAGTCAAAGAAGCGGAATTTCACCGTCTATCAACGCGTTTAAACTAACCATTACGAAAACATGCCTATATAAATACATTGCCAATTTTTTGGCCAAAAATGAGAAATTTTAAGATGAAAAATTGTGATATTTTTCTTATTTCTGCTCAAAATATAGATTGCTGGTACTCGTTAGAACCGCTTCGATGAGGCGGTTCTAACGAGTAACCACAATATATATTTTAGAGCATAAATAAGAAAAATAAGTTATACCCCCATAAACCCCAGTTTTACTATATAAAAGTGGGGTTCGAGGGGTCGGGGTCAAAATTATATAGGCGTGTTTTCGTGATGTTTTTCAAAGATGATTTTTTAGGGCCATGAAATGATGTGCATGTTTTCCCAGTGAATGATAGATCTTTCTCGTGTGGTGACCCTATTACGTGTATTTACAATTTAAATAGAACTAAATTCTAACTCCTTCATATATCCTTGTCGTCATCAGAATAATACTGGTGATCACGTGACGGTTTCTGCACGAACTCCTCTCTAGTCTCATACGGCGGAGCTTCATACTGATTGAAAAATTCATTGTCAAATTCTACCGGTCCATCATAACCGTATGACCCAGTCACAGGTACACCGTTCGGTATTGTACCATTTTGTTTGAGAGATCCATTTTGTTTTATATAATTTTCTGTCATGCTCCCATAGCTGTTCAGTTTGTCATCTGTTTTCAGAGTATCTTCCGGTTTCCAGTCCTCGCCTTCATTTGGTGGATCCGCCCATGGTTGTTTTTCACCAGAAGCAAAGAACGCATAGAAAGCGACGCCAGCGAAGTGTACACAGCTGGCAATGATAAACACGTGCTCCCAGTTGTCAGCCGTCTGAAAGATAAAACTAGTACGTTAATAATGGCATATAAATTATTTTGTTTTGTTTTGGTTTGATTGGGTTCCCAAAGCTTTTCTGCACCCGTCCTCCATCCACTCGATATTGATAAATGCTCACTGATGCTTTGGTCGGGTCAGTATATTGCTTCCTTGCATGCGTTTTTAAAGAAGTTTCGCATTTTGTCATCTGTGAAACACCCGTTACCATCATAAAACAGGTTTAGAGTCCCAATCGTTGTTTCATTTCAGACTTAGTTTGATTTTTGGTTCATGTTTTTGAGATGTTGCGCTGATGAGTTAGAAAACTTACACACGGACTGAACCAACCGCTTGTGTAAACCGCGGCCGCGGCCACGTTTAACCTAATAGGTTCTCAGTAAATTTTTTACAGTTTTACAGGCCTTTTCAATGCGGTGTTTTTATGTGGATCATTTTTGTCACTGTTTGTCTTTGCATGTATGTCCGGACAATGAGTGTTCATGTATTATTGAATTTATTAGACGAGTTGAGGAAAAGGGATAAAATGCGAGTCTTCGCCGAGCATTTTATCCCTATTCCTCAACGAGTTTAATAAATTTAATCATACATGAACACGAATGCAAGAGTCTAATTATCAAATGACATCTAATGCGCATTTTGTCCATGACAGGTTTTTAAAAATGTCAGTATATTCCGACATTACTTAGTAAACGCGACGTCGTCAAGGACTTCACGAGCCATATTTAATCCACTAGTGGATTATCGAATTAAGTATATGGAATTATTACATTCTCAGACGCGACGTCATATGATAAAACTCAGCAGATTATAAAAAATAGAAGTGAAGGCAATGATCAGGAATCGATACAATTAACCCACATCTCCGATCAGAGAAACCAAAGGGAAAGAAACACATAGATTACTTTCCCACAAATGGCCACAATCCTCGCCCCTTTCTTCCTTTGCGAAGTAAACATTTCAACCGTCGCCTTAAAACATCCAATGCTTTATCATCTACGATGACAATAAATATCTGTTTTAATGTTTCCTTGCTTAACGAGAACTCTGGAAGCAAACAACAGAGTACAGACTAGTAAGAAAATGCCATTCTGGAAAGGCTACAATCAAAGAACGTAGCCATCGCAAGTCTACGAAAGAAAGTAAGCGACATGGAGGCAAATATAAAACCATCAGACGACACATGAACCAACAGCACAAAGCCAATTAATAAATAAGACACTACACATTACGCAAACACGCCTATACAAATACATTGCCAGATTTATCGCCGAAAAAATGAAAATTTTATGATGAAAAATTGAGATATTTTTCTTATTTCTGCTCAAAATATAGATTGTGGGCACTCGTTAGAACCGCCTCGATGAGGCGGTTCTAACGAGTACCCATAATCTATATTTTAGACCAGAAATAAGAAAAATAAGGTATACCCCCGGAAACCCCAGTTTTACAATATTAAAGTGGGGTTCAAGGGGGTTAAAATTATATAGGCATGTTTTCGTGATGACAAGAATGACCGCCTTGGGAAGGTCAGTAGTAAAACTACTGTGGCGCGGGGGCTCCGGGAAAGGCTTCATCTCCGGAATTTATGAAATTTCAACCCTCGCCCTCAGTTCCGGTGCAGTATCAAACATAATAACAATAACAAATTGATCCGCATGGAAGCTTCCTAGCTCACCAGTGATTCGTAATGAAATACTCAGAAAAACGATAATGTAGAGATTAATACAAACATGAATGAGGGTCCAAAACAATCCGACGTCGGAGCAGAAGAAAACCACCAGTTAGATTACGGAGGATCGAACCAAGGAAATATCAGGCTCCACCCCTCTTTAATTCAAAAGCTTGGGGCTGTCATAGGGTCCGAAGTCCGGCCCACCGCAGTGCAACCGAAGAGCGACCAAAGTTGTCCACTGTTAAAAAGGGTTGACAACCAAACATGCAGTTTGTCGCATAACCATGCTATAACCAATTTTATCCTTTTTAGCAACGATTTTCCTGAACTGACCAGAAAAATATCACCACCTAGTATTCTTCTAAATAAATAAACTAAATAGGTTTCGACAGTCCATGTTGCAGAATTATCTTCAAAGAAACATCATATTTTAAAATAATGTCATAATGTTGACCATCACGTGAACAAGTTTGTTTGTTTGATTTGAGGTTTAACGTCCCTGTCAACACATCACGTGAACGAGTCCGTGAAATAAAGACCCCCCTAAACCCCACTTTATATAGAGAAAACTAGGGTTTAAGGGGGTAAACATTATTTTTCTTATTTTTACTCCAAGACATAGGTTGTGGGTACTCGTTAGAACCGCCTCAATGAGGCGGTTCTAACGAGTACCCACAACCTATGTTTAAAGTATAAATAAGGAAAATATCACAGATTTTCGTCAGAAAAGTAGCCATTTTGGAGATGTGAAGAAATGCACTATGCCATACGGGCGTGTTATCGTAATGAATACGATTTTGTAAATGCTTTGCATTGTTTATGATATAGATAGTCCTGTTTAAGAAGTTTTACTGTTTACATTCTGCTTCGATCATTTAAGTCATCAACAAGACAGCAAGCTGTAGCACAACGAATAAGCTATGACATATAAACCCATAAGACATAGCCTTAGTGACGTCACCATCCAAAAAAAAAACATTTACAATTCCAAAATTAAAATCATCTCTTTTATCATGAATTTTGGAACAGACAGTACCATTAGATACAATCAAAATTAAGTCCAAAAATGGGGCTTTGAAGTCATCAGAATTAGCCTATATCTCTTCTGTAACAAGGTCTCTATCGGAACCCGAATTTTATGGTGACTTAGTATATAAATTCAGAAAATTAATATATGCTTGCAATGACTTCAGTATCCAATGTCGTAAAAATCATTCTGCATACATGGTAGTTAGCCCAGTCGCGGTTGGTTACTTTGCTTCTATCTTTAATTGCACGCCGGTGGGTCAGGCCTCAGATTCTATGATGGTTCCAGCGTAAAGGCTTACATATAACTAAAACATAATGTTATGTAATGCTGAATGGTAGCTGATGCCCTGTCTCTTGTTTGGCGAATCGGAGTCTAACTGTTGGTTTTCTTTTGCTCCAATTTTTTCAGTGGTTTCTTGCTGTCGAGTCCTCATTGTTGTTTCATCTCTGTTATTGTTTGATTTTTGTGTTCTCGGAGATGTTGCACTGATGAGTTAGGAAGCCCTCATGCGGACTGAACAATTTATTTTCTAAACCGCGACGGAAGTAAAGGCGAGGATTGCGGTCGGGTAAAATCGATTAAGCCCATCCCCAGCCCCCCCCCCCCCCCCCCCCCCCCCACACACACACAAACACACCACCAGTGAAATACTTTTCACTGACACTTCCAAGGCGTTTCTTCTGTCGCAGTTTATTTTATATTTTAGTTCGTCATTGAATGTGTGTATCGCTTATATCTTTTTGCTGTGGATAGCCGATTGCCCATTTTGTGGGAAAGTAACTGTTCTTTTGGCTTCCCACTATTGATGTTTCCATTAGGGTCTAGTTATTTCATGTTTGTATTTCTATCCCTTTAGTGTCTCTGATGAGAGGTATGGGTTAATTGTATCATGATCGATTCCTGAGCATTGCCTTATCTTCTATTATTTGCAACCCTTATGTCTTATTACATTACCCATGATTCAGGGTTGGGGACTCAACAACATTCTGACGCGAGAGCGGTAGAAAACAAGCATTTCGGTCTCGGAATAGGGTTTTATGTTTAAAAACCATCAGGACATTTTCTGAACAGGCGAAATATTAGACAATATCTTAGCATGAGGTTAGTTTTCTGAAGATTACTGTCAAACATCCGTGTACACAAAACTGTTCAAACTTTGATGAAGTACCTTTCAATAAATTTCTTTGTATCAAGTTAGTTTGACAATCAAATGCCATTCAACAAAGAATTGAAAAATTACATCAAGCAATATACATTTATTAATCTCGATCATTTTGACAAGCACTTATTCCATGTTTAGGTCTGAGGTACGTTCTTGGCATATGAGAAGTGTTTTGATTGGCTGACGCGTTGGTCTGCAGTGAAATGTACAACGCCTTTTGTTTTGGATTTTTACTTGACTAGAACTTGACTGACAGTACGGATTTTTACTTGACTAGAACTTGACTGACGTACTGTCAGTCAAGTTCTAGTCAAGTAAAAATCCAAAACAAAAGGCATTGTACATTAGGATATATAGGAAAATATGTCATATCAAAATGAAATGAAGCCCATCAAAACAGATGTTAAGGCAGTGATCAGGAATCGATACAACTACCCAAGAGCCTCCATCAGAGACACCAAATGGAAAAAAAACCCGAATATGAAATAACTAGACCCTAATGGAAACACCCATTACCACAACACAACCGTGCGACATAGTGCATTTTTCACATCTCCAAAATGGCTACTTTTCTGATGAAAATCAATGATATTTTTGTTATAAATGTTCTCAACATAGGTTGAGGTTGCTCGTTAGAACCGCCTCAGTGAGGCGGTTCTAACGAGTACCCACAACCTTTGTCTTGGAGCAGAAATAAGAAAAATAATGTATACCCCTGTAAACCCCAGGTTTCTCTATATAAAGTGGGGTTTAGGGGGTCTTAATTTTACGGACTTGTTCCCGTGATGCCAGTAGATATTACAGTTTTGTTTCCCCAGGTATAGATTATCGGTGTTCGTTAAATAAATATATGATATGGGATTTACATAGGTGGACATAAAAACACGGACTTTTAAGAAAAACATGATGAGAAAGTGGCATCAGTTCACTTACCCTCTTTTTTGTCAGTTTCTCCGTGACAATAGGACACAGCATGCCAGCAATAGTTCCAAACCCATTAGAGAAACCCATCAGTATACTTGCATAGCGGGGAGCAATGTCAAGATGATTCACGTTGAAACCTAAAACAGGTAACAAGGAAACCGTGAAGTTATGATTAAGAAATAAAGGTAACGTTACGATAACACACCCGTGCGACATGATGTGTTTTTTTTACATCTCCAGAAAATCCGTGTTAGTTTTCTTATTAAAACTGCAAACATAGATTGTGGGTGCTCGTTAGAACCGCTTCGTAAAGGCGGTTCTAACGAATACCCACAATCTATCAGTTGGAGCAGAAATAAGAAAAATAATGTATACCCAGTTTTCTCTATATATAAAGTTGGGTTTAGATGGTCGTTTAAGCATGAACAAACCGGTTCAGTGAATCCTTTTGGGGTTTACGTACTTATCACGTGACCCGATGTTGATCATACTTCAACGAAAGTTAAGATATCCTCACTTGAACAAGTCCGTGAAATGAACAAATTCAGGGGGAACAACTTACGTCAGAGCAGTGATGTCGTAACCATTAGTAGGTTTGCCGGCGTTTACTACACAAAAGGCATTTGTAACAACAAGTAGGCGCAGTCGGTGCATAAGGTCATAAAAGAATCAAACATACTGAAATCTGTCTCAGAAATATGGCTCTTTCTTTCAATAACTCGACACAAGCTGATTTTGCAATGATGTCGGAACTACAGCGCCGAATCAAATCTTGTGACAAAGCTATCGAAGCTTTTTCAATGTTTCTAGGTAAAATTAGCTCACCAATGGAATGCAAATATTGTTCGTTATCAGCTGAAATATGTTTACTAAAGACTCGTAATGTACATATCTAGTTTCAAGCATTTTATCTGCCCTATTTACACCAATATGGCCGCTACTGAAATATGTACGACATCTCTGCCATGACGTAGGTTTTCAACCTTTAAATTTCCTTTACTGCTTATATTTACAGCATTCCCAATCCATTATGTGACAGAAAATTCCGGCCGGAGGGCAAAAATTGAAACAAGAATACAATTGCGCACAGTATTTTTTTTTCAATTCACAATGGAATAACGTAGCTGACGTCATAACGTCATCATTATCCAACCATACTGAAAAAACATTGTTTTCCTTTGACGTCACTAAATGATCATGTGGTGTCGTGTGAGTTGATGTAAACGACATTAAGTCCCAACACTTATCCACAAGATTTTTTTTTTCTGTAAACGCATTGTAAATTCAATGTATAAACCTTTTTCTTTCTCATATATTTTTTTATATTCATGCACACAACATAGATTATGGGTACTCGTTAGAACCACGTCGGCAAGGCAGCAAGGCGGTTCTACGAGTACCAACAATCTATGATTTTGAGCAGAAATAAGAAAATAATGTATACCCTGCAAACTCCAGTTTTACAATATAAAAGTCGGGTTTGATGGGGTCAAAAATATAAAGGCGTGTTACCGTGATGAGGACGAGAGAAAGTGCTTTCTTTCCCCCCTTTGAGCGTTACTGTCTCTTCGACAATATTCATTGCGATTACACATCCGTGTGATTAGTGTATTCTTCCATTTTCTGATGACTCTTATAGTATTTTCTTAGTTGTACTCCAAATATAGATTGTGGGTGCTCGTTAGAACCGCCTCAATGAGGCGGTTCTAACGAGTACCAACAACCTATGTCAATGAGGAGAAATAAGCAAAATAATGTGTACCCAGGCTGTAAACCCCAGTTTTCTGTATGAAAGGTTTGGTTTAGAGGGCTGTTCATTTCATGAACTTGTTCACGTGATGATATTGCATGGAAATGTTTCACTCATTATGCAGTCATGAACGCCAAAATGGAGTACATTTCACAACGCAGACAATGTTTTCCACTGTATGCGTTCTTCGTTTCATTGCCTGGAAATGTGACATTTGTTCATCAGAGCGGAGAAGAATTTCACCACGCATACAATACAGTTTCGCTCGAGTGAGTCCGGATATCTAATATAATTCCCCCTCCTCCTATCTTTGTCTGTACACGCTGATTAAATTGTGAGGCATTTAATAATCTATTAGTGAATTGAAAAAAAAAAAAAAAAAAAAAACATTCGGCGAATTTCTACTATTATCGCTTTTCGTATGATTCAAATCTGACTTCCTAAACATTAAACAGTTCTAAGGACTGTCTGATTGAATAATGATTCAAATAGTTTTTATTATATCAAAGCACTACAAAGGGAATTGATGAAAACATTTTCATACTCTATCGTCTGCAATAACAAACGATTTTGATCTTCCACTACATAAGCGGCTTTCATTCATTATCAACAGACGTACTTATTTGGCAACCATTCCTATGCTATGGAAACAAATAAGGATCTCGAGGGACAACAAGTCTGTTTTATCTCTCTTTCAATAGTTTATTAATGATATTTCATTGGAATATTGCGATTAATACGAAACTACGGTCTCAAAGGAGTGCATTAATTCTTGCTTTCTGAATCAATACTCCAGCAAAAATAAGCAAAACGCTCGTTACCATCACGTGAACCAGTCCGAGAAAAGAAAACCCCCTAAACTCCACTTTATATAGAGAAAACTGGGGTTTACGTGGGTATACATTATTTTTCTTATTTCTGCTCCAAGACATAGGTTGTGGGTACTCGTTAGAACCGCCTCAATGAGGCGGTTCAAACGAGCACCCACAGCCTATGTTTGAAGTAAATATTACAAATATGACGGAAAAGTAGCCATTTTGGAGATGCGAAAAAATGCACTATGTCGCACGGGTGTCTTATCGTTATGCAGATTCTTCATACAGAGCCCGATACAGAGGACCCTCTTTAAAACGACAGCATCTGTTACCTTACACCTGGCCGTTATAAAGATTATGGTGCTACAAAAATCTCATTAAGGAGCAGTACAATATGTAAAAGAGGGCCTTTTTGACTCAGTTACTCAAAGAATCAAATGTATTTGTAAGAATGCATTTTCACCATACACTTTATCTAAATCGGCTTTGATCTCAAAGCAAGGCGCGCAGTTTGCAGTACAACCACCCCCCCCCCCGCCGTGTTTTTTCTAATTTAACATTGCTATTTTCAACTACAAAAAGAACAATGGACAGGTAGGATTCCACCAACAGCCATTTAGTGTGAACAATAGATGTTTAAAATGTTATGACTCTAGCCATGAAACGTATCAATGTAGGCACAAAAGTCCAATCATTTGCTGGTTTTGCGGTTTATCCGGCCATAAATCAGAATTTTGTTGGAACTAGGTAAATGGCGATGAAGCCGCGTCTTTAGTAAATCTTAGGAACCGTTACGCCGTACTGGCGCGGATTTGTATTGTTTGCAATGAAATTTTATGTACATGTAATGCTAGTAATAATTATGATCATAATTTAGTTATTTCAGACACTAGTGCGAAACAAACGGCAGAAAACTGTTCTTCTAGTATGTACGATAAGTCTACAGTGTGTGACACATCAAAGAACTGTCCTGTAGACTACATGAATTGCACTGTGACTACAAATAAGTCCATGTCTTATTCTTATGTGCATGAATCTGACAATAACGTCGATAACTCGTGCATGGCTAATGATGACGCATCTTACAGTCAGACTGGTCCGGTTAATTCTTCGGATCGTCCCAAAATATTATCTCTAAATATTTGTGGATTAATTTCAAAGTTAAACTGTCCAGAATGTCGATCTTTTATCGAAAAGTATGATATTATTTGTTTACAAGAAAGTAAACTGGACGATTTGGACTCGGTCGTTGTGAACGGATACCGTGTTTTTAATAAAAATCGTACGGCAGGTTCGTGGCATAAATCAGGGGGAATAACCATCTTAGTAAAAGAAGATATAATCCAATATATACAAATATTAGAAAGTGAAAGTAAATTGATTTTTTGGTTTTCAATGTCGAAATCCTTGCTGGTATCAGAAGAAGACTTGCTTTGTGGTGTGGTCTACATACCACCCCACGGATCAAGATATGCAAACCCTGATCCATACCTCGAACTGCAGAACGAATTCAATAAACTCGCATCTGGTGGCAATCATGTTTTACTTCTTGGAGACTTTAACTCCAGAACTTCCGATTATGATGATTTTGTGCGAACTGACGAATTTATATGCGATGCGTTTGGAAATGATGATCTAAACAGAGAAAATATAAATATTATTCGCTGTTTTGACACATCAAATATTCCATTGAAAAGAAAAAGTTCGGACAAAAATTTAAATGCGTACGGCTATCAGATGCTGGAATTTTGTAAAAATAACAACATGTTTATATTAAATGGAAGGCTTGGTATAGATGCTATTGCACCCAGATTGACATGCAAAAATAGTAGCACCGTTGATTATATTCTGTCGTCGGCTTTTAATTTTGAATTTCTAACATCGTTTAGCATTTCAGCCTTTGATCATTTGTTCTCCGATGCACATTGCCCATTGTCAGTTGAAATTAAAATTAAAGATATCAAGCCTGTAAAAATTGATGAACCTAATATGCGCGATAAACACCCACCAGATGTGAAACTGTGGGATGACAGCAAAAGTATTTTGTTCAGTGAAAACCTGGACTCTGATGAAATACAGAAAATTAATTATTTTTTAGATGAAATTCTTACCAAAGCCGAGGTTGGAACCAAAGACATAAATTCTGCCGTAAATATGATAGAGAACTTATTTGTTAATACAGCAAAGTCTTCATTTGGCTTTAAGAAAGTAAAAAAGAGTCCGAAGAGGTCACAAAAATATTCTTATAAGAAGTGGTTCAACCAGGAATGCCGACATGCGCGTAACAAATATCATAATGTAAGAAAACAATACAATAAGTGTAAAACAGCACACTTTAAAAATCGCCTTAAAATGGTCAGTAAAGAGTATAAAAACATAATTTCTAAGAATGTCCGAAGATTTAAAAATCAAAGAATAGACCAACTTAGAAATTTAAAGTCAACAAAGCCAAAAGATTTCTGGAAATTAATAAATACACAAAACAAAAAAGACAACACAACAGCACCGCTTGAGGACCTGTATACATATTTCAAATCTTTAAACGAGGACGATTGCTTCGAAAATGCTGATAACGAGCTTGAATTGAATGAACTCGGGCCGCGAAATACAAATGAAAATGAGGTATTAAACAAGCCAGTCTCAGACGATGAAATCATATCGGCTGTCAAAACTTTGAAAAATAATAAACGTCATGGTCTCGACTGTGTTTTAAATGAACACTTAAAGGCTTCAATTCATGTCATGCTGCCTGTATACACGAAACTCTTCAACATTATTTTTGATTCAGGACTAGTTCCAGAAAGCTGGACAGTTGGAAACATCCTACCAGTCTATAAAAATAAGGGAAATTCAAAGCTGGCGTAAAACTACAGACCTATTACATTGCTGAGCTGTTTCGGTAAACTGTTTACCTCCATTCTGAATAACAGGCTAAACCATTATCTTGAGGATAATGATATCATAAATACTTGCCAAGCGGGGTTCCGTAGGGGGTTTTCGACAGCTGATAATTTATTTTTAATACAAAGTTTGATTGATATCTCAAAAGCCAACAAAAATAAATTATTTTGTGCGTTTATTGATTTTCAACAAGCCTTTGACAAAGTCTGGAGAGGTGGTTTATGGAGAAAACTTTTGAAAACAAATATTGATGGCAAATGTCTCTCCTTTATTAAAAATATGTACATTAATATAAAATCAAGAATTAGTACGTCTGAAGGGAGCTCGGCTTTTTTCCCATGCCAGTCGGGCGTAAGACAAGGGGAGAACCTTTCACCATTGATGTTCTCAATCTATTTAAATGATTTGGAACTTTATTTGCGCATGCACGGTGCAGCGGGAATACTCTGTGAAACCCCACAAAATGAAAATAGTTCAATCTGGCTTAAACTATTCATTGTGCTTTTCGCTGACGACACGGTACTCTTTGGTAAATCAAAAGAGGACCTCCAACATACACTAGACATCTTTGGAAATTACTGCGACGACTGGAAACTTACAGTTAACACGTCCAAAACAAAGGTGTTGGTCTTTTCAAGAAGCAGATGTTCTAGTCTCAACTTTTATTTCAAAGGTCAGGAACTAGAAATAGTAAACGACTATAAATATTTAGGGATCCTGTTATCCCATAATGGCTCTTTTGCAAAGGCTAAAAAGTATATCGCCGAACAAGCTAACGTTGCCCTTTTTTTCGTTGCAACGTAAGATTCGAACTCTTGACCTCCCATTAGACATGCAAATATTTCTCTTTAATAAAGTCATAAAACCAATACTGCTATACGGATGCGAGATCTGGGGCTTTGGGAATTTAGATGTAATCGAAAGAGTGCAGCTCAAGTTTTTTAAACAAATTCTAAATTTGAAAAAGTCAACTCCTTCTTTTATGGTGTATGGAGAAATAGGTACATTTCCACTTTCTATCGACATACAAAGCAGAATTGTGTCCTTCTGGACTAAAGTAAGTGATGTGAATGCCAAAAATGATATAGCAGCATCAATATATAATACATGTATTGTCTATTGTTTAAATAAAAACGGAACATGCAAGTCGAAATGGCTAAGTCACATAAATCAAATAGTATGTTCAAACGGATTTAAAAACGTTTGGGATTCTCCCACCCAGATAAATTCCAAATGGTTTATAAAAGCGTTTAATCAAAAGCTCAAAGACCAATACCTCCAAAACTGGAATTCGTTGGTAGACAAGTCTTCAAGTAGTATAAATTATCGAATTTTTAAAGATAAATTCGAAATGAATACATATTTCTCTGTTCTGTCGAACAGGCAATGTCGCATTTTGACTTCTTATCGGACAAGAAACCACCGCCTTCCTATTGAGACTGGGCGATGGAATAGCACACCGTTAAATGAGAGAATCTGCAGGCTTTGTACCGACGACGTTGGCGACGAGTACCATTATATTTTGAAGTGTAAATTTTTTGAAGATCAGCGATATAAATACATTCAGCCTTATTACATAAGAAATCCAAATATACTGAAATTCAGCACTTTAATGAACGAAACAAATGTGATGGAATTAAGAAAATTATGCAAATTTATTGATATCATAAAAAAAGAAACGCACCAGTAAACGCTATTAATATTTTTTGAAATATTTGCAGTGTGCATTATGAGAACAAGAATCTGGCTGTGCTAGCATTAGCATCTAAACCGCTTCATGAAACTTTATATTTTGCCCTCGACGTTAATTCCACGTTACACGTCGAGGTTTAGTCTACCTCACAGGTTGTACTGTTATAATTTATGATGCCATATATCCGCCTAGACTATAACGAACCTGTGGAGGAAGGCGTAGCGGTGATGTAGTGGTATTAGATATGGCCAAAAAATTTTAATGCGTACAATGGTGTTTCGAAGTCTCGAACATCTTTGGGACCATACAAATTTGTCCGAAACAGGGACAGTTCGAGCCCCTGAGGGTTATTCGTAGTGGCATATGGGTTATATAAAATAAAGGCATGCTGTGTGTACTCATTAGAATCGCCTCATCGAGAAGAATTTAATGGGTATACCCAACAAACCTTTCATAATTAAATATCTTAACAATATCTTATCAGGTCCTACGGAAAGAATTCAACAGGGGCTCAAGGGCGGGTTAGAACCAGTTATGGTAAGCGGGCCATCGGTTTTGAGCCATTGAGTTTTCACTGTACGTATATGCGGAGGCTCTTGTGTCCAAATCTCGATTGTCATCGAGTCACTGATATGTATACCATGTTATAATATTAACCCTCATGTTGTTATATTGATGTATAACCTGAGTATTAAATAAACTTGTAAACTTGTATTTTCGGCCAAACGTATTTACGCCCAAGGACCGCCCTTTCGCGCTGCATACATAATCGAAGAACTGAAAGTACTGAGAGGCGGGCGAGTAATGACATTTCTTTACAATGCTCTTGAAAAGAAGCGAACGTTTGAAAATTTATGTCGGACTCTAAATAAAACTTGAAAACAAAATTAGTCCTTTTTACGATCTAGTACATGTAATTGCTCATGAGGATTTATCTTCAAATTGGTTATTTTAATAAAAGAGCTCACACTTTAGTTTTGAACAAGAATGATAAATACTTTTTATATACTATTTGCTAGGAAGCCTCCGTGGTGCAGTGGTTACACTACTCGCCTTGTAAACCAGGGGTCGCAGGATCGATCCCGGGCTTCTCCAGACTTTCGGATGGGTCTTTAAATCGAGGTCTCGTCTCCGTATGACCTTAGCTGTTGATGGGACGTGAAACTCACTCACTCACTCACTATACTATTTGCTAACAACTTTTGTAGTTTTGACAACTGGGACCTGGAAACGACCATTTGCTTTTACCTACCAGAAATAGCAAAGCCGCTGAAACCAACCGCAAGTGTCAAACAAACCATGGCTGTCGTTTGGTCTCTTGTAAACCCGACTCCAAGCAGAAATACCGCCTCCATCCCAAAACCTGTATGGTAAAGAAGACAAATACAGACTAACACCCGTCTCCATTGCAGACAGAAGAATCATTTTGGGTCGATTGTTTGTCAATCTACCAAAATTTACTAAGTGCAGTAACTTTACATTGCTGAAGTCCACAATTAAGCAAACACGCCTATACAAATACATTGTCACCTTTATCGCCGAAAATATGAGCATTTATGATGAAACATTGTGATGTTTTTCTTATTTCTGCTCTAAAATATAGATTGTGGGTACTCGTTAGAACCGCCTCATCGTGATATTTGTCTTATTTCTGCTCTAAAATATAGATTGTGGGTACTCGTTAGAACCGCCTCGATGAGGCGGTTCTAACGAGTACCCACAATCTGTATTTAGAGCAGAAATAAGAAAAATAAGGTATACCCCCGGAAACCCCAGTTTTACTATATAAAAGTGGGGTTTAAGGGGGTCAAAATTATAAAGGCGTGTTTTCGTGATGGTGACTATGACTGTTTTGTATTCACCTTATTTGCATTATCTGCTGGTTCCTAGTCTGAAGGTTATCAGTGTTGGAAAAACAGGTAACCAGACCCCCCTGACCTTAAAAGGTCAGGCGGGTCTAGTTACCTGTTTTTCCAATATTGACAATGCGCAAGCTGGGAGCCAGCAAATAATGCAAATATGGTGAATGAAATCCAGCTAACTGTTATTTATAGCTCCGCTGTTCTTATGGTTGTGAGATCAGAGTTGTGAAAATATGGTTACTTATAGAATAGATCTTGACTGGACTCATGTGTTGAGTTTGGAAAACAGCGTAGACCGCGGTCCTCTGATCAGGCTATTTACTGTTAGCTTAAACTACTTGATCTAAAGGTAAAGCCTACTTCTCATGCCTATATGCAGAGACAATCGACATAGTAGTGCTGTCAGTGCTTTGATTTAATTCTATTCTGCTTTTCCAAGACTTCAAATTGCTTTATCATGGATGCGACATAACCAAACTCGATATAAGAATGAATGAAGGATTGTCCGAGTTGAAATGTAGGTGGCACTTTTACAGATGGTGATTATTGCAATCACGTTTCAGCTTGCCTGTCATTTCTAGAAGCGATTCTCACTTAGCATATCCGCTGGGATACTAATACTTTTTGCAGGGAAAGAACGTTATTTCAATAATAACGTTATACAGTCAAACTCCGATGGCTGGTTCACCACCACTTTTTCAAACTCGTACTTAAGGAAAAACTCCATATTCTAATGCACTTGCTAATGTTACGCGACGTCTGATTGGATAACGGCAAAAATTTGCGACAGTATATTCTGCGATAAACTGTCGGAAATCCGACGTCATCATGTTACGTCGCTTTTGATTGGCTGCCATTTGGTTTTTACGCAGCTCACAGCGGGTTGCCACTATGTGCAAAATAGTTCATGTTTGATCAAAACAAGTGAATACGTGCATTAGAATGGGGATATCTTTAATGAAAATTGTCATTGGGGAGGTAAATCGTCGGTTTTACGGTCGCAAATTACGTTTTACTGCTCCGCTAACGCGTCGCCGTAAAACGAAATTTCCGACCGTAAAACCTCAGATTTAACTCAAAAAATGACAATATTGCATACAGTTATCCCCTAAATATATTTGGGATAATTTACGGATTACGTCAAAAGTTGTGTGTTAGCTGCCCTGTATTTTTCATTGAAAAGTTCATTACCTTATTCGAAAAATAGATCAGCTTCAACAGTGATTTGTTGTGTAAAAAAACACAGTTTGTAGGTCAGTTGTAAGTAGATCAAATCACGAGCGTCAGTTGTAAGTAGATCAAATCGATTTGTCTACTTACATCTGACCTCCAAGCTGTGAAACAACTCACAAGAGATGATCTATTTTGATTCTAACACACAAAAGCTCTACAATAATTGTGTTGTTTCCTTCAAATCTTCTCAACCTTAAGCAATTGTTAGAAGAAATGCCGCCAACATTATTGACTGTATCATAAAAATATGCTATTTTGTAATCTTTCTGTTGCGAGAAAATATCATTTCACCGTCTAAAGTCAATGAGTCTATGAGTGACGCCATAAAAGTGCGACTTTTAATGATGTCACTCGTCACGCTCTTTCGACTAGTGATTTGCTGCATAATAAATCACTCTTCCTTTCCATTTCCGACATATGTTAGAATATTTGTTTTAAATCAGTAAAATGATATCAGAAGTTTGTTCGGTATAATAAAATAATTATAACATTCCTGAGATGTTCATTATCACCCTCTCAGAATGTAATAATGTAATATTTATATAATACACATCGCTTTTCTCTATATAAAGTGAAGTTCACGAGGGTAACCATTTTATGGAATTTGGGACCAAGATGAGTAGATGGTTGATACTTTCCATTTAGTTTTGTATTTGGTTCAGTTGCTTAGCAAAATTGTGAAATAAAGTTTCTTGGCCAATTGTTATATTAAGATTGAATTTACGTCATATTTAGTTGACCGATACGATTCAATGGCAAAGTCTATGTCTCAAGAATGGGCATCTTACAGATGAGTTTGCCTTTCAAGATTGTTCACTTATACTGATTCGATCAGAGGTGAGCGAAACCGGAGTAGCAGTGGAAAAGTCTGCTGACCTTCCGCCTATCACATTTGACCCGAGCCACATGAAGGCTGGAACCCACAGCGGTGAACGACATAATGTTTAAGAATCGCTAGGCCACGAGGATCCATATCTTATAGATAATAATCCGCGACTGTTTAAGTATGTTGTTTTTTTAATTGAAGAGATTCTAACGGCCATCCGTACTCTGTGCAGTTGGTAGAAAAATGCTTCCATCGGAATAAAACAAGAGGGTCTGTTTTAGGACAAGTAAATGTCAACGCGATGCATATTATGTTAATTGACCGACTTCGACTCGTACTAAAGTAGCAACTTTGATAGCTACCAATGACATGCGCACTAGTATTATCAGAGGAACACCTATGGTTGCTTGCTGCTTTAGTAGACTGTCATGACAACATAACGCTAAATAGGTCACAGGGCATTCGTTGAAACAAATTAAATTATCATATGAGCCAGCGCATGACAAAACCTACAATAAGTCATGTGCTCTCACCGAAGACTCAGATTAGCATGCGCATCCATATAGTTTAACCGGTGACTTGTCTTGCTGCATGAAGGAGCATTGAGCCCTTAGCTATCTTTAGAGCGCACAACGAAGACTCTCATCAGACTGCGCGGATGCGCAGGCTGATCTAAGTCTTCGTTGGGTGCACATGTCTTTTTGTAGGTTTTGTCATGCGATGGCTCATTTATTGATCGACAAAAGCCTTTTGCAGCTTTTTGTCTGTTACAATGAAAACAACATTTCAGGTTTAGAACTAGACCTGCACTGACAAAAGTAACATTGACTACAACCTAGTATTTAAACAAATTTCCATTTATACATTCTGTTATTACCAAAACATAAAAAAATCATTTTGTCTTTACAAAACACTTTGAAGTTGTACGTTCGCACGTCATTCGTGCCACCAACAGCCGCCATCTTGAATACTCTTTAGTACCTTAGAAATCTACCCTAGAGGTGGACTGAACAATAACAGACCGATGACGTCACTTTGGCAGCTACCATAGGTGTTCGGCTGTAGGTAGCAGCCAAGTCGCTCATTAATAAGATATCTTACCTCCACAATTGAAGAGTTTTCTCACTGTTGTTGTGGACAGAATTCCTCTTCTCCTCAGGTAATCGGCTAAAAAACCGCCAACAGGAACAATGAATGCCATGACAAGATGGGGAAGAGCTGATAATATACCACTCTGAAATAGAATATAGAGGATCTTACACGAGTGATCATTCCATATGAAATTTATTAAACGAGCCTCTGGCGAGTTTCATAAATTTCAAATGAAATGACAACGGAAGTAAGAGTTTGTTTATCATGAAATAGGATATAGAGGATCTTACACGAGTGGTCATTCCATATGAAATTTATTAAACGAGCCTCTGGCGAGTACTTAAATTTCAAATGAAATGACAACGGAAGTAAGAGTTTGTTTATCATGAAATAGGATATAGAGGATCTTACACGAGTGATCATTCCACATGAAATTTATTAAACGAGCCTCTGGCGAGTTTCATAAATTTCAAATGAAATGACAACGGAAGTAAGAGTTTGTTTATCATATAGTTTGTTTATCATATAACGATTTTACATTACGCTAACGTGTAACCACAATCTATATTTTGAACAGAAATAAGAAAAACATCTGCAAATTGTGGTTGTTTTGGCGGTAAATCTTTCAACGTATTTAAATAGGTGTGTTTTCGTAATGTACCCAGACCATTATGCCAACTTATAAAGCTGTTAACAAATGATGAATCAGAATGTTCAGACCAACAGACATGGACCCAAGAATGAAGGTTGTAATCAGGAGTCCGCGGATAGTAAGCATTGCTTGGTAAGCAAGCTTCGCGCACCATTCCCATCGGCCTGAACGATGGAAATTCCAAGAAAAACGTATGCCCGTGGTTTCGGAAGTCTGCGTATGGCTTGTCATTGGCATAAACTTCAGAAATAATTATGGGAACTGCCACATTGCACTACGAAAACACGCCTATATAAATACATTGTAAATTTTACCGCTGAAAAACAAACACTTTAAGATGAAAATTGTTATATTTTTCTTATTTCTGCTCAAAATATAGATTGTGGGTACACGTTAGAACCGCCTCATCGAGGCGGTTCTAACGAGTACCCACAATCAATATTTTTGAGCAGAAATAAGAAAAATAAGGTTTACCCCTGTTAACCCCAGTTTTTCTACATGTATATAAAAGTGGAGTTTAATGGGGTCAAAATTATATAGGCGTGTTTTCGTGATGGTCAGGGCTGACCAAAACATAATGCCGGAAACGAGGTTTAACCCAATCTGCACTGTTTACCTGAAAGTTTCACATTACGAAAACACGCCTATTCAAATATATTGAGATTTTGCTATCAAAAATCCAAATGTTTCGATAAAAAATCCAAACTTTTTCATATTTGTTTTTTAGCAAAAATAAGAAAAATAATGTCTTCCGTTGTATATCCCAGTTTTACTATATAAAAGTGGGGTTTGAGGGGGTCAAATTATATCGGCGTGTTTTCGGGATGAGCAACATCAAGAAAACACACCTATACAAGTATGACCCCCTTGGAACCCACTTTTATATAGGAAAAAGTAGGGTTTGCAGGGATATACATGTTTTCTTCATTTTTGCCCAGAAACATAGATTGTGGGTAATCGTTAGAGGGCATCTAACGAGTAACCACAATCTATGTTAAGCGCAGAAGTATAAAAATTATCGGAATTTTTTATCATGGCTGAAAAAAAAATCATTTCTTTTTTTGCTGGTAAAAGTTTCAATATAATTTTTTTATTTGAAAAGGCATGTTTTCTTTATGCATCACGAAAACACGCGTATATAACTCTGAACCCCTTCGAATCTCACTTTATGTAGTAAATCTGGGGTTTACAGGGGGTAAACCTCAATTTTTCCTTATTCCAGCTCTAAAATATGTACTCGATAGAACCGCCTCAATGAGGCGGTTCTAACGTGTACCCACAATCTATAATTTGCGCAGCAATAAGAAATATATAAAAAAATTCGCCTTAAAATTTGCATTTTTGCGGCTGTAAAATTTGCAATGTACAGTAAAACCTGTCTTAAAGACCATCTCTGTTAAGCAAGCAACTTGTGTTAAGCAAGCAGGCATTCAGTTCCCGAAACAGGAAAATGCATTAAAATTCACCTGTGTTAAGCAAGCACCTGTCTTAAGCAAGCACTTTTTGAATATCCCACAGGCGGTTGCTTAATACAGGTTGGACTGTATTTGTATAGGCATGTTTTCGTTATGAACTCGTGTAAATAATACACTTGCTGACCCCACTTTATGCAGAAAATAGTGAGATTTACATGGATATCTTATGCTCCTTATTGTTGATGAAATCTAACATTGTTGGTATTCATAAGAACCGCGTCAACGTATGTTTGTAGCAGAAATAAGAATAAAAATAAACATCCCCACCAGAATAATACAAGTTCTAATAGAGTAAATTTTGCTGCGCTATTCTAGTACTATAGACATACAAGAGAAGGACCTTTGTGTGAAAATAGAATCAAATGTTATGGGTGTTTATTTCCGTTTTATGACCCATCAACAGCTAAGGTCATACGGGAACTCGGTCTAAAGACTCATCCGAGAGTCTGGAGGAGAAGACCGGCATCGAACTCACACCCCTGGTTTATGAGGCGAGTAGCACAACCACTACACCACGGGGACTTCTAGTATCAGGTGTTAAGACCACCTCTAGGACTGTTCAAAAGTGACCTATAAGACCACTTTTGAACAGTCCCAAAGGTGGTCTACGAGCATTATCTTTACTGCAAGACATAGGTTGTGAGTATAAATAGGAAAATTATCATGAATTTATATCAGAAATGTAATCATTTTGGAGATATGAAAGAATGCACTGTGCCACAGTGGTTGGTCATCGAAATGATTAATCAGAGAATGCTCATCTGTTGGATTATTGGGTACTTTGGTACCATCACGATAACAAGTCTGTGAAAGGAAGATACCTCTAAACCATGCACACTTTATATAGAGAAAAGTGGGGTTTACGGGAGTATACATTATCTGCCTTATTTTGCTCAAAAAATAGAATGTGGGTACGCGTTAGAACCGCCTCATTGAGGCGGTTCTAACGAGCACCACAATCTATGTTGAAAGCAGGAATATGAAAATGTTATCATCTTTACCCGAAATGTGTAATTTCTGACACCATGTTGGACGCCATTATTTCACACGGACATGTTTTCCTAATGTTTTCTTCACAAAGAATCATTACGACAGATCCCAAACATTTTGCCGTTATGTGCCCCTACGAAGAATCCTAATAGGTTGTGTGATGGATAAAAAAGGGCCTTTTCCCCCTAATTGTCTCCAAGAAACGAATATTGTAGACATTTGTTAGATTCTAACAAATATATATAAGATTTGTTTAGAGTATTAGGTCACAAAAAACCTCATCACGCGAAAACCCCGTAAACTCCACAATATCTAGAAAAACTGGGGTTTACGGGGGTATACATTATTTTTCTTATTTTTGCGTCAATATACGTTGATTCGCCTCAACGAGGCGGTTCTAACGAGAACCCACAACCTATGTTTGCAATAAACATAAGAAAAATATCACGAATTTTCATTTTTGGAGATGTGAAAAAATGGACTATGTCGCACGGATGTGTTATCATAATGGACTATGCTTATGGGTGCGATATAGGCGTTTCCAGCCCAAGGAATGTCCGCGTCGATCAGAATCGAGGCTTGAGCTAAGGATTCATTCTATTGAAAATTGTCGCTTTCACGAGTTTTGTCGTTACAACGAATGTCGCATCACGAAAATACGCCTATATAATCTTGACCCCTGAGGGTTACAGGGGTAATTTCTGCTATAAAATATAGATTGTGGGTACTCGATAGAACCGCCACGATGAGGCGGTTCTAACGTGTACCCACAATCTATATGTCGAGCAGACAAAAGAAAAATATCACAATTTTTCATCTTAAAATTTTCGACTTTCGGCGGCAAAATTTACAGTGTATTTGTATAGGCGTGTTTTCATGATGGGCATAAAGAGGGCTGACTGAACTTAGTTGTCGCATCACGTGAACAGGTCTGTGAAATGAAGTCCCCACTTAACCCCACTGAATATAGAGAAAGCTGGGGTTTACGGGTATATGTTATTTTTCTTATTTCTGCTCTAAGTCATAGGTTGTATGTAACTGTCGGTCTACGTTTCCTCCAGCATTTCTGTGGTTACATTTCTGTGATTGTTTGGTTTTTGTGTTCTCGTAGATGTTACACTGATGAGTTAGGAAGCCTTCATGTGGACTGAATAAATTGTTTGTCTAAATCGCGACGGAAGTAAAGGCGAGGACTGCGATCGATTTAAGCTCACCAGTGAAATACTTTTCATTGACCGTTCCAAGGCGGTTCTCCTGTAGCGGTTTATTTTCGTTACGAGTATTGCCTTTCCGCTTTGGTGTTTCTATTAGGGTCTAGTTATTTAATGTTTGTGTTTCTTTCCCTTTGGTGTCTCTGATGGGAGGTGTGGATTAATTGTATCGATTCCTGATCATTGCCTTCGCTTCTATTTTGTTAGCAGCATTACTTTCGCAGGTCGGTCCTTCATTTTGTCTTTAGGGACTGACAAAAATAAATGTTATTCAGAAGTTATTCCATGATATGCATATACGGTAAACAAGGAATTGCCATGTAATTTGTCGCCCCTCAAACAATTTGGTTATATAGAGACATAGGATTAATTTCGACTTCTTGTTAACCCGTGATGACGATCCACAGATCCATTTGTTACCTCGGAATCTAATAATTCCGCTGCGGCGTCAGACAGTTTGGAATACAATGGAATGATAGCTAGACAGCCGCGAAGGAATAGAATCAAATTTAATTTGAGCCAAACCACGGGAAAAGGTTTTAGCAATGTATGTTCATGGCTACTTCCAGTGCACATGCCTGCGTCCTTGAAAGGGCTAGATCTATGTGCCTTTGGCATATAGTCCCATTTTACACCTGCGAAATACTGACGGTTCTGGCGAGACTGTGTATATGTGCAGTATGGTCGGAATCATCACTACTGGCCGTTGGGATAAGTACCGTCTTCACACTTTCTGACTACATTTGTAACTTGTAGTTCTTAATCAAATAAATCCATTGTTTCATTTGTTATTCTCAGTCCGCCTACAGTTTGAACAAGAAGGCGAAACTTTGCTTTCCTGGCGTGAGCTGACTGTGAATTGTACGATTAAATGCAACACACACACGTATTGTCTAGGATTCTTTACACCGACACAAACGACTTAGTTATTATTGTATCGTCATGTACCGCCCCCCGCCCATAGCGGCTTGAAGAAATATATGGGCTGCATGATGCTTCCACGCAGAGCTGAATCCGGCCCGCACACTAGTACTGGTAAACCGCTTAGAGGACCTAAGCCTATCCAGGAACCGCGGTGCGAGGCGGACTGTCCATGCTAATAAACCTTATTGGTTTCATTGGACGACAGGGCTTGAGATGTCATTTCATCTCAATGTCGGGTAAAAGTCCCACAAAATTGGAAGCAACGTCTCTAAAATGACATTTATAGTGTTGACGGGGACGTTAAACCTCAAATCAAACAAAGAAATCATCATGTACATGGAAACTAGTCGTAGAAATAAGCACCATCACGAAAATACGCCTATATAATTTTGACCCCTTGAACCTCACTTTTATATTAGGAAAACATGTCCGTGTGAAATAATGGCGTCCAACATGGTGTCAGAAACTCCAAATTTTAGGTAAAAATTGTTACATTTTTCTTATTTCTGCTTTCAACATAGACTGTGGGTTCTCGTTAGAACCGCCTCTATGAGGCGGTACTTACGAGTACCCACAATCTATGAATTTAAGCAAAAATAAGGCAGATAATTTTTACCCCGTAAACCCCAGTTTTCTCTATATAAAGTGGGGTTTAGAGGGGTCTTCATTTCACGGACTTGTTATCGTGATGCATAGTAAAATAGAAGTGAAGGCAATGACCAGGAATTGATACAATTAACAGCTACACCAAAGAGAAAAAAACACAAGCATGAAACAATTAGACCCTAATGGAAACATAAATAGCGGAAAGCCAAAAGGACATTTACTTTCCCACAAAATGGACTATTGGCTATTCAAAACAAAATAATATAAGCGATACACACACTCAAAGAGAAACCATAACAAAAATAAACCGCGACAGAAGAACTGGAGTTTAAAGGGGTATACCTTATTTTTCTTATTTCTACTCTAAAATATAGATTATGGGTACTCGTTAGAACCGCCTCGATGAGGCGGTTCTAATGAGTACCCACAATCTATATTTTGAGCAAAAATAAGAAAAAATATCACAATTTTGCAACTTAAAATGTTCGTTGTTTTCGGCGGTAAAGTTTATAGTGTATTTGTATATTGTATAGGCCATTTTCGTTATGCCCTGGAAAATTCCACTTTACGATCGAAATTCAGCGGCGCGAACATCTTTAGGACCATGAGAATTTGTTCGTGACAGGGGAAGTTAAAGTCATGGAGCTTATTCAGAATTCCAGTTCAGTACATGCAAATAGTATTGTTGTGTGTATTAATTTGATTCTGAATCACATTACGATAAAACACCCGTGCGACGTCATAGTGCGTTTTTTCACATCACCAAAACGACTACTTTTCTGACGAAAATCCGTGATATTTTTTTATTAATACTGCAAACATAGGTTGTCGGTGCTCGTTAGAAAAGCCTCAATGAGGCGAGTCTAACGTGTACTCACAACATATGTCTTGGAGCAGAAATAATCAAAATAGTGTATACCACCGTAAACCCCAGTTTTCTTTATATAAATTGGGGTTTAGAGGGTGTTCATTTCACGGACTTGTTTGCGTGATGCCTCATCGAGGCGCGATGAGACGGTGCAACATGTAACAAGTGTACTGTACTCGGAGGATAAGTTGGCAGTGACGTCAGCGAATGTTTTTGTTATTGGGCATAGTCCACTGTTGTTAAAAGGTAAACAAGCTTCGGTAATATTCAATATAATGTGATTTTATTGAACACCTGGTAGATATTCGACTTGGCACAGTGGAAAGAGTAGTAGTCATTCAAACATTTTGCACTTTATAGTTGTGGGGGGTTCGAGCATCGCTAATATATTTTCTTTTTTTTTTTTTTTTTCGTTATTAAAATATTAAAATATTACATTATACTTGTCATTGTTTAAAATATTACAATGCCCTTTTTCTTCTGCTGAAATCAGTAATTTTATTTTTATGTGTTAAGAAGAAGAAACACGGAGCAATGTCGAGAAACTGGCAGTCTTCAGAAATTAGTTTGAATGTTCCATTCTCTAGAGGAGAGAGATTGATGGTTTTGCATTCTGGCTCAAGGGTTGGATTTATCAAGGGTCAGAAGAAATCTGGAAGGCCAACACAAGTACTGGAGACTACCATGACGAGATGAATGGACACAACTTCTTCAAATGGGTAAAAACAAGCTTATTCCGCATTTTCCAGCAGAGTCGGTTATCATCATTGATAATGCACCGTACCACAACCTTCAGGTAGACAAGTGCCCTACACAGGCTTCCAGAAAGGCAGACATTCAGGCCTGGATGACTCGGCACAAGATACACTTTAATTCTACAATGTTAAAGGCAGAGCTGCTCCAGATATGCAAACGGCAGAAACCCGCCCCATCATTCGTACTAGACAATCTATTAAAGGAACATCGACATGACTGCCTGAGACTCCCTGCCTCCCATGCAGACCTAAACGTCATTGAACTGATCTGGGCAACGATGAAAGACTACATCATCAGGCATAACCTAACCTTCAAGATGGCTGACGTGATGAAGCTCGCGTAAGCGAGATGAGTGGCTCTCGTGCTGCAAACATGTAGAAGATATTGAGAAGGTATACTGGAAAGCAGACATAGCAGTTGAAGAGTGGGTAGAGAAGATTCTTATCGAGGTGACCTCCAGATACGGACACGGCAACCGAGTGCTCCGATTATTCGGACACAGAATCTGCAGAAGAATCTTAAACTTGTGAAAACAGATGGGCTGTCTGTTTTAGTGCTGAATGTATATTTTGTATTCTGTTTGCTTGTATTGGAGTTTAACGGCCCAGTCAACAATAGTTAGGTCATTTTGAGCCGGCCAATTTATACGTAAGCGGTTAACCTGTACAGAAACTGGCAACTTACCTTCTCGAATCAGTGGAAGGGGAGAATGACCATAGAAAAGATTTCAAGATCAATCTCCACGAAAGAGGCAGGAATCGAACCTGCGTCGTCATTATAAAATCATAAAAAAAACACTATATTACAAAAAATATAATGAAAGCAGTGACATACAAAAATGCATGTCAAAAATTTAAATTTCAATTTAAAGGAACATCAAAGAAAAGGTAGAACTCTATTCACGATTAAAAAAAAATGTTTTGGGGTGGGGCGGCGATCGAACCACGAATGGTCATCTCCGATTTTAATTAACCCCAACACTAACCTCTTCAGCCATTTCAACTTGTTCTGTATATGATACAAATTCTTCTCACTTTATCGGACGGTCACTAGATTTTATCGATAATAACGGTAAAACCCTGTCTTACCTATCGATGGTGGTATAGTCTTAAACGTCACTTTCAACTTATCCTCCGACTACTGTACACAACATACGTTTCAAGATAAATAAATAAATAAATAAATAAATAAATACAAACGCCCTGAATTTCCGCGATTTGTTTTACCTGGAGCTCTGGAAGGAATATCATTTGGACATTAAGGGGAAAGGTTACACCTTCAGGGGAGGCAACTCCTGTAAAAGTATTTTTTTCCTCCCATGTCAATAGGGGTCAACGCGTTTTTTTTTTTTTTTTTTTTTTTTTTTTTTGGTTTGGGTTTTACGGCCCTTTCAAGATTATTTCACTCATATCGAGCCGATCGTTAATCAGAGGTGGGCGAAAACCGGAGTACCCGGAGAAAAACCACCTGACCTTCCGTTGCAGAACTTGGCGTCTCACACGTGGCCCGAGCGAGGCTCGAACCTACGGCGGTGAGAGACCTAATGACTAAGAGTCAGCGCTCTTATCCACTAGGCCACGGAGGCCCGTTAAGGGGTCAACGCGTTAAGGAAAGAATTTGCTCCTTTTTAAGCGGGGCAGGGCTTATAGAAAAGCGGACAGGAAGTTCCGAAAGTTGTCTCCCCCCGAAAAATGGCGGAAAGAATCTGCCAGGTGTTCCCATTCGACGCAACTATGGTAACGAGCCATCAGTGATTGTTTGTTTGCTTGTTTTTTAGTTTAACGGCCCAGTCAACACTATTTAGGTCATTGTTGAGCCGGTCAGTTAAAATAGACTAGCTAAACTTTTATACACTTTTTATTTTAGTGCAAAAGATGATTTTAATTCCATATTTTTCATTTTAACGCCTAGTGGCTAGGCTATCCAGTAGAGTGCACATTCTTTCGCCAGAAAATAACAACCTTCTTGAATCAGCGAAAGGGAGAGAATGGCCGTAGAAAGATTTCATGATCATTCTCCACGAAAGAATGTTGCCGACCCCGTCAGGTATCGAACCCGCGTTCTCCGGATCACCAGTTAGACGCGCATCCGACTGAGCTACCGAGGCCGGCGCTCCATCAGTGATCGAAACATTGATTTTTACTGTATATGGAGGAAAAAGGACTTTAAAAGAAACATAAATAATATGCGGTCGCGTGATCGACAAACATATTCTTTGTTAAAACGTGTTAGGAGTCATGGATGGCATCACTTGACAGTTTTCCTTTTCGCTGAGTCCTAGCTCAGTTTGCAATTTACTCGTATAAAGAAACACTGGGAGCTTGATAATCGCTCTTTTGCGTGCTTTTATATTCCTCGTATACCCTTAAAGCATAATACTGCATCACTCATGCAACATTTAGTAGCCTATCTTAATTAACTTGATTCAAAATAGATTGCCGATAAATTACGATGATTTCTACATTGCATTTGGTTGATATTTAAACAAAACTCAGCAAAGAACGGCCGTTTTCCATCCCGTTAACAAGTCCGTGAAATTCATTACGGTAACACACCGTTTGACATAGTGTCCAAATGATGAAAATTTGGAATATTTTTCTGACTGTTATTCCAAACATATATTGTGGGTGCTCGTAAGAACCGCCTAATCGAGGCGGTTCTAACGAATACCCACAACCAATGTTTTGGAGCAGAAATAAGCAAAATAATGAGTACACAAGTAAACCCCAGCTTTCTCTATAAAAAGAGGTGTTTAGATGATTGTTCATTACACGGACTTGCTGACATGATTAAGACCCCGAAGACCCCATTTTACAATATTTTTCTTATTCTTGTTCGGAAACATAGACTGTGGGTAATTCTTAAAACCGTCGTCTAATGAGTACCCACAATCTATGTTAAAAGCAGAAAAAAACAATTTTATTCATTTGTTGCCCTTGTGTGAGGTGAACTGACGAATCGTCATATTTCCCTCACGTAAGGGCAACAATTGAATCTACCAGTGCACGCGCCTACCACTGCAGCAGTGACAGCAGAGGGCAAAAAATTACAGTGGACATGATCTTTTGTCGCCCCGCGCGTTGCATGCATGCTCCCGATCGATCAGAATAATTCTTGAATAGCTCATGAATATTAATGAGGTATAATATGACACTTTTTTCATAAGAAAAACATGTTTCCACTGCTTGGTATTCATTCGACTGACTAACAGGCAGTTTGTAAGATGGCCTTGACCTTCCTAGCCTTACTGGCGGTTTTCTGATGCTTTTTATATTCTCGGAAATTTTGCACTGATAGCCATCACGTGAACACGTCCTTGAAATGAACACCCCCTTACACCCCACTTTATATAGAGAAAACTGGGGTTTACGGGGGTAAACATTATTTTCTTATTTTTACTTCAAGACATAGGTTGTGGGTACTCGTTAGAACCGCCTCATTGAGGCGGTTCTAACGAGCACCCCCAACCTTTGTTTGCAGTATAAATAAGAAAGATATCATGGATTTTCATCCGACAAGTAGCCATTTCGGAGATGTGAAAAAATGCACTATGTCGCACGGGTGTATTATCGTAATGGCCTTCATGCGGATATGTCTAAACCACGACCGAACCAAGGGCGATCATTGAGGCCACACATTACGATAACACACCCGTGCAACATAGTGTATTTTTTACATTTCCAAAATGGCTACTTTTCTGTGAAAATCGGTGATATTTTGCTTATAAATTCTGCAAACATAGGTTGTGAATGCTCGTTAGAACCGCCTCATTGCGGCGGTTCTAACGAGTACCCACAACCTATGTCTTGGAGCAAAAATAAGAAAAATGTATACCCCTGTAAACCCCAGTTTTCTCTAATTAAAGTGGGGTATAGGGCGGTGTTCATTTCACGGACTTGTTCACGTGATGTAAAACCGATTTAAGCCATTCTAACTCCCCTACTGTGAAATACGTTTTACTGACCGTTCCTAGTCGTAGATTATTTTTTGTTATAGTTCGTCTTTGCATGTATGTATTGCTTATATTCTTTTTTATTTTGGATAGCCGTTTGGCCATTTTGTGGGAAAGTAACTGTCCTTTTGGCTTTCCGCTTGTGATGTTTTCATAAGGGTTTAGTTATTTCATGTTATTGTTTCTTTCCCTTTGGTGTCTCTTTTTGGGACGTGATGGGTAATTGTATCAATTCCTGATCATTGCCTTCACTTCTGTTTGACATAAGACTGCTATTGTGTCTTTAACCCCTGTTGAAAGTTGTTTGAAGTTGTTTGAATTGAAACACATTACAAAAACATGCCTATACAATTGCATTGTAAATTTTACCACCGAAAAAAAAAAAAAAAAACACTAAATTTTTGGATGAAAAAATAGATTGTGAGTACTCGTTAGAACCGCCTCGATGAGGCGGTTCTAATGAGTACCCACAATTTATATTTTAGAGCAGTAATAAGAAAATTAATGCTTACCCCTGCAAACCCTAGTTTTACCATATAAAGGGGGGGGGGGCAAAATTATATAGGCATGTTTACGTGATGATGCAGTAAAACTTCAAAGCCTCCAGTTCCGATGGCTCGTTTATCATAGTCAATTCCAACTCCTTCTTGACTCCAGACAAAATTCTTTCAAAAAATCTCCAGGGGTTGTTTCTTATTTTATTTTGACAAAAAGTATGTTGTGTATTCTCATTAGAATCGTCTTAGTGAATGCAGAGATCATTATTTTATTTTATCGAAAGCTAGAAGAAGATTACCATATTATAAAAGTTTGTCATCTAATCCTTTAATGTATTGTTTGTACTATATATGATTGTATATGATAACTAATAAAGAGTTGTTCAAACTAGAAGCTAGGAATATTATGACCATTAAGTCTTCGAATCCAGCGTATACAGTAGAATAGAAGTGAAGACAATGATCAGGAATCGATACAATTAACCCACAACTCCCATCAGAGACACCAAAAGGAAAGAAACACAAACATGAAACAACAGACCCTAATAGAAACATCAATAGCGGAAAGCCAAAAGGACAGTTACTTTCCCACAAAATGGCCAATTGGCACGCATATTTACATTTACATATATCAACTGTTCCTTCTTTGTGTTTTCAATCCAGATTTATCTAGAAGAAGACCACTTTTAACACTGTTCAAAAGTGGTCTTAAATACCACTTCTGAACAGTCCCAAAGGTGGTCTTGATACAGGAACTTTACTGTAATTAAGCATAAGGTGCTCAAACTACCGTATTTATCTATGTATACGGGCAAACAGGCCTGAGCAAACAGTGTAAAGCCAGATGATATGCAGCAAAACGCGGCAACTCATCAGGATCTACAATGTTTGCCACTCATTTAGCTATCTTAAGGCCCAACATCAGGTAGTTAATTGTACTCCTTCAAATTTTAGAACAAGTATAGTAATAAGTTAAAGTGTCCGAATATTTAGGGTAAATGCGGTAATCCCATATTTCGCACAATGTTTTATGGTCCCAAATTTGACCAAGCCTTCGAAGTTCGACTGTGGATCCATGCAGATCAATTAGTTGTATCAAGAAGCTCATCTAATAATGTCTTGATCATGTACATTCTATATGATATTGCATATGAATTCAGTGAGGGCGTTGATATGTATAGCTCTGGCTGTCCCTTGGCGGTCGTTCCTTCACAACGTATTATACGTTAATTAGTTTGTGAATTGTTAGTGTATATATTGTCTTTCATTGTCAGGGTTATCGTGTCACTGGGATAACGCACCCGTGAGACATAGTGAATAGTTTATTGCTACAAATGACATCTTCATTCGGTTCAAACAAAGGTTTTGGTTCCACAATTATTGTTTTGAGCAGAAATAAGGGCAATTCAGCCTATCCGAACAATCATTATGCCAACGAGTCCGTGTAATGAAATCCCCTGAAAACTCAACTTTATATAAAACGGGGTTATACAGGGGAATTTGTTTGCTTATTTCTGCTCCAATGAATAGGTTGTTGGTACTCAATGATGCACTTCTTGAGACTCGTAAACTTTCTTTTGAGCACAAATGATTGGTCCCCGCCCATCGGGGCTTGCGAAAATAGATGGGCTGCATGATGCTTCCACGCAGAGCTGAACCCGACCGCACACGAGTACTGGCAATCCACTTAGAGGACCTAAGCCTGCACAGGCAAAGCTGTGCGAGTCGGACCGTCCATGCTTACAAGCCGTTTTGGTTTCACTGGGCAACAGGGCTTGAGATGTCATTTCATCTAAATGTCGGGTGAAAATCCCACAAAATTGGAACCAACGTCTCCAGAATGACCTATACAGTGATGACAGGGACGTCAAACATCAATTCAAACAAACTGAGCACAAAATAAGAAAATTATCACAAATTTCCATCAGGTACAATGTAAATACAGTAAAATGCCGCCTAAATTTAAGACTAAAACAGTTATTATCGAGTACAATCTTGTGTTAATTGTGCTGTTAAAATGTGTGCAGCTTTTGTATTAGTTGCTAACATTTTTTTTTCAGCAAAAATATTAGTGTCTGTGCCATATCCATCACGTGAAATGTCCCTGAAATGAAGACCCCCTATACCCCACTTTATATAGAGAAAACTTTGGTTTACGGGGTATACATTATTTTTCTTATTTTTGCTCCAAGACATAGGTTGTGGGTACTCGTTAGAACCGCCTCATTGAGGCGGTTCTAACGAGCACCCACAACCTATGTTTGCAGTATTTATAACCAAATTTCACGGATTTTCATAAGAAAAGTAGCCATTTTGGAGATGCGAAAAAATGCACTATGTTGTACGGGTGTGTTATCGTAATGTAATGATCAAAGTTTTACGCTAACTAACGACAACGTTAGTTTTGAACACGTGGCCCATGGAATGTTCAGCTACTTAGAGTGGCAAGAGTATTGAAAGTTTAGATAAAGAAATTAGAGGCATGGTACTATCTGAGCAACGAACCATCACGAAAACACGCCTATATAATTTTGAGCCCCCTGAATCCCACTTTCATATAGTAAAACTGGGATTTACAGGGGTAAACCTTATTTTTCTTATATCTGCTTTAAAATATAGATTGTGGGTACTCGTAAGAACCGCCTCGATAAGGCGGTTCTAACGAGTACCCACAATCTATATTTTTGAGAGCAGAAATAAGAAAAATATCACCAGTTTTCAGCTTAAAATTATCGTTTTTTTCGGTGGTAAAGTTTACAGTGTATTTGTATAGGCTTGTTTTCGCAATTACAGGTTTTCTTATGACGTTGCCTATCTTTCAGTTACTTTGGACATGTCCATTTCTAACTCAAGGGGTGTCTGTCTGTAAGTTCATTGTATGTTTTATACAAGAAACATTTTTTTAGAAAATAAAATAGAGCCTTTCTGACGTTGCATTCTGCAAAGTGTCTGATATTGATCTACACTGTTTTTTTTCTAATGACCCTTATGCACGGCATATATGAGTTTAAGTTTTTTACCCCATTCCCTAGTAAAACATTTTTTAAAACTGTCCAAAATACTCGCAAAATATGTTTTATTATAAAAATAAGGTAAAATATCTAAAATTCATTCATCTTACTTCCCCATTTCTGGAGCTGTATGCAGAAAAAAAGAAGATAATCGTACCTTTGATTAAGTATACTTGACGGCCCCCGCATATTGGGGCTTGAAAAAATAAATGGGCTGCATGATTCTTCCAAGCAGAGCTGAAACGGACACGCACACGAGTACTGGTAATCTGCTTAGAGGATCTAAGTCTGCCCAGGCAAAGCGGTGCGAGTCGGACCATCCATGCTTATAAACCCTATTGATTTCATTGGGCGACAGGGCTTTAGATGTCATTTCATCTCAATGTCGCTTAAAAGTGCCACAAAATTGGAAGCAACGTCTCCAAAATGACCTATATAGTGTTGACGGGGACTTTAAACATCAACTCAACAAACAAAACAAAGTATACTTGAATATACGCTTTATTAGAAACTAAAGAACTATTAAAACCTATCCATACTAGGCATGCACTGCTACATCTTTGAATCTGTTTGATAGCAAAAGTCTTACCTTTGATAAAGTATACTTGAACACTTCGCTGAAATAACTAGGCTGTTCTATGATAAGTAGATAAAATGTCCAACTTCTACAGAAGTTGGCAACCATGATTGCGTACACGGGCGTTGAAGTGAAAAATTTTCTCCAAGGTGTCTTCATATCCTGATATGAAATGCAAAAATTAATCCATTTATTACATACCTCCATATATTTCATACATGTATCTCCAAAAGGGTTACATTCTCATGAATATATAAATTCTGTTTTTATTTTTACTCAACCCGTGATATTTGTCTTATTTATAATGCAAACACAAGTTGTAGGTGGTCGTTAGAACCGCCTCATGGGGGCGGTTCCAACAAGTACCACAATCTATATCTTGGAACAGAAATGAAAATTAATGTATACCTCTGTAAGATCCTGTTTTCTCTATAAAAGGTGAGATTTACGGGGGCGTTCATTTCACTGACATGTTAATGCAATGCAGGCATTTATTTAAGAAGTGAATTTTATTTTTCTGCGGTCCATGAAAGTATGAACGCAGTGGGTCGCCTGCAAAGTAAATTCAACACGAAATTTGCTAGCGACCCGCTGCCATTCACACGTTCATGAACAGCAGAAAAAAAATTATTATATTTACATTCTTTACTCCTCAAAAATGCTTATAGGGCAACCTGGCAAAAATGCTTATAAGGCGGAAAAACATTCAGACACGGGTTTTCTTCGCGGTTTACGTCGCCAGTGCCCAATGAGATCGTAGAGGAGCATGGTTTAGATTGACGTCACTTGACGTCACTGAAAATCATGTGACTCGATGCGTTCATGGAAGTATGAACGTCATTGTTTTCTATAGGTTTACATTAGGTGTAAATATTACAATTTTACAGGCTGTGGGAAATGAAAAGGTGCCTTTTAGCATGTGCGCTCAGCGAAGTCTTAAAGGGAATGGATACACATTCAGGGGAGGCAACTCCTGCGAAAGTATTTTTGTCTCCCATGTCAATAAGGGTCTACTCTTAAAGGAGGTCTACTCTTAAAGGAAAGAATTTGCTCCTGAGGAGCAAATTCTTTCCTTTAAGAGTAAACCCCTTTTCTGTTGGACAGGGTTTAAGGAAAAGCAAACAAGAAGTCCCGAGAGTTGTTCCCCTTTGAAAAATGGTGGAAAATTCTACCAGGTGTTCCAATTGCCCTTAAATCTGTCGGTAGAATACGTCCTTGACTGAAGAAGCTTCGTGTCAGAGACCATAAATACAGCGCTTTGTGAAGACTCTGATGCACAGCCTTCGCTAAGCACACATGCGTTAAAGCCCTTTACACTTGGCACAGTCCATATGTGTTTGATTTGACATTTAACGTCCCCGTCAACACTGTACAGATCATTTTGGAGACGTTGCTTCCAATTTTGTGGGCCTTTTACCCGACAATGAGATGAAATGACATCTCAAGCCCTGCCACCCAATGGGGTTAATAAGCATGGACGGGCCGACTCGCACAGCTTTGCCTAGGCAGGCTTAGATCCTATAAGCGGTTTACCAGTACTCGTGTGCGGGTCGGTTTCAGCTCTGCGTGGAGGCATCATGCAGCCCATATATTTCTTCAAGCCCCGAGGGCACAGTCCATATGCAGATGTGTGGCACAGTCCATATGCAGATGTGTATAAATTTAAAAATGAATGAATACGACTGATAGATGTTCGCTCCATCTTACACTTTTTCTTGGTCAGCCCCAGCCTATCGGGACTTGAATAAATAGATGGGCTGCATCATGCTTCCACGCAGAGTTGAAACCGACCGCACATGAGTACTGGTAAACCGCTAAGAGGATCTAAGCCTGCCCAGGCAGAGCAGTGTGTGTCGGACTGTCCATGCACAGTCCACATGCAGATGTGTGCAAATTTAAAGATGAATGAATGCGACTGATATAATTATGTTCGCCCTTTTTTACACTTTTTCTTGGTATGCAATGTTCGTAACTGTGAACTGTGCCCTTCAGAAAATTGGGTGTTCTCTCTAAGTGACGAATTCAATCCTCAATAACATTTTTCCTTAATATAAGGACACCTGTTCATAAGGAAAATGCCAGTTGTTTAAACCTTCGTTAGCTTAACGAGCTCGTTAATGGTCATATTGTAAAGTTAACTGTTCTAGCAAGTACAATATCAAAATTTTGTTATTTGTGCTGAAAAAATGCGAGCAGCTTTTGCAAAAGCTGCTCACATTTTTTTCAGCAACAAATATTAGTATTTCACTATACATGTATTTAATAATCAAAGTTTTAACTATACGTTAGCTAACGACGTCGTTAGTTTTGAACAACTGGTCCTGGTAATTAGTGATATGCAGATTTCTATTTCTGTTGCAAACATATACTGTGGCTACTGGTTAGAAACATCTCAATACGTACCCATAATATGTGTTTTAGCAAAAAATATAGGAAGTAATGTAAATCGTTGTAAACCCCACTGTAGCTATAAAAATGGTGTTCACAACGGTAGCCATTATACAGTAATGTTGACTTGACGTTAAAGACGCTACCACTGGTGACATATAGCGTGTTCAAATACCAAAGCAACTGTTACATCTTGAAATCTTTTCTACGGTCATTCACTCTCTTCCTCTGATTCAAGAAGGCAGTTGTCAGTTTCTGGCGAAAGAATATACACTGTACTGGTTAACCGCTTACGTATAAGCCTGCCCAGGAAAAGTGTGGGTAGGTAAACTGATCGGCTCAAAAATGACATTTGTAGTGTAGACTGGGCGGTTAAACTCCAATGAAGTTTCTATCGATTCTTCCGGATTAGGCAGCTCAGTCGGATGCGCGTCTGAATGGTGATCAGGAAGTCATAGGCTAGACACCTAATGGGTCGGCAAGAATATGTCGCGGGAAATTTTATATGATCATTGTTTCCCTTCCGCTGATTAAAGAAGGGCAGCTGTCAGTTTCTAGTGAAAACAGTGTGCACTGTAAAGTTGCATTGCCTATGTATAAGTCTGTCCAGGAAAAGCGTGGTCAGTAAAACTGGTCGGTTCCATATGACCTAAATAGTGTTTAATGGGTCGTTAAACTCAAAACAAACAAACAAACAAACAAACAAACAAACAAACAAACAAACAAACAAACAAACAAACAAACAAACAACAACAACTCTACCACCAGGATAACAATCCCGTGAAATGAACATTCCTCCAAACCCCACTTTAGATAGAGAAAGCTGGGGTTTACACGGGTAAACATTACTTTTCTTATTTCTGCTCGAAGACATATATTGTGAGTAATCGTTAGAACCGCCTCAATGAGGCGGTTCTAACGAGCACCCACAACCTATGTTTCGGGTAAAAAATAAGAAAAATATCACTAATTTCATCGATAAAGCTGTCATTTTGGACATATGAAAGAATACACTGTCCCACTGGTGTGTTATCGTAACGCGAACAAACGAACATACAAAGATTTTTAGTTCCATTGATTCAGGAAGGACAGTTTTCAGTTTCTGGCGAAAGGATGTGCACTGCACTGGTTAACTGCTTACGTATAAGCCTGCCCATGACAAGTGTGGATAGGTAAACTGACCAGCTCAAAATGACCCAAATAGTGTTGACTGGGCCGTATAACTCCAATACAAACAAACAAAGACTTATAAATGTGTTGGCGCGTAAAACAATCTACAATAGCATCTGTGTGACAGCGATTAGCCTGCGCACCAGCTCGGTCAGACCAGGGTCTCCTTTTTATTGCCTCTGGACTTACCACAGAGCGGCTCTTTCGAGATCAGGTGCATGTGCAGAAGATTGATTTATTCTTTAACCCAATATTATAATATCTATAGACAAAATAACATACTTCACTTAATATAGACGTGTTTTCACCAATACATGTTTCGATGTATATTCGCTCATGTTCGGTGATATGTGGATGTTTTCCAGGGGTTTCGAATGTAAGGAACCACCAGAATATCGCCCATGTTATTCCCATAGCACCTGTAAAACATTTATAATACAGTTCAAACATGTATAATACAGTTCAAACATGTATAATACAGTTCAAACATGTATAATACAGTTCAAACTTGTATAATACAGTTCAAACATGTATAACCCAGTTCAAACATGTATAATACAGATCAAACATGTATAATACAATTCAAACATGTATAATACAGTTTAAACATGTATAATACGATTCAAACATGAATAACAGTTCAAACATGTATAATACAGTTCAAACATGTATAATAGAGTTCAAACATGTATAATACAGTTCAATACAGATAATAATACAGATACTTTATTTCTGATGTGTCTTTATAAAATGTGTCTTTATAAAGTTAACAACCAATACAATATGGAAACACAATTTCGATAGCATTACGCAAACACGCCTATACAAATACATTGTCACCTTTATTGCCGAAAAAAATGAAAATTTTATGATGAAAACGTGTGATATTTTTCTTATTTCTGCTCAAAATATAGATTGTGGGCACTCGTTAGAACCGCCTCATCGAGGCGGTTTAAACGAGTACCCACAATCTTTATTTTAGAGCAGAAATAAGAAAAATAAGGTTTACCCCTGTAAACCCCAGTTTTACTATATAAAAGTGGGGTTCAAGGGGGTCAAAATTATATAGGCGTGTTTTCGTGATGGTACTGACGCTCTATTGCGCTACTTTGGTTTGAATGAATGTACGATTTCAAGAAAATTAGAATTTTATATGTAGTTTAGGTCGAAGTACCAAAGCGCTAATCCAAAATCATTAATCCATAGACAAATGGAAAATACCAATGTTCAGATCAACAGACATGGACTCCATAAGAGTGTAATCAGGCGTCAAATGAGCTTCCGCCAAACAAATTAACAATATGTATTATTATTATTATAATTATAATTATTATTATTATTCAAAATAACAATAAATGCTGTAAGTCTTATGATGCAGTTTTCAAGTTTTATGTTATGCACTTTATTACTTAAACTTTGAGCTACCTAGAGTGCAATGCCAAACTCCATTATATGGCATATCTGCCGAAAGGAGTGTTTGTGTGTTTTGTTTGTTTGATTCGAGGTTTAACGTCCCCGTCGAAACTGTATAGGTAATTTTGTAGACGTTGTTTCCAATTGTGTGGGGCTTTTACCCGACATTGAGATGAAATGACATCCCAAGCACTGTCGCCCAATGAAACCGATAGGGTTTATAGGCATGGATGGTCCGACTCGCACCGCTTTGCCGGGGCAGGCATAGATCCTCTAAGCGGTTTACCAGTATTCGTGTGCGGTCGGTTTCAGCTCTGTGTGGAAGCATCGTGCATCCCATCTATTTCTCCAAGCCCCGATGGGTGGGGGCGAACCGAAAGAGGTGTGACCTGTGACATTCTCTTAGCTCAAAACCAGCTTGCGACCATAGTTCAAAATCCAATTATAAATCGGCTTGGCTTGGAATCGCTAGACCACATATACGGGGATGTCTTATGGTCGGAAAGGAGACATAATACTTAGAATAAGGGTTACCTACCAAATACATAAAAGCCAGACTGCCAGCCAAAGTTCTTGGTCAATATTCCTGACAGTGGCATACCTAATACAGCACCACCATATGAACCTGTTAATGAAAAGAATATATAGGGTATAGATACAGTGAAATTCCGCCATTAAGACCAACTCAAATTAAGACTCGTTCTGGTTTAAAAAGCTCAATTGGTAGCTTGCAGTCTTTCTTTTTTGTGTGTTTTCTGCATACTCAATCCTCTGGTCAGAGACCACCTTGGGACTGTTCAAAAGTGGTCTTAAAGACCACTTTTGAACAGTCCCAAAAGGTGGTCTTAATATAGGAAATTTACTGTGTCTGAGAAATCGGTAACGACCTGTAGCACTGTATATGATAATGGTCAAAGCATCATGAGAACGCATCCGTTAGAGATTGGACTTTCTTTTATGAATAAATGTAATGAATATTTTTCAGCTGCAAAACACAGATTGTAGGTGCTCGTTTGAACCGCCTCAGTGATGCGTTTGTGACAAGTACCCATAATCCATGCTTTTGAGCATGATTACGGAAAGCATTGTATAACATTGTAAACCCCACATCAAGAAAATATTTTGACCCCATTGGGATGTACAGGGGTGTACATTTTTTTCTAATATCTACTCAAAAGCATCTTTTTATGAGCAGATATAAGGAAAATATCAGGTTTCTCTTTGATAATTTTCATTTTTTGTGGTAAAATTTTCAATATATTTGAATCGGCGTGTTTTCGCAATGACTTTTCTGAAAGTATGGGTTTAAAGAGTACCTATGACATGGGCATGTTAGTCTGAAAATATACTGATACTGTTTATGAATGCATCACGAAAACACGCCTAGTATATAATTTTGACCTCCTTGAACCCCACTTTTATATAGTAAAACTGGGGTTTGCAGGGGTAAACCTTATTTTTCGTATTTCAGCTCTAAAATATAGACTGTGGGTACTCGTTAGAACCGCCTCGTTCTCACTAGTATCCACAATCTATATTTTGTGGAGAAATAAGAAAAATATCATAATCTTTCATCTTAAAATTTTTATTTTTTCGGCGATAAAGGATACAATATATTTGTATAGGCGTGTTTTCGTAATGGGATAGACCGCAGATTTAGTCGTTCTATTTTAGGAAAATAAAAACAACTTTACATCAGGAAGCAAAATGGCGGAATGTGATCGTGCAATTTTGTCCTGCCCTTCATCAAAGTGTAATTAATATTTTCTTGTCCTTTGAGAGTATTAATTCCATTGTAGAATTTTGAAAATATTTTATTGTCACTGATGAGGCCTAATTGGCCGAAACTAGCTAGGCTGGGGGCAAGAAAAACTTGTACACTCCTTGCCTTTCAGTTATGTAGTCCTTCCATTAGATAATCATCTCATAGGATATATTTAAAGTTTTAATCCCGACTAAACTGGGAATAAATCTATCCCCAATGGCGAACAGCTCTGGCAAGCAACTTATTATTTAGTAATTTCCGGACCAGCATCATTACCTGATGAGAAATGCCTATATATATAGATAAGGGTAACATTGTATAGAGACAGACAAGGGGCGACTTAATTAACCCATTTTGAACCAGAAACCCCCAAACGGGTACCCTGGCAATAGACAGACGTAAATCCCAAACGGGGCCTCGGTATCAGAAGAATTTGTTTTATGTAACTGACGTACTGATGGGGAGGAGGAGGGGGGGGGGGGGGGTTAAATTTGACTTATCAAACCGTCGAAATAGGCATTGTCAATATTTAGAATTAATCCAAATATAAAGAAGTCGCGCTAACGGCTTCAATGATTTCAGATCGGTTTTCAACGGAAACGGACATTTTGAAGTATCTTTCATAACAAATCAAAAACAGATCAGCCACAAGAGGAGCGATATTCGTACCCATTTGTCTAAATTCGTACCAAACATTATGTAAATATTGTCAAATAGAAAGGTGAGAACTTCACACACTTTCTGACATGACCATAAAGTATAATTTTTATGCTCTTCAGAAGTGAAAAAGCATTTCTCACATTACATGCAAGATAGAGGGAGTCTACCCTATGAAATGTCCATTCAGTTAAATCACTAAAGGTTAAAAGGAAGTGTAACGTAAAGGGTGGAAAAATCATAAGTAGACAGACTTGAAGCACGAAAACGTCTGGATTTCAATTATTTAAAACGTCATTAGAATTTTTTATAGACCAAAATAGATTTCTCTCTGATCTTTCAATGAATTTGTCGCAATATTTTATCACATGTTTTTTGATGACAGTAAAACATGAAGTTAAACATTTGGAAAGTTCAGTGGTGGTACAAGAGCCTGAATTTGCAAGAATACAGAGGACCCGCGTTATAACGACAGTATTTGTTCCCTATTATTGTGCCGTTATAATGAATTTACCGTTTTAAAGAACCCAGTTACGTGTATGATAGGTTATAAAAGGTCTTTTCCACATCATTAATCCAAGAAACAAATTTTAAGAATTTTAAGAATTTTCTAAACAAAGACAAAACACTTGTTCCCAAACATTATTACAGCGGCAAACGAAATCCCCAAATCTTGCATACGCGCTTAAGAACAAATTGTAGCTCCTTAAATCTCCACCTCTTTCTAAAGAATATATCTGTCTCACCTCTATGCAGCTGCGGGAGCATTGAAGACAACCAACATTACTTCTTCCACTGTATGCAATATCAGAGACAGCGAGGGGAACTCTTAAATGAAATCTCAAGGTACGCTACCCCAACCTTAAAAGTAGTTCTTTATGGCGACCCATCACTATCTCACGACATAAATGCTGCTATATTCGCAAATGTACACAAATATATTATCGACACGAAACGCTTTTAAATATGCAAATGAACTCTACGACGACTCTCCTACCAATTCACAACATATATGGATCCGTTACCTATACCTCGCGCCCTAGCACTCACCAACCCTGCTTGATTTTATTTTTCTTTTGTTTACTTTTGTACCGTACTATATTTTCTGTTTTCTTTTTATGGCAGTTCTTACTGCATTTCATCCAAAGTTTCATTTATTTACTTATTTATTTATCTATTTATTTTGTTTTGTAAATATATCTATCTTTTGATATGTTCCTTTTTTCTGTTTCCACTTCTAATTATTCAATTAGTTATATGTCAGTATGATCCTAAGTACACATTATTTGACAAACAACCACCTGAAATAATACGATATTAAGCATGTAAGGAGAAGAACTCAATAAGTACTTGTGCTTTCGTTCTTATCCTATGATTTGTTTGTATTTACTTGCTTGTATAATTTATATTAATTCCGAAATAAATATGTTTAAACCAAGAAACAAATGTTAAAGGCCGTTTGTTAGAATAGCCTCGGTGAGGCGATTCTAACAAAAATCTATAATATTTGTTTCTTGGAGTATTAGATTACAAGACTCTTTCATGGTTATGGACTAGATTTGTGCATTTCCAACCCGCGGGAAGCCCCTGCCGCTCGGAACCGGGGCTAAGCCTTTAGCTAAGTGGTCATTCCATTGAAATTGGCGTTATTACGAGGTTTGCCGTTATAACGAGTGTCGGTATGAAGAGGGTTGACTGTATTTAGAAACACAGGACAGATTGTAGACAGAAAATACACCGAGGCAGGCCTGACTGAGTAATCGCAATGATCTATGTGACAACAAAGCAAGTCTAAGTATCAAGTGAACAAGTCCGTGCAATATTCACCACTGTAAACCCCACATTACTTAAAGAAAGTAGGGTTTTACATTATTGCAATTATTTGTGTTCGTTACACTCGTTAGTACCGATCCGTTTTTCTAAAGAGCTTGCTCCAACAATCAGTGTTTGGACTTGGAATAAGAAAAATATCACAAATATATATCTTTAAATGCTTAGTTTTAGAGATATATAAGACGCCATCCAAGAACATGGGTGCGTTATCTGAATGGGTGGGACACTAATGTACCGGTATCCTATTATATCTGTAAAATACAGAAATAGATGCCAAGGAAACTCAACATTATGCAAACACGCCTATACAAATACATTCCCACCTTTATCACCGACAAAATGAAAATTTTAAGGTGAAAAATTGTGATATTTATCTTATTTCTGCTCCAAAATATAGATGGTGGGCACTCGTTAGAACCGCCTCATTGAGGCGGTTCTAACGAGTACCCACAATCGATATTCTAAAGCAGAAATAAGACAAATACGGTTTACCCCTGTAAACCTCAGTTTTACTATATAAAAGTGGGGTTCAAGGGGGTCAAAATTATAGGCGTGTTTGCGTGATGGTAACCAGCCCCTCTTCCCCACAAGAGATGATCAAGGGGCAACAAGTACAGTTAATAAAAAGTAAATAAATAATAATACACCATTATAAGGGCAAAAACAAGAGCCATGGTGGAAAATCCAACAAAGCTACATTCATTTGACGCACCGCCTTAGGACGTTCAGTAGCTAGAACCACTAGGGAGTTTAAATCGATTCAATGGAACCAACGTTCACTCTAAATTTGTTGGCCCGCCTGAAGGGAACTAACTCAATCAATAGACCATCACAGAATAACTTACAAATTAGAGCAAACTGATATGCAAATTAAATTGAATAACTGTGATTAATTGGGCCCCGCCAAGCGAATTTGTGTCTTCGAGCATTCCGTCATGACAAATTTTAACTGCGCATGCCCAGCCATTCAGAGGGGCCAGGGATATGGCTTTCTGTCTGAAGGTTCCTCTTGATTCACTGCTTGTTTGAGCGAGCAGCGAAGGTTCTGGCGAGTCTGCGCGGATGCGCAGACTCGCCTGAACCTTCGCTGCTCGCCTGGGTGATAAGTACCAAAATCGCTTGACGGGGCCCAATTAAAGATGAGGACTCGTACAAACGCATTTCTGCATATAAAACGGGATTCTTTCGTATTAAGGCGTAACTATACCAAATTTAGTGACACAGAGGCCTTTCTGACATTTAATCACCATCAGTGTGTCTCAACCCCAAAGTTCTGAAACCGAAACGGATGAAGGACAAGACCCGGCAACACAAGCACATCCATCTCCGAGCACACACCGACCGACGTAGCTCATCGGACAGGTCAACTGGAGGCATCAGGCAAGAGACGCCTAACCTAGGACCTATATATATCATTATTATATATATTCAACAGAGCTTCACAACACCTTTTCCTCATCAAACCAGCACGAGAACAAATGATATACCTGATAGTCATTTCACAATATAATTCTCAGTGAGTTTAAATCGAGATAATTGCTATAATTATTATTATTAATAAATAAAACATAATCACTACGATACCGGTCCATTAATTTACTGAACAATTTTATTTGCTTCATTATCCGCGGCGTCAAATAGTTATACACAACTCGTAGGATACATGAAGAAATCAATTTTCTATTCCTATGGGATTCAAGTCAGCGCGGAAATAGTTCTAATCCTTAATCAGAAATTCTAAGAGTATTCGCAATTCATTTTGTTGTCATCAGATTCGACAGAAGTATAACCCGAAGCGGCAATGAATCCGGCATTAGGTACTCAACTGAAAAGAGCTTATATCAAAAATGCTTTATTAGGCGTTTGAGGATCTTCAAAAGAACAAGTTATTAATCACGAAACTTCATTAAAAATTAATCAGCTTTATTTATTGGCGTAATCTTGTTCTTTCCTTATATGTCTATGGATGCAGTAGGATTACGAAAATTTGACTGAAATTGCATGCGAATTGCTCAGCGCTGCACCGTAATGCTTTTAATACTATTACTTCGTTTACTTGCACATACATGTAGTTGTTACGTACAGTCAGTATTACTGGGGAAAATACAGACTGGTCCTATATAGTCCATACAAGCTACAAAGTACAGAGGCTGGTGCTTATACAACAAACGCAAGACAGTTCCAATGCTGAGCTTATGTGTATGTCATCCTGCACATGTATTCATAGCCATCATAAAATCCAAATAAAGTATAAATATTAGTGTATTACCTCAAAATAACAAAGTTGCAAATTTTCCGCAATGAAATAGGCATGCACTTTTCAGGAATAATCATCTAGCTGTATTTGTTTGAATTTGTTTGAATTGGGGTTTAACGTACCCGTCAACAATATTTTAATAGGTCATTTTGGAGACGTTGCTCCCAATTTTATGGGACTTGTACCTGATATTGAGGTGAAATGACACCTAAAGCCCTGCCACCCAATGAAACCAGAAATTCCAGAATGCTTATCTGATTTACACGATCGGTCCCACACCGCTTTGCCTGGGCAGGCTTAATCCTTCTAAGCAGTTTACCAGTACTCGTATGTGGTCAGATTCAGCTCTGCGTGGAAGCACCATGTAGCCCAATCTATTTCCACAAGCCCCGATTGGCGGGGACGACTTATCTAGCTGCAATGTCCATAAATACGAACGGCAAAGGCTCTGGTGACCTGTTGTGGATAATATGACCCCACCCCTACAAAAATTCAGAAAAAGAGAGAAAACCTGTCTCTGGAGTTTGCGTATTGTTAAGCTTATAACTAGCCTAGTCTTAAAATTAGATATATTGTGTTGCGGATGCGCAGCATTAAGAAAACACGCCTATACAAATACATTGTAAATTGTACCGCCTAAAATGACATTTTTCAGATAAAAAATGGGAAATTTGTCTTATTTCTGCTCAAAATATAGTTTGTGGGTACTCGTTAGAACCGCCTCATCGAGGCGGTTCTATCGAGTACTCACAATTTATATTTAAGAGCAGAAAAAAGAAAAATAAGGTATACCCCTGTAAACCACAGTTTTACTATATAAAAGTGGGGTTCAAGGGGTCAGAATTATATTGGCATGTTTTTGTTGCAGGCTGATCTTTACCTTTGTTGTTCCAAATTGTAATCAGATTCTCTCATTTGTTCGTTTTGGGGAAAGAAACTATGCTTAAGGCGTTCTACTAGTGATGCCTTATTATGATTCCGTTGCTTAGGGTCATTCTTTCCCTTTGGTGTCTTGAACGGAAGGTGTAAGGTATATGTATCAATCCCTGAACATTGTTTTCCTTTTTCATGACATGACTCATGTTGTCTAGCAGAAAGCAGTAAAACTCGTCATCACAATAACAAGTCCTTGAAACGAAGCCCTCTCTAAATCCCACTTTATACAGAGAAAAGTGGGGTTTACGGGGGTAAATATCATCTCCCTTATTTCTGCTCAAAAACATAGTGTGTGGGTACTCGTTTGAACCGCCTCATTGAGGCTGATCTCACAAGCATCCACAATCTATGTTGAAAGCAGAAATAAGAAAGATGTTATCATGTTTACCAAACATTTGTGATTTCTGGCACCATGTTGGACGTCATTATTTCACATGGACATGTTTTCCTAATGGTGAGCGAGCCAGTGGGGAATTACATTTTACAATCATAAATTTCCATATAATTATCCATGGGCCTTTCAAAGTACATTTGCGTGAAGCATGGTATAAAAATATAAACAACGCATCTCCCCCTTTGGAAGCTATCAACAGTTACAGGTATGTTGCACCTTTTGAGATCACGTCTCTTCCTTTGAGTGAGAGTGTTTGAGTTTTACGTCCCACCAAAAGCTAAGGTGATACGGAGACAGGAGCTCTTCCTCTTAACACTTTGTACAAATTATGTTGAGGTATGTTGAGGTATGTTCAGTGCCTTGCATAATGGAAAGGTTACCGAGGAAAAGCCAATAACAAAACACGAATAAAGATGACGCACCCCAAGCTACCGAAAGAACTGAAAGACTTTTAATGCTCTGCATGAGGGGCATTTCCTTTCAGCAGACGACACTTTGGAATATTTTTCTATTTTTTTCCGAGAAAACAGGATTCGACGTTTCATGCAAATTGTCTCCAATGGAGACAATTAGCATGAGACGTCAAATCCCGTTTATGAGACAATTTGCATGAGCTGTTAAAGCCTGTTTTCTCTGAAAAATAAGAAAATAGGAACAATTTGTCGTCTGCTGAATTAGTCCTGTGGTAAAATGCTAACGGTTAAAATTACTGACGTTGGACAAAGACACAGAGCAACACCTCAATCAAAACAGATAGCTAATTAAGGAACTATAAAGATATGGCCGCCATGTAACGATTGGCAGAAAACTAGATACTTGGGGACTTCATCTCTTGCAACCCTCACCATCAAATCCAGGGAAGATTCGTGCAAAAGTATAAAAGTGAGTATTAACCCTTTTTGTACCAAATGGAATCTTCCATCTTATATCTCAGATTCAGCCAGTGGAGAAGGTGCAGAGGACAGCTGCTCGATGGACCTGCCGACGATGGCGCAATAGAAGCAGCGTCGGTGACATGCTTAACGAACTAGAATAGCCGTCCCTAGAGGCCCGTCGTGAGCAGTCCTCTTTAACCTTCTTCTATAAGATACATTCAGGTACAGTGGCCGTTAATAAAGATAAATACTTGACCCCTGTGACAGTTTCAAACCGAACAAGGGCATCAAAAGTAAACAACTCACAGTATCACAGGTACCAGTCCTACAGTGATGCCCTGAAAAATTCCTTCTTCCCTTGGACTGTTCCCCAGTGGAATAGTCTTCCCTCTTCTGTGGTGAATGCTAAGACTGCAGAGGAGTTCAAAGCCCATACAGTGTAAGATTGAGACTCAGAGGTATGCGTTTAAGTATACCTCTGTTATTCAGATTGTAAATAGTTTTAAGGACTCATCCAGTGACTTCTCTTTTTTTTTTAGTTAAATTGTAAATTTAGCTGCGCACCCAACTGAGGTAATGGCCAAATATGACCGACTCAGTATAAGAAGATAGATCGATATAGCATAAGTCCATTTCAAAATTTAGGGGTGTCAGGTTGTGTTTTCTACAAAATATATTTGTAAACTGGCTGAACGTTTTGCAGACAGTGTAGGCCCTGATCAGACGCCTGATCGCGTTTTGCGGCGTCTGATCTGGGCCTTCACTGTTTTCCAACTACCCCTTTTGCACAGTAGATCAAATATGAATCAGGTGTGAGGAATGTTTATATCGCATATACAGAAGCCTCCCACGACCCCGCTTCAATAAAGCTTTTTACGCAGCTACAGAGCTAGGCTAGGCTATGAAATCAGCATATACAAGTAACAGTAATAACAGTTATCAGAAGAAATAAGGCATAAAAAGTGCGGTTGACACAGACATATTTCCTTTTTTCAACAAAACAAAACAAAAACTAAAAAAAAAAAAAAAACAAAAAAAAAAAAACACACACACACAGTCACCGCTTAAATATATTTACTGGCATGTGGACATGTACACTCATCATAAAACAAAATGCGACATAATATTGGTGCTGAAAAACATTGAGCAATCCATGCATTGCAAACGCAGTTTATATATATATTGTTTTTTTGTGGGGTGGGGGTGTGGAACTACTCGATATATTAGATATTGTGTTTGTTAGAATATTTGACATAAACACTACGAATATAAGTAATTTGTACACGAAGTTCCATACTGAACTTACGTGGAATACAGTTAATCTTTGGTGGATCGAACACCGACGGCTGGTTTACCCACCGATTTTAAACTCGTTTTAGTGTTCCTATCTAAAATGTTCAAAAACTGGAGATATTGATATAGTTTGCACATTTTTCTTAGTTTATCTTTCTAGTGAATGTTAAGTGCACTAATTAGATGTGGAAGAAAAAAAACCGCTGCTATGATAAACCCTCAGTGGCTCAGTCGCTCGACCTATCCCAGTCTCGAACACCTTTCATGTATCAAAGGCTGTTACAGCCATAGAAGTATGACTGTATGTCAAACGTTAACAATAGCCATATCGTGAAATTATGAGAAAAAGAAAAAACTGGTTTATGAATATCTAGAAGACCTACCACAAAATGCAATTGTTGCTAGTTTTGATCTTTCTAACGGCGGTGCCCAGTGGCTCCAGATACCGTGACAGGCTGGATATGTAACTCCCTGTATAGATAAAATAAAACAGTATTTAAATGTAGAGTACCAAAATCACTTTTTCTTCTTTCTTGTTTTTGCAAACTGGAATGATTTTAAAGAAAATGAATGTGTTTTTCGTACATAAATCCATTTTATTTGGGACACTCCAGACTGGGAAACAGGTAAACAGTGCAGGCACAGAAAGTGGCGTCTGATCAGGCCTTTCACTGTTTGCAAAACGATCCGGAATAAATGTATAGAATGACCACTCTACCAGACCCCATAAACTTATATATAGCCTCTTGCTATATAAAAAGCGGCAGATTCTATTCCGGATAAAGCTGGTAAGAAATTCGCTACTTTTGAAAAGGACTTTTCTGTCTCTGAAAGCGACTTCGAGATTGTAAATTTTCCTTTTTTTTGGATGGTGATGTTCCTCGTGCGCCATCCTAAGGCGTTTATATTTCGCAATTAATTCGATTTGCTAGAGTGTGTAGTCATGTATCTGACTTCAACACTCGTAGTAAATCATTAACGGCTAAACTTCTTAATCAGGATTATCGGTACCATAAACTACGCAAAGCATTTTCAAAATTTTATATACGCCATTCTGATTTAATTTCAAATTCAATATTGGACTCAAATCTCTTCGGCAACAAGGTCTATCGGAACCCGAATTTTATGGTGACTTAGTATATAAATTCAGAAAAATATGTAACCGCAATGACTTCAGTACCCAATTTCGTAAAATCATTCTTCGATATAAAAAGATTGGGTACATCATGGCTGTTATACGACAGACTGCATGCATGGTAGTTAACCCAATCACGGTTGGCAACTTCGCTTCCCTCTTTAATTGCACGCCGGTGGGTCAGGCCTCAGATTCTATGACGGTTTCAGCGTAAAGGCTTATTGAGAATTAGAGAGATCTAATTCAAGGTAATGTTGGTTGGTGCCTAATGCTCTGTCTCTGGTCGAGCCCATCGGAGACTAACTGTTGGTTTTGTTTTGCTTCAGCATTTCAGTGGTTTTTTGCTGTCGAGTCCTCACCGTTGTCTCCCCTCTGTGGTTCTTTGATTATTTGTGTTCACGGAGATGTTGCACGGATGAGTTAGGAGGCCTGAACAAATTATTTGTCTAAATCGCGACGGAAGTAAGGGCGAGGATTGTGGCCACGTAAAATCGATTTAAGCCCCCCAGTGGAATTCTTTCCACTGACCGTTCCAAAGCGGTTCTTCTGTGGCGGTTTATTTATGTTGTTGTTTGTTACTACTCACTGTGTGTATCACTTGTGCCTTTTTATTTTGGATGGCCATTTGGCCATTTTGTGGGAAAGTAACTGTCCTTATGGCCATCCTTTGTTTAGGTTTGCATTATGGTCTGGTCGCTTCATGTTTGTGTTTCTTTACCTTTGGTGTCTTTGATGGGTGGAGTAAGTAAATTGTATCGATTCCTGATCTTTGTTTTACTTCCACTTCTCGTATTTCAAAAAGTAGCACTCGTTGAAAAGAAGCGCATACCTCTGAGTTAGAGAAACTGTCTTTCGGAATGTGCAATAGACTATTAGAGCGCTTAGCACAGCACATATATTTGATAATAAACACTGCAATACGTTACAATATTTGATGATTTTGACTGCATAAATTTATCGCGAACGAACAACAAATGCATCTTACGAAAACGACTTATTTTCTTTATATTGAGACTGAAAGGCATCTTCGAACAACGTTTTCATAGTATCTAAATTTTATATGAGAAGCTTCTATGTGAAGAGTAACCTCCTCGAGGTATATCCGAACTATTAAGCGAGTGAGTGTTTGAGCTTAGCTAAGGTCATACGGAGACGGGACTTCGACTTTAAAGACTCATCCGAAAGTCTGGAGAAGCCCGGGATCGATTCTGCGACCCCTGGTTTACTAGGCGAGTAGCGTAACCACTACACCACAGCACGGACGCTTCTTTATCCGAACTATTAAACGTACCTCAACCAATCCCTGTAGTATACGGACGGCCATAACCAAACCATAATGAACTTGAGCTGCTCCGGGGATGAATAAATTCAGAAAGCCTGAAATCCCGATAGCCAGGCCAAATATCCTGAAATATAAAAGAATTGGGTGAACCGCTATTAAAGCCAACTAAAATTACAACTATTTCTGCTTTTAAAACACATTAAAACGGTTCCAACAGTTTTTTCATTGTGTTTTCTAAACATCCTCCAGTCAGAGACCACCTTTGGGATAGCTCAAAAGAGGTTTTCAAGACCACTTTTGAACAGTCCCCCTCACAAACTTTTCCCTGATCCAAAGTTTTGAGAGTTTGTTTTTTCTTTTCTTCCAGTCCAAACATAAATCATGGTGCTAGTAAGAACTGCATTATGTATGTTTTGGAGCAGATATATACGTATTTATTTGGTTTACATGGCTAAATACATGGGGTAGTTAGCGTAATAGTTTGAAAAAAATTGCAGTTTATACATTATATTGGCCATATGGAAAATAAACAAAAGGCTCAGTCAGAAATGTTGGAATCACGATACGCTAGATCATTTAAATCTCCCCAAAATATGATATAAGTACAGGTAAGTAAAACCTCTTTCAGGACCGCTTGAGGTCATAACCAAATGTTAATGTGATGCTTAAACCGATCTAGCATGTTATGTAATCTGCAATCCTTTACCATTACGATAACACACCCGTGCGACATAGTGCATTTTTTCACAACTCCAAAATGGCTACTTTTCTGATGAAAATCGTGATATTTTTATTAACGATACTGCAAACATAGGTTGTGGGTGCTCGTTAGAACCGCCTCATGGAGGCGGTTCTAACGAGTACCCACAACCTATGTCTTGGAGCAAAAATAATAAAAATAATGTTTACCCCCGTAAACCCCAGTTTTCTCTATATAAAGTGGGGTATTGGTGGGTCTTCATTTCACTGACTTGTTCACGTGATGCAGGAATGAACGCCCTAAAGGATAACTCGCTTTTATGAGCTCTGCTTTCAGATCAATTGAAATGGCTAAGTGCCTTCACTACTATTTTGATTTCGGCATTAGCCAACTAATTTACACTTAACTTCAGTGTAGGGAGACGACATACAACTAACACATGGCGTTAATTACATAATGTTGCAGTCAAATAGCCAAATTTATTGGTTCTAAGGAACACCCATAGTCAATGGATCCATCAATCAAAGTCTTCAACAAAATGTGGCCATCGAATGCAGAAGTGGGACTGCGAATAGGAAGGACCATTTGAATTTTTTATATTATGTGCAAAAACATTACATTTTCAAAAATGCAATCCTTCGCGGCATGAAGAGCGTTTACTACTATAATTTATTTATGTCATGTTTGGACGTGTTTTCGGAGCATAACTCATGTGTGCCTAGCGTTCAAAACATAATGACAAACAATCTAGACCCAGATCATGTGGCGTCTAATGAAGGTCTGCAATATACATTTAAAGAGTGAAACTGCTTTGTGAAACTTACAACAGCATATATAGGTTGATATTTTGTAAAGGGTGGCGACTTCTGCCATTACTGTTCCATTATATTTACAGTCAAACATCAATGGCTCGAACACCTTTGGGACCTCGAACATCTGTTCGAGAAGGGGGTAGTTCGAGCCACTGAAGTTACTGTCAGGGGGCATAACGAGATACTTTAAGACATCTTTTCGGTGTTCTATAATGAAAATGTATGCTGTGTGTACTCATTAGAATCGCCTCATCGAGGCGATTCTAATGAGTACACACAGCATACATTTGGAAGATAAAAGATTAAAATATCCTGAATTATCCCCCACTATTTCTTATGTAGTGGATTTCGCTAGGGGCTCAAGAATTGGTTCGACACATCAATGGTAAACGAGCCATCGGTGTTCCAGCCATCGAAGTTCTACTGTATACACCAATGTAACGAACACTCTTGTAAGGCCCACCACCTTATATAGACAATAAATGGGTTATAAAAGCGTACACGCTGTTGTTTGACCTCTGACGAGCACCCACAGTCTTATGTTCGTAACGAAATAAGAAATATATCAATAGAAAAATTCAGTTCTAAACTTCTATAAAATTAAAGGTATAGGTGTGCTTCCCGAGTATGATATGATAGTTAATCTCGCGAATGAACATGTGAATCATTGCAATGTCTGTAGTCTCAACAGGAAACAGAAAAATTCGTATCTACAAATTCACCACGTTGATGAGTCCTTTTAATGAACACCCTTGAAAAATAGAAAACAAAAAAAAAAAAAAAAACAATTTTTAAAGAGAACCATGGTATTGACAAGGCTATACTTTTGCTAAAGCATAGTTGATATGTCCGCGTCAAAGCCGCTCACTGGGGCGGCTGACGGTCTAATGGGCAAAGACACTCTATGTTTGCATCAGGAAAAATGACATCAACTATTAATTGTCATCAGCAAAATGTCATTTTTGAGCAATGAAAAAATATCGTATGGATCCTAATAAAAATATTACAATCTCAATAGAGCCGTTTCCGCCTTAGTGCAAACGAAAATTCAATTAAATTCTAATCTTCATTCGCTAGGTGATTACTTATCAGACGCTTTAACAGGTCTGTGATGAGGAATTCCCATGATGAAAGGAATTTCCGTGACTAAAGGCAATACTGTCACTCGCATTCAAGTTTACGTGCTTTAATGTTGTTCGTAGCGATGACAGTAATTAAGCTTTTTATATGCTATTCACGAAAACCAATGATATCCTGATTCAATTTGAAAGCGATGATGAGCGGTGTAGGATCTTGTAAAGAAACCGGGGATATGAGAAGATTAAACTTTACATGATGGATCTGATTATTTTATGCTTGCAGCACTATGCCGTGTAGAATTTCAATAAAATTTAAATTCAGAGTTGTCAATCAAACGTTTTATCACCCCGCGCAACATGCTAATTCCAACTACGGTTCTGGGATTTCTAAGGAGGAAGTCTGAAGGCTTTTAGTCAAAATGACTATGATTGTAAATAATTGGTCTTTGAAAATAAAAACGTATTGCGTGACCATTTGTGAGACACAGTTTGATAAAACAAAAACATGAATTTCGCATAAGAGACAGATGCACCACACCAACATATTCCCGCATGTAGCGAATGAATCTTACATGGGTGTGAGGATGGCTAGGAAAACCCGTGCTGAGGGTCACTATTCGGCATCAAGAGGCTTGCTGAGTGATGCCGAACAATGAACCCGTTGGACGGAATTTGTCTGTAAAACCCTGGCACCCATGTAAGATTCCTTTCTTTACATTTCATTTCTTAGAGTGGGTTTTTATAATGCAGTCACATTAATGATCGACTTCGGCATATTTGGACGACAACAATGCGGTGTTTCGACGTCACTGTACATACAGTGACGTCAAACGTAACGACGGCATTCGTGACGTCCTATTCAACCTGTGCACATCAAACACGTAAAAATTCTTGATTTTCATCCAATCCCTGAGTAGCGTAACCAGGGTAGGATAAACTGGGTAGGATAAGAATTTCTATCCCAGGATTAAGGGGGGGGGGAGCCTTATCTGGTCTGCAAGAAATTATAAAGCCAAACTTTTTCCGACGGTATAACCTGACCCATGGTTCAAAGAAAAAGAACACCCGTCTTTGTGACAGACAGCTGCTGCTACCGCGACGAACCTAAGAAGAGTAACATCCCTCTTCAATGAGTGAGTGAGTTAGAGCTTTACGTCCCATCAACAGCTAAGGTCATGCGGAGACGGGACCTCGATTTAAAGACTCATCCGAAAACTTGGAGAAGCTCGGGATCGAACCCACGACCCCTGGTTTATGAGGCGAATAGCTTATCCACTACACCACGGAGTTGTCTACCATCCTCAATGAAACATGTTCTTAAAGATTAAGAGGATAGCAATTTTCCCTGCGTGTTCCAATATAATTTGCTCGAAGGAAATATTCCATTTGTTCTAGAAAAAAAGTGCACGCGAAAATGCAGTTAACAAACACAAAAAGTTTCATCTGTCAGCGCTTCGTTAAGTCAGCCACTAGGCGCTTGAGATAGAAGAAATTTTATCCAGATCCCCTTTTCGGCATTATGACATCGAAAATGATGATTGGAAGATAAATATATATGGCCAATGCTGTCAATGTGACATCTTCAAACGATACTGCATACTAGGTTTTGTTGGCTGGTTTGGAAAGTAAGGGCTAGATCAACACCATATACATGTATATCATATTGAGCCGGCCAGTTAACGTAACCGCACTTTGTCTGACAGTTGCCCTTCTTGAATCCGCGAGAGAGAATGACCGTAAAAATAATTCCATGATCGATCGCCGCGAATGATGCTAGACTCGGCGGGATCAAACCTGCGACCGCCTAATTAGTCGGACAGGCATCCGACTGTCACGGGGCCGGCTGCTAGTTACTGTTCTTAGGCGATGACTCGGATATTGTTAATGGTTTAAATAACTTTACGGTTTATATCTGTCAATTTTGCAGATGTTCTATGTTGTAAGGCAGTGGGATAGATTTGTTAATGGAACACTGGGAAGAGTTCTTAGGAACTCATAACAGTTCGAATCAGCCATGGTTTAGTCGTCAGATAAACCACTGTGTACACGTTGTTTGGTAAAACATTCGCTTCCGGGATGCCACAGGATTTCCTTGCATTTTTTTTCAGCAAAATATTTGTAGCATACTTACCATCTTAACTTATTAATGGATTAACGATGCGTTAACTATCAACATCATTAGTTTTGAACAACCAGACTCTGGTAGCTTTTTGTGTCATGTACTTGTCAGGCTGATCTTTCTCCATGTTGGCTATGATCTATTTTAGCATCTTATCTACATGTACTTCATAAAACATTTAACCTCACCGCAGCTGGTGTTGAAGGGATATGTGGCGACCGCAAATAGTCTCCATACCCTTCAACATAGTTGCCGTTATATGTTCTGGTCCTTTTGGATAATTGATTCCATTGCGTAATTTTGTAAATATTTGAGGGTCACTGCTGGGGTCTAACGGGCTGAAACTTGCTACTCTGGACCAGAAAATATCTGAAAACTCCACGGTTACAGTTCTTTGGTGTAGTCCTTGTTTCCATAAAATCGCCTTTTCATAGAACATGTAACTTCACCTCAGCTGGTGTACGTGAACGTGTGGCGACCGTGAATAGTTTTCCACTTCCTTCATCTTAATAGAATGTGGGTCATGTGGAAGACTGATTCCACCACAGGGTCTTTGATGAGGCCTAATTTGGTAAAAATAGCTAACCTGGCCAAGAAAAAAAACTTGTTCAATCCACGGTTTTCAGTTCTTTGGTATAGTCCTTGCTTTAAGAGGATCCCCTTTAATTCAGCACAGTTGTTTTTGAGGTAAACTTAGCATAAAAAGTCTTGTTTCATTACTGTGGTTGTTTGATTTTTGTGTTCTCGGAGATGTTGCACTGATGAGTTAGCAGGCCTTCATGTGGACTGAACAAATTATTTGTCTAAATCGCAACGGAAGTAAGAGCGAGTTTTGCGGCCGCGTAAAATAGATTTAAGCTCCCCAGTGGAATTCGTTTCACTAACCGTTTCAATGTGGTTCTTCGGTCGCGGTTTATTTTTGTTATGATTTGTCTTTGAGTGTGTGTATGGCGCATGGAATGTGCGCACTTTAATGGATAGTGCTGGTTCAGACCGACCACAGCGTAGAAAAGCTCTAGTTGGTAGAGAACTTAATCGATACAAAGTAGAAGTAAAACAAAGATCAGGAATTGATACAATTAACTTTCTCCACCCATAAAAGACACCAAAGGGAAAGAAATACAAACATTAAGCGACCAGACCATAATGGAAACCTAAACAATGGAAGGCCATAAGGACAGTTACTTTCCCACAAAATGGCCATATGGCCATCCAAAACCAAAAGACACAAGTGATACACACATTAAGTAACAAACAACAACATAAATAAATCGCCACAGAAGAGCCGCCTTGGAACGGTCAGTGGAAGATTTCCACTGGGGGGGGGGGGGGGGGGGGCTTAAATCGATTTTACGTGGCCACAATCCTCGCCCTTACTTCCGTCGCGATTTAGACAAATAATTTATTCAGTCCGCATGAAGGCCTCCTAACTCATCAGTGCAACATCTCCGTGAACACAAAAATCAAAGAACCACAGAGGTGAGACAACGGTGAGGACTCGACAGCAAGAAACCACTGAAATGCTGGAGCAAAAGAAAACCAACAGTTAGACTCCGATGAGCCCGACCAGAGACAGAGCATCAGGCACCAACCGGCATTATCTCTCTAATTTTCAATAAGCCTTTACGTTGGAGCCGTCATAGAATCTGAGGCCTGACCCACCGGCGTGCAATTAAAGAGGGAAGCAAAGTTGCCAACCGTGATTGGGTTAACTACCATGCATGCAGTCTGTCGTATAATATCCATGTTGTACCCAATCTTTTTATACCGAAGACTGATTTTACGAAATTGGGTGCTGAAGTCATTGCGGTTATATATTTTTCTGAATTTATATGCCAAGTCACCATAAAATTCGGGTTCCGATAGACCTTGTTGCAGAAGAGATTTGAGTCCAATATTGAATTTTGAAATTAAATCAGAATGGCGTCTATAAAATTTTGAAAAGGCTTTGCGTAGTTTATGGTACCGATAACCCTGATTAAGGAGTTTAGCCGTTAATAATTTATTACGAGTGTTGAAGTCAGTTACATGACTACACACTCTAGCAAATCGAATTAATTGCGAAATATAAACGCCATAGGATGGCGCACGAGGAACATCACCATCCAAAAAAGGAAAATTTACAATCTCAAAATCAAAGTCATCGCGTTTATCATAAATTTTGCACGAAACAAATCCATCTACAATAGACAGATGTAAATCCAAAAACGGGGCCTCGGTATCAGAAGAATTTGCTTTATTTAACTGAAGTTCTAGGGGGTAAATCTGATTAATCAAATCATCAAAATAGGTATTATCAATATTGAATAAATCATCTAAATATCTAGAAGTAGAGCTAAAAGCTTCAATAATTTCAGATTGGTTATCAATGGAAAGCGACAAAATGAAGTCTCTTTCATAACAATACAAGAATAGATCAGCCACAAGAGGTGCGCAATTAGTACCCATCGGAATACCAACAATTTGTCTAAATAACTTAGTACCGAATCTAATATAAATATTGTCAAGTAGAAAGGTGAGGGCATCACACACTTTCTGACATGACCAAAGTGTATAATTCTTATGCTCTTTAGAAGTGAAAAATGCATTTCTGAAATTACATGCAAGGCAGAGAGAATCTTCTCTGTGAAAAGTCAATTCAATTAAATCATTAAGCTTTTCTTTTATAAGATTATGAGGAAGTGTAGTGTAAAGAGTGGAAAAATCGTAGGTAGACAGACCAGAAGCACGAAAATGTCTAGATTTCAATTTATTTAAAACCTCATTCGAATTTTTTATAGACCAAAACAGATTTCTTCCTGATCTTTCAAAGACTTTATCACAATATTTAATTACATGCGTTTTAATAGCAGTAAGACAGGAAGTTAATAATTTAGAAAGTTCAGTGGTAGTGCAAGAGCTCGAATTTGCAATAAACCGTGCTTTGTAAGGTTTTTTATGAAGTTTTGGTAACCAGTATAGCGTAGGAAGCTTGTCTTGGCCTTCGTTAACACACACAGCAAACTTGGTGGCTGAAAGACAAACATGTTTATCTACTATAGCTCTCTCTTCAGCTAAAGGCTGAAGTTCATAGGCCATAGTACCACCAAGCTCCTGCTTAAGCGTGTTAACATAGTGGAGCCGTCACACAACGACGACGTTGTTAGCGGCCTTGTCTGCAGGGGCCAAAACAAACTTCTTATGAAATTCTTGAATACCTAGTTTAAGATTACGTAAAGACGTCTTGGGCTTAGGAGGTAATAAGTTAGTATTTTGAGAATAGAAAGAAATGCGTTTATTTACTTGTTTTAAAATGCTAAGTTTCCAGTCTTTAAGGGCTTTATGCTCAACATACTCTCGCTTACACCATCGATTACCGAATTCATTCAAGGAAGCAGCGATTTCATCTCTACATTTACTGAAATCAATTTTAGAAGGAAACCGATATTTCGGTCCTTTAGAAATTATATTCCTTATCCTAGAATCAGGAATAATTTTCAAATTGCCAGTAATTACATGACCAGCAGCAGGATAGCAATACTTTGAGTTTGTACAATCACATGAATCAGGAGTATTAGTATCAATATCAAGATCTGAAACAAGTTTATTGAAATTAAAAATGATAGATCTAACAGGTTTGTTATATTTATAGCAAATTATAGGTGTTTCAGTATTTTGAAAATAAGCAGGAATGGAAGAAAGCACCGATCTCTCACAGAAGATACTGGGCAAATCTATAAAATCCATACCCTTATTAATGAAGGATATTTTGAAGAAATGGCGTTTATGATTAATTTCAGAATCAATGTAAGGACGGAGAGTATGCTGAGTATAGCCTCTAGTTAAGAGAGCCGCATCATATAACTGATGAGAACTATCGTAGAATTTATTCGCCTCGGTGTCCAGAAGACGTAAAACAGAAATGGGTAATGAACTTAAAAATGAAAGCATAGAGTGGCGTCCATGATTTAATAATATAATTGACAGTCACTTCAGTCTAGTATTGTTTCGTTTAAACGCACGTGTTTTACGTTTAAAGTTACCATTTTTCCTGGTGCCGTGAGATCTAGTTCTGCGTTTTCGACATTCCAGGAGTGAGAAAATATCAAAGTCCGGCATTCTGGAAATATTACCCTCATGATAAATGTTGTCATTAAATCCCAGTGGAAAAGGGGTCTGTAAAAATTTAATCCATTTCAGTTCAGCTTCATGTCTTTTGATTATTTTGAATCTAGATGTAGAATTTGCATCGTAATAAAGTTTTTCCACTGGTTGTATAACAATGTTATTTACAGAATGACCTGTACGTCGAAAGTGACGGTACAAGAAAGTGTCAGTTTTCTTAGGCTTACTCATTCTACGATAATGCTCGTTCAATCTAGTTTTAAGCATGCGGTTAGTTTGACCGACGTACTGCATATTACAGTTTGTAGCACGTCAAGTAATTAGATAAATTAAATCTGTAGACTGTCATGTCAAATCAGACATGTTAACTACAGAGAAGCGTCTACCGTTTACAGATGAAGTAACGGTAGACGCAGTGCTTAAATGCGAACAACATCTGCACCTCTTGGCATTGTACTTAGAAATACTGGGATACATTCCACTTCTTTTCCACGGATTAGTATATTTTCGAAGGATGGGCGATTTGAGAGGAGATAGTCTTATACGAAGACTACTCCCAAAAACATTGGTATTGCCTGCTCCTTTGAGATTAACTGAAGTTACAGAAGACAAATTTAAGGGTCTAACCAATACCGAAGGCAACATAGTATTAAAGTTCTTAATATAATGGGGAATCCGTACAGAAGAAGCAGAGTGTAACCTAAGGGGTGATATTGATATTTTAAATGTATTTGTAATACTCATTTTGGTTAGTAAAGTTGTGATACCGTCAATACCGGTTATTAAATAAATAAATAAAACAGCATATAAAATTACTGAAGAAGATTCCTTCGAATAGAAGGAAGGTACAACAAAAGCCCACAAAACACCCTAGTCTACTTAAAGTACAGGGATGTCAAACAAGCAGTTGTTATACAACGAGGAACGAACATCGGTTTAATACTGACCTTCAACAGGTATCTAAAGGATGTCAATTGATGGAACAGTGAAAAGCAATTGTATAAGCAATCCCTGAGGATTGGAAAAATAAGAGCATTAAATGCATGTACGGGGAGACCTTTTACAGCCGCCACACGGCACAAACAAAACAATAATTGTCAATAAAAAGTCGAGATTGCAGCTCTGAGCGAGACTCGCTTTGCAGAGGAAGGGCAAATAAAAGAAATCGGTGCTGGCTACAATTTCTTCTAGAGTGGACGCAAAGAAGAAGAGCGGTGGGAAGCAGGAGTAGGCTTCGCCATCAAATCACACCTTGTCACCAAGCTCTCAGGACTTCCAAAATGGATAAATGACCCCCTGATGACGCTGAGATTACCCCTATCTGGTAAGAGGCATGCAACTATTGTAAGTACCTATGCACCCACAATGACGAACCCAGATGAGGTAAAAGACAAGTGCTATGATGATTTGGTCTCTGTGATTCCTGCTACACCCCGGGGAGACAAACTCATCATCCTGGGAGACTTCAATGCTAGAGTGGGCACAGACCACCACACCTGGGAAGGTGTGACTGGGAATGCAGGAGTAGGAAAGTGCAATAGCAATGGCCTCCTCCTTTTGAGGAAGTGTGCAGAGCATGAACTGCTGATCACAACACAGTCTTACACTTACACTGCCAACCCGCAACAAGACATCATTGATGCATCCTCGCTCCAAACACTGGCATCTCATTGTTTATGTCATAGTTAGAAAGAAGGACAGACAGGATGTTATAGTGACAAAGACTGTGTGTGGTGCAGACTGCTGGACAGATCACAGGCTTGTTGTCAGCAAACTCAACCTGCGTATCCAGCCTATACTGCGACCACAAGGCAAGAAAGTGCCCAAGAGACTGGATGTCTCTAAGCTGAAACAAGACAGCAAGCGGCAAGCCTTCACCCATGACATCTGCAGCAGACTAGAAGCAATGGAATTCAGTTCAGATGATCCTGAAGAGAACTGGAAAGTCTTCAGAGACACTGTCCACTGTTCAGCAACGGATTCCGCAGGTCCAGTTTCTCGCAAATACCAAGACTGGTTTGACGAGAATGATGAAGAATTCCAGGGACTCCTTGAATGGAAGCACCAAAAACACAGGGCATGCCTCAGTGATACCAGCTCAGTATCTAACAAAGCGGCCTATTCAGATATATGCAAGACAGTGCAAACAAGACTCAGAGACATGCAAGACTCCTGGCTCAGCAACAAGGCTGATGAAATCCAGTCCTTTGTAGACAGAAAGGATATAAAGACGTTCTTTGATGCACTAAAGACTGGTTAAGGTCCCAAGAGCTCAGGAACCATTCCTCTCCTCAGTGCAGATGGAACTAGTCTTCTGACTGACAAAGAGGCTATCTTGAAAAGATGGGCTGAGCAATTTGATAGTGTTCTTAATCGGCCATCCTCTATCAATGATGATGCAATCAACAGACTACCACAGTTCGAATGTAATCTGCTGCTTGACAAGTTCCCAACCGTTACTGAAACAGTGAAGCAATAAAATTTCTGGTATCTGGCAAGGCTCCAGGACAAAATGCAATACCTGCTGAGATTTACAAAGCAGGATAAACTCCAGTTGCAAAGAAGTTGACAGAGTTAGTTCACATTATGTGGAGAAAAGAAACCATACCCGAAGAATTCAAGGATGCGTCAATTATCCACCTATTCAAACGGAAAGGGAACCCTCAGATCTGTGACAATCACCGTGGCATCTCTTTATTGTCAATTGCTGGGAAAGTTATTGCAAGAGTCCTATTTAACCGACTAAATGAACATCTGGAACATTCAGGGCTTCCTCCAGAAAGCCAATGTGGATTTAGGAAGGACAGAGGAACAATTTTACATGATCTTCACAGCAAGGCAGCTGCAAGAGAAATGCGAAGAACAGAACATAGACCTATACATGACCTTTGTTGACCTTACCAAAGCATTTGACACAGTCAGTCGTGAGGGCCTGTGGAAGATCATGATGAAGTATGGATGTCCAACCAAGTTCATAGCAATGGTGAGACAGTTCCACGATGGTATGCTTGCACGGATCCAAAATGATGGTGAGTTTACAGATCCATTCCCTGTGACAAACGGAGTCAAGCAAGGACTGTGTGTTAGCCCCAACACTATTCAGCATAATGTTTTCTGCCATGCTCACAGATGCTTTCCAGGATGGTGACAATGACATACCTATTAGGCATCGCTTTGATGGAAGGCGTTTCAATCTCAGAAGGTTGCAAGCCATTTCAAGGTGCAGACAGAGGTGCTAGATGAGTTCCTCTTTACTGATGACATGGCAAAAGGTGCCCCTACAGAAGAGAAGATTCAAAAAGGTTATATCAAGTATCCGACTCCTGTGATAGCTATGATCTCACAATCAGCATCAAAAACACTGAAGTAGTCTATCAGCCAGCACCTTGCCAGCCTTACAAAGAGCCCACCATCACAGTGAAAGTTCAAAGATTGCAAGTGATAGACAAGTTTTTCTACCTTGGGAACACACTTTCAAGAGCCGTGCACATTGATGATGAAGTCAATGCCAGGATTGCCAAAGCTAGTGCAGCATTTGGCCGACTACTTGGTAGTGTCTGGGATCGAAGTGCAATCTGACTTGACACAAAACTGAAAGTCTACAGAGCTGTGGTGCTGCCAACACTATTGTATGCCTGTGAAACATGGACAGTTTACCAACGGCACGCCAAAAGACTGAACCACTTCCATACTAGCTGTTTAGAAAACGCTTAAAGATTAAGTGGCAAGACAGGATTCCAGACACAGAAGTCCTGAACAGGGCAGGGATGCAAAGTGTACATACTGTTCTGAAATTAGCACAGTTAGGATGGGCAGGCCATGTTACCAGAATGCCTGGGGATCGTTTGCCAAAGAAAATTCTTTATGGAGAACTAGAAATGGGCAACCGCTTCCAAGGCGGTCAGCAGAAGCGCTACAAGGACACCCTCAAAGCCTCCCTCAGGGACTTCAACATTCTAACAGAGTCGTGGGAACAAATTGCACAGGACAGAGCAAAGAGGCGAGGTCTCAACAAAAGGGGCGCCAATGAATATGAGGCAAAAAGAATCAGTGAAGCTGAGCAGAAACGTGCACAGCGCAAAGCCAGAGCTAAGGCATCACCAACAGAGCTGTCTTCCTCTAGCCTCTGTTGCTCTACTTGCAACAGACAGTTCAGAGCTAGAATCGGTCTAATCAGCCATCTAAGAACACACAAATAGTAACGTTTCCCATATATGATTAAGATTGGTCATTGCCAGTAATGACAGACGAACTATTAGTTATTTCAGTTATTTCATGTTTCTGTTTCTTTCCATTTGGTGTCTCTGATAGGAGCTGTGGGTTAATTGTATCGATTCCTGATCATTGTATTCACTTCTATTTCCTGCTCCTGCCCTTCATCAAAATATGGGTGATGCTTTCTGGTCCTTTGGACCCATTGATTCCACTGTGAAATTTTGAAAATATTTGAAGGCCACTGCTAGCCTTGTCAAGAAAAAAAAAATAAACTGTACAATTTAGTTCTTGTGTGTAGTCCTAGCTTCCATAGAACCACCTTTTCAAAGAGCATTTGACAAATAATGCATTGTACTGGACAATGCAAAGTGGTTTGAAAAGACACAATCAGAACAAATACTCGTTTGAGCCATCCACAATTCATAAAAAAGTTAAAAGTTACTCAGAAAAAAACAACAACATAACAACAACAACAAAAATGAAACAAAACTAAAAAAAAACTGTCATCTTATGCCACCGAAGGGAGCAAAAGGCTTATTTACTGGAAGAAACGCGTGCAGTCATGCACGCATGTATGCACGAATGCACACACGCACGCATACACATGCGCACGAAAACACTCACGGTCGCACACAATAGCAGGTGCACCTACAATAACAGATATCCAGACATCTGACAAATGAAATACTGCAAGGGAACACCAGCGTTTGGTCAATCAGCAGTAAAGTTACCAGAGGAGTGGCTTCTGTTCCAGAATTAAAGAAAATTCAATCCTTATCCTCGGTTCCAGTTCACACATTATAACATAACACGTTGATACGTATTTTGGAATTAATCACAACATCGACAAACCATACTAGGCATGAAAGATCATACAGAGTAAAAAGACTACATGTATGTATGAATGAAGACAAACATGGATCAGGGTTTAGGACAAATGAAGAGTGACATATGTATAGAAAAAAAAACATCGGTTAGATCACGGCGTTCTCTACCATATAAAGTCACAATAATTAAAAATGGCCAGTGTCTTGGAATATCAACGTTTTATTGCATCATTACGATAACACACCCATGCGACATAAGGGAATTTTATATACCGGAAATGGCTATTGTTCTGAAGTAAATCCGTGATATTTTCTTCATTATGCTGCAAACATAGGTTGTGGGCGCTCGTTAGAGCCGCCTCATTGAGGCGGTTTTAACGAGTACCCATAACCTATATCTAAGGGAACAAATCCAAAAAAAACAATGTATGTTCCCGTCAACCCAGTTTCCCCTCGATATATTGGGGTTTTGGGGGCTTTCGTTTCACAGATTTGTTAAACGAGATGTTGTGTTGGAAACAATTTTAGCGTCTTTATCGGAGGTAGGCGTATCGGCTGTATCATGCGATGCATCATCTTGGCCATCTCGAAAAATAAAAGGATCAGGAATAGATACAATTTACCCACGGCTCCCATCAGAGACACCAAAAAGAAAGAAGCACAAACTTGAAACAATTAGACCCTAATGGAAACTTCAATAGCGGAAAGCCAAAAGAACATTACTTACCCACAAAATAGCCAATAGGCTATCCAAAACAAAAATTATATAAGCGATACACACACTCAAAGACTAACCATAACACAAATAAACCGTAACAGAAACACCGCATTTGAACGGTTAGTGGAACGAATTCCACTGGAGGGCTTAAATCGATTTTACGTGGCCACAAACGTCGCCATTATTTCCGTCTCGATTTATACAAATAATTTGTTCAGTCCGCATGAAGGCCATGATATCTTCAAAGTCCATGGTATCTTCAAAAATTTAAGATTGTTCAGTATAAACAACCATATAACTCAGTTTGAGTCCATAACAATCTTTGTGAGTAGGTTCTGTAGCTAGTTTGGCGCAGATAACTTGACTTCATTTCATAATTTCATCTTTGTACCTTTATTCGATGCTTTCAATGAAGATGTATTTAAGAAGTTGTATTTTATTTCGATCTGTTCATAAATGAAACTTAACTAATCTGGGTACTCTAGTGCACTTCAAATAATGTTGTAAGTCTACTGACTCAATTTTATTCTTACCTGGTAGCAGGCAGCCTTGAGGCCACGTATCCTCCTGGGACTTGGGTTATGATATAGCCCCAGAAAAAGGAGCTGTCTACTACACCTATGGTTTCTGGTGTCCATGTGAACTCTGGCGGCTGAAATTCGAAAATATAAACGTCCAAAACATTTCTTTAGGTAAGGAGGAAAACACCCTTGACAAAAATGTAGACCAAGATAAATTGTTCAGAGCTAACCATGTCGTTAGTTAATTATGTCAAAAACAATGATCATTAAATATGCTAATAATCTAATATATTTGCTGAAAATGTGATTCGTTTTTGTTCTCGCAAATGGTGTTTGCTTTTGCATAAAAGCTACTTTTATCATATGCCGTCGCGTCTGAGAGTGTAATAACGCCATTAATAAATTCGATAATCCACTATTGGATTAAATATTCAAATTAGTTAGATACGCCCCATAACGTCATATGTACGACGTCCTTAACGACGTCGCGTTTTCTAATGGCGGAATATTGACATTTTGTAAAGAAATCGTGAATAAAATGCGTTTAAAATGTCATATGATCAATAGAATCTTGCATTCGTGTTAATGTATTATTGAATTTATAAAACTAGCCTCGCATTTTATCCCTTTTCTTCAACTCGTTTAATAATTTTTCCTCGCATTTTATCCTTTTTCCTCTACTCGTTTAATAAATTCAATATTACAGGAACAGTCATATTATATACTTTATATATTTTTATAGCACAAGATATTGTACTTTCTAGAGTTTGTTAAACCAACTGCTGCTTTAACCCTTTTTGTACTAAATGGAATCGTTTTCCTTATATTTAGCAGGAGTCCATTTCAAAGTTTAGGGGTGTCAGGTTGTGTTTTCATCAAAATTTATTTGGAAAATGACTGAACTTTTAGCAAACAGTGGAGGCCCTGATCAGATGCCGCGTTCTGGGCCTGCACTGTTTGCCGAGGTACCCCTTTAGGGGGTTCCGGTACTGAATGGATTAAGCAACTGGACCAAGATCAAACTAATACTAAGGCATTTGAATTTGCTGGTATTAGTCTCCGCTGAGGTTTCATTTCGACGATATATTTTCACATAACGCGGCTTATTGTTTGATACCGTATTTACCTTAGGTATTTAGGAACCTCGACCTCTAACAATAGTTGTTCTAAAATTGAACACGTATAATTTATTCTTGCACATCAGACAAAGAAATCCGTGATTTTACCCTGGGATAGAAATTTATGTTCTGACCCTGGTGTTCCGACCCGAAATCGAATATAATCGCGTGTTTGATAAATGTACTGGTTGGATACAACCTCGTATGCGCCGTCGTTAAGGTTGACGTCACAGCAACGTCACTAAACATTCCTGCAGTGTCAACACAATATGGCGGACGTTGGTAACCGAAGTGACTGCAGCATTAAAAATTCGCTTTAAGAAATGGAAGGTATGCAAGAAAAAGAATCCAATATGGGTGTGAGGGGTGGATAAAAAAATCAGTCCCTCGGGATCCCTGTCTGGCATCACTCGGCAAGCCTCGTGATGCCGGACAGTGTCCCTCGGGACGGATTTTTCCATCCACCCCTCACACCCATATCAGATTCTTATATTACAGGATGTTGTGTCTAAATATCTGGATGAGTGGCAAACAGTGTAGTTTTTTTTTTTTGCGAAATTAAATCTGTGTTTATTCTATTTTCTAAAGCGGATCTGTCCATATTGTTAATGCGGTATTGTGTGAAAACATATTTGAGAACTGTCGGCATTCTCTGACGTCGTATCAGAAACAAATCTACTTCCAAGTCGATGAAAATGTGATTATGTGTATCAGGTCGCAGCATCTTATTTGTTGATACTTTCTTTCATCTGGTACTTGAAGCCACCCACATATTTTCAAAATCAAAAGTTATAAATTGCTCACCAAGATAATAAAAACCTCCATTGTCTCTTATTATTACAGTCTATAACAAACAAAGTTCATTTCGCCACCCTGCTTTACAAATTCGGAAGAAAAATATATTAATATCCAATGCCAAAACGCAAACTATTCCCAAAAGGGAAAATATGTTCAAAGAATAAAACGAAGAGAGTAAATAATGCATTGTGTCGAAACACAAATAGACTTCCATCCCCAAAGCCACCGCGTCAATAAAGACTTCATAAGGTACATTGATTGCAAGTCAGCGGAAAATAGCTATTGTGGTGAATAATAGAAAGCTTGGCAAGAAGGCAACCCAACAAAGGCCATGGGAATAATGTTCAATAAAATAATTGAAACTAATACAAGCACGCATGTTAAACACTTTTTCAGCTTTCCCCAAGTTAGCAATAAACAGAAGGAAAAGATATAAAACGGGAGATGTTTCGAGACATAGTATAAGAAATGGCACTCGAGGGACGCTGTAAAAACTTTCAGGAGAGAAAGCTCTTAGAATCGATGGAAATATAAAAACCAGGACCAGGGAACATTATCGTCACTGTAACAAATCCAGGAAGCCAATTCAATGAGTTCACATACATACCCGACTTTACAGAAAGGTAAATGGGACTTGCATGTTTTAATCCCACTGTTTGCTCCAAACATAACAACTCTCTAAACATAGCTTTTAAGTGTACGTATTTGCCATAAATATATACACTCGAATCAAACGTAGGAGCTTTGCTTCAGATAGAAGAGAAGAAAATGATATTTTCATCTGCAATTCAAACAATATGAAAGAAATTATGACCAAGTTTGTTATACTAACGGTAAGCTATCCAAAGTAAGTAAACCGGAATGGTACATAACGTGATGAATGTTCCAATCATTGCCAATTTTAATCACATGTTGTACGTAGACAAATTATTCACGCGTGTATCAGAATTTCCGTCCATACTGTACATATCCAATGGTTGTCTGAACTGAACATCATTGTTAAAAGTCCAGCTTACATGTTTGATATGAATAAATCTACAAAAAATGTCTTTGCAAACAAAGAATGCACTAAGTGAGACGTTTTGTAAGCAATGCTAGAGTGCATGTCACCGATTCCTTTCCTTCGGTGGTTTTAGCTTTTAAACGCAAATAACAATCTGCTTTGTTGCCTTTTAGTCACTTTAAAAGCCATTTTCGCAAACAGTTTGGATCCTGAATAGACTGCACCGAGATCAGTCTGATCTGGGTCAACACTGTTTGCAACAATGACTTAAAAAACATGCAGACGACAAAGTGGACGACAGATTGTGTGATTGGCATTTGAATGGTTAAGGTCTAATATGTCTCTGTTCCTTGTTCTTTCCTTTTCTCAGTGATGTTTCTTTTTTATTTTATTTTTTTATATGCCTTTGCTTACCGTTAGAATACCATCGCCGTTTTCGTCTGTTGTTTCATTCTTTGTCATTTTGACGATAGCCACACCCATATTACAACGTATACCAAATGATATGAGGAAGCCTAAAGAACTCAAGAGAGCTAGCTGGTAACGGCGGGCACAGAAGTCACATCGGCATAGCCAAGCAACCTGCAAATAAAAAAAGAAAACATTTGTATATGTAAGGAACCCCCCCTATGAATAATACCATATTATACAGCGAAATGTGAGATTTAAAATAATAAAAAATAATCGTCTTTGTGCTCCAAACAAGATCTCGGAACAACGATATAACCTCGTTAACATTGATAGGCTGTTCTAACAAGCACCTACACGCTATGTGTATTAAAAGTGTATATAGCACTTACTATCATCTGATGAGAGACATGTTTTTAGCCATCCCATATCACACTGCAGCCTGTGAGTATAGAATCTTAAGAAACCAAAATGCTTCATAAATATCAGCCTGACTCGTATCCGAAGTTTCTGCAGATAACAAAACAAGACCGAAATCTGTGACCGGGATGGGGTGCAGTCTGTATAAATGGCATTTGTCAGATGATAGCTATCGAAGTTTCTTTTGTGTGTTTGTGGCCTGTTATTGTTGGGACTGTATGAAACAGAAGTGGAGGCAATGATCAGGAATCGATACAATTAACCCACGGCTCTCATCAGAGACACCAAAGGGAAAGAAACACAAACATGAAACAACATAGCCTAATGGAAACACCAACAGCGGTAAGCCAAAAGGACAGTTACTTTCCCATAAAATGGCAAATAGGTTATTCAAAATAAAATAATATAAGCAACACAAACACCCAAAGACAAACCATAACAAAAATAAACGGCGACAGGAGAACCGCCTTTATAGAACCGACATTATAAAAAAGATGTTTAAGTTAGTCTTTTAGCGTCAAAGGATCAGAGGCTCGACCCGCCGCGTGCAATTAAAGTAGGAAGTAAAGTTATCAACCAGGACTGACTACCAGGCATGCAGTTTGTCGTATAACATTTTTGTTGTGTCCAATCTTTTTATATCGAAGAATTATTTAACAAAATCTGGTACTGAAAAATAGAAATGAATGACAAAAATCAGTTCAAGCATGTATTTTCTGAATGTATATACTATGTCATCAGTCATATAAAATTCAGGTTCCGATAGGCCTTGTTGCGGAAGAGATTTAAGTCCAACATTGAATTTTGAAACTAAATAGAAATAATGTGCACATGAATATAAACGTAGAAACTGGTTTGCGAAGTTTATGAAGGTGGAGTAAGTTAATTGTATCGATCCCTGATCTTTGTTTTACTTCTACTTTTAATGATACCGATAACCCTGATTAAGGCGTTTAGCAGTTAATAATCTATTACGAGTGACTTACATGACTAGACAGAGGCTGGACCCGCCGCGTGCAATTAAAGAAGGAAGTAAAGTTATCAACCGTGACTGACTACCATGCATGCAGTTTGTCGTATAACATTTATGTTGTATCCAATCTTTTTATACGAAGAATTATTTAAAAAAATATGGTACTGAAAAATAGAAATGAATGATAAAAAATCAGTTCAAGCATGTATTTTCTGAATGTATATACTATGTCATCAGTCATCATAACATTCAGGTTCCGATAGGCCTTGTTGCGGAAGAGATTTAAGTCCAACATTGAATTTTGAAACTAGTTAGAAATAATGTTCACATGAATATAAACGTAGAAACTAGTTTGCGACGTTTATGAAGGTGGAGAAAGCTAATTGTACCGATCCCTGATCTTTGTTTTACTTCTACTTTTTATGATACCGATAACCCTGATTAAGACGTTTAGCAGTTAATAATCTATTACGAGTGACTTACATGACTAGACATCCTGGCAAACCAAAATTGGATACATAAACACCGTAGGATGTCAAACGAAGAACATCACAATCCAAGAAAAGAATATTTACAATCTCGAAATCAATTTCATCGAGTTTATGATGCATTTGCTATTGTATCAGAAGAAATTGCTGCTTTTAATTAAAATTTTGAAGGATAAATTTGACTGATTAATCCATCGAAGTAGATATTGTCAATATTTAATAAATCGTCCAAATATCTCGACGTTGAACTAAACACCCTAATAACGTCAGAGATCATGAAGTCCTTTTCATAACAGGACAAATAAAAGGGGTGCGCAATTTGATCCCATCGGAATCCCTACAATTTGTTTAAATACCTCTGTACCAAATCATATATAAATATCATAAAGTAGAAAGGAGAGAGCTTCACACACTTTCCGACATGACAATAATGTATAATTTATTTGCTCTTCAGCGTGAAAAAAAAAAAAACGTTTCTTACATTACGTGCAAGATAGAGGGAATCTTGTCTATGGAAGGTACATCCAAATAGTTCATTATGGGATTGTTTTATAAGATTATGAGACTGTAATGTGTAAAGCGTTGAAAAATCATACGTAGACGGATTAAAAGCAAGAAAATGTCTGAATTTAAGTTTATTTTCAACCTCATTCGAATTTTATTAGACCAAAAAAGATAGTCCCTGATCATTCATAAACGTTTTCGCAATATTTATACACATGCTTTTTAGACATGAAGTTAAAAATTAGAAAGCTCAGTAGTGGTACAAAAACTGGAATTTGCAATAAGCCGTGCTTTGTGTGGTCTTTTGTGAAGGTTAGGTAACCAATATAGCGTGGGCCGCCTATCTTGGACCTCTTTAACACATACAGGTGATTGAATGATCTATATGATCGTTAACAACAGACCTCTCTTCAGCCAAAGGGTCCAGTCAAAAGGCCTTTGTATTACCAAGTTCTTGCTGAAGAGTGGTAACATAGTGGAGCCATGAAACAACGACGACATTGTTTGCGGCCTTGTCTGCCAGAGCGAAAACATACTTCCAATTAATTATGCTTGAATACTTGAATACCTAGTCTAAAGTGACGTTTTTGGTTTAGGATGGAAAAAATTAGTGTTTTGAGAATAGAGAGCAATGCGTTTGTTAACTAGCTTAGAAATGCTAAATTTCCATTCTTTAAGGGTTTTACTTTCAACATATTCTCGCTTTCACTATCGATTACCAAATTCATTTAAGGAAGCGGCCTACACTTATTGAAACTAATATTAGAAGGAAATCATATTGAAATTATTTATCGTATCCTAGAATCAGGAAGTATTTTTTTAAAATCCTAGATGTGAAATGGTCAGCTGCTGGATAGTAATACACTGCATTTATCAGGAGTGTTAGAATCAATATCAAGATCTGAAACAAAAAAGAAGTGGAGGCAATGACCAGAAATCGATACAATTAACCCACAGCTCCCATCAAAGACATCAAAGGGTAAGAAACACAAACATGAAACAACAGACCCTTATTTAAACATCAATAGCGGAAAACCAAAAGGACAGTTACTTGCCCACAAAATGGCCAATAGGCTATCGAAATAAAATAATATAAGCGACACACACATCCAAAAACAAACCATAACAAAAATAAACCGCGACAGAAGAACCGCCTTGGAACGGTCAGCGGAAACGAATTCCACTGGGGAGGGGGGGGGGGCGCTTAAATCGATTTTACGTGGCCACAATCCTCGCCCTTACTTCCGGTCTCGATTAAACAAATAATTTGTTCAGTCCGCATGAAGGCCTCCTCACCCATCAGTGCGACATATCAAGGGAACACAAAAATCAACCAACCACTGAGATGAAACAACGGTGAGAACTCGACAGCAAGAAACCACTGAAATGCTGGAGCAAACGAAAACCAACAGTTAGACTCCGATGGGACCGACCAGAGACAGAGCACCAGGTACCAACCAACATAAGCATTTTCGCTGGAACCGTCATAAAATCTGAGGCCTGACCCGCCGGCGTGCAATTAAAGAGGAAAGCAAAGATGTTAACCGTTATTGTGTTTACTACCATACATGCAGTCTGTCGTATAACATTTATGTTCTACCCAATATTTTATATCGAAAAATGATTTAACGAAATTGGGTGCTGAAGTCATTGCGGTTATATATTTTTCTGAATTTATATACTAAGTGACCATGAAACTCGGGTTCTGATCGACCTTGTTGCCGATGAGATTTAAGACAAATATTGAAATCTGAAATTAAATCAGAATGACGTCTATACAATTTTGAAAAGGCTTTGCGTAGTTTATGGTAACGATAACCTTGATTAAGAAGTTAAGCCGTTAACCATTTATTATGAGTGTTGAAGTCAGTTACATGACTACACACTCTGGCAAATCGAATTAATTGCGAAATATAAACGTCATAGGATAATGCACGAGGAACATCACCATCCAAAAAAAGGAAAATTCACAATATCAAAATCAAAATCATCGCGTTTATTATAAATTTTGCAAGGAACAAACCCATCAACAATAGATAGATGTAAATCCAAAAACGCGTCCTCGGAAGAATTTGCTTTATTTAATTTAAGTTCTGGGGGGGGGGGGGCGGGGGTAAATTTGACTGATCAAACCATCGAAATAGGTATTAGCAATATTTAATGAATCATCCAAATATCTAAAGTAGGGCTAAAAGCTTCAATGATTTAAGACTGGTTTTCAGCAGAAAGGGACATCATGAAGTCTCTCTCATAACAAAACAAAAACAGATCAGCCACGAGTGTTGCGCAAGTAGTACCCATCGGACTACCCACAACTTGTCTAAATACCTAAGTACCAAATCTTATGTAAATATTGTCAAGTAGAAAGGGGAAAGCTTCACACACTTTCTGACATGACCATAAAGGATAATTTTTATGCTCTTCAGAAGTGAAAAATTTCTTACATTACATACAAAATAGTGGGAGTCTTCCCTATGAAATGTCCATTCAATTAAATCATTAAGTTTTTCTTTTTATAAGATTATGAGGAATTGTAGTGTAAAGGGTGGAAAAATCATAAGTAGGCGGACTCAAAGCATGAAAACACCTGGATTTCAATTTATTTAAAACTTCATTAGATTTTTTACAGACAAAAACAGATTTCTACTACTGTGAGATTTCAAGTACTATTTCTACCTGATCTTTAGAAGACTTTATCGCAATATTTTATCACACTCTTTTTGATGGCAGTAAAACATGAAGTTAATAATTTGGAGAGTTCAGTGGTGGTAGAAGAACTTGAATTTGCAATAAACCGTGCTTTGTATGGTCTTTTATGAAGTTTAGGTAACCAATATAACGTAAGAAGTTTGTCTTGGCCAAGTTTATTGAAATTAAAAATGACAGATTGAGCAGGTTTGTGGTATTTATAGCAAATTATGGGTGTCTCAGTATTTTTAAAATATGTTGGAATTGATGAAATCACCGAACTGTCCCCGGAAAATACTTCACAAATCAATAAAATCCATACGCTTATATATGAAAGATCTTTTCATTTAGTAAAGTTTATGGTTAATTTCAGAATCGGTGTAAGGACGAAGGGCATGTTGAGTATAACCTCCTTTTAAGAGAGCTGCATCATATAACTGAATAGAACTATCGTAGAATTTATTCGCCTCTGTCCCATAGAAATGCGTAACTTGGGAGTACAAGCATTGAGTGGCGGCTGTGATTCAATAGAATTTTGGACGGTCACTTCAGCCTAGTATTTGACTTTTAAATGGTACGTAATTTATGTATATAGTTACCGTTTGTGTGGTGCCTCGAGACCTAGTTTTACGTTTTCGATATTCATAAAGAGAGACAATATCATAATATGGCCTGTTAGAAATATCATCGACAGGATAAATGGTGTCATTAAAACGCAATAGAAAAGGTGTCTGTATTGGCTTAATCCATTTTAATTCAGTTTCCTGTCTTAGAATGATTTTAAAACTATTTGCAAAAAAAAATTATCGTACTTTTTCCACTGGTTGAAAAGGAATATTAAATGAATTACCTATACGTTTAAAGTAACGGTACAGGTATGTGCCAGTTTTCTTTGGCTTTCTCATTCTACGATAGTGTTCATTTGATCTAGTTTTGAACATACGATTAGTTTGTCCAACGTACTGCATACCTAAATTTGCAGCACGTCAGGTTATAACGTATATTGCATTGACGTTGGTACGACGTTGTCTTTCCGTGGAACGCAGTTTGGACGCAGTTTGCTGGCTAGGACATCTCTGTTCTTTCCAGCCAGTGAACTGTACTTGCAGATCAGGTTGCTTGAAAGTTACCCTCACCTCGTGTGTATGTGTGTGTGAATGTGTGCACGTGCTTTGTGTTAAATTATTCTCTCTGTTGATGCCGCCAACACAATGCCATTTAAATTTTGCATCTCATGTTGTACATTTCCATGTAACTGAGAATAAAAGAATGTTATATGTTATATTAAATCCGCTGACTTAAACGCTAACTACGGAAAAATCTCTACCGTTTTGCAGATGAAAAAAAAAAAAAAAAACGGTAGATGCAGTACATAATACACTTCTCAGCATTACATTTCGTATTATTTGAGTACACTCCTCGTCTTTGGGACAAGATTTACTACCGTTAATAAATATATGTGCTTAACAGAATCTGACACTCACGATCATTGCATATGAAATTTATAAGTGTAGGAACTTCTGTATAAAACGTACCTTTTCTGTGGGACAGCGCATACACCATTTTGGACAGCGGCCTTCTGGTTTGTCTGGTCTGCTATATTCATCTGCCTCGCCGTAATACTCATCCAATTCGTCATATTGTGCAAACCCCTTTTCATCAGCATCTTTCTTAAACACACTAAAAATAAAGAAAACATAGACACGTGAATTCTTATTATGAATAGCTCACACAGCAGCGACTCATATTCACCATATTTGCATTATTTGCTGGCTCCCAGCTTGCACATTGTCAATATTGGTAAAACAGGTAACGAGACCCCCCCCCCCCTGACATTGAAAGGTCAGCGGGGGGTCTTGTTACCTGTTTTTTCCAACACTGATAACCTTCAGACTACGAACCAGCAGATAATGCAAATTAGGTGAATACAAACCTCAATCAAGGAATTGTAAATCTTATTCTATATGTGAAAGTTTGCAAAACATTGAGATGAAACTCGGAAACTATTTTCTGACGTCATTCGAGGGCAACAATTGTGATATAACTTGACGAAAAGTCCCGGATAACAATCCCGTGTGAGGAATTGTTTATTTGACATTTGATTGTTATCTATTGATTATAATATTTGGCGGAGGCATTCTGAGTTATATAGTAGTTGGAGCCACTGAGGACAAGACTAAGCACAAAATCACATTACGAAAACACGCCTATACAAATACATTGTAAACTAAACTGCCGGAAAAACGAAAAATTTAAGATGAAAAAAAAAACTATGTGATATTTTTTTATTTTTGCTCAAAATATTTATTTTGGGTACTCCTTAGAACCGCCTCATCGAGGCGGTTCTAACGAGCACCCACAATATATATTTTGGAGCAGAAATAAGAAAAATAAGTTTTAACCCTTTAAACCCCAGTTTTACTGTATAAAAGTGTGGTTCAAAATTATATAGGCGTGTTATCGTGATGGGTGGATATTAGAGGGGTTTAAGAAACATTATTTGACTTACCAGTGTGCTGTGTACTCATTAAAGCAATTCTAATTAGTACACACTACATATATAAGAACGGTGAAAAAAGAAAACAAATATTCCAAAAGTATCGATATCTTGAGTTTGGTATTTTTGAAGAGAATCAAGAGCTAGTTCGAAACAGCCGTGGTCAACGAGCCATCGGTGTTCGAGGCTCTAGAGAATTACTATAACGCTCAGTGTCAAAGTTATATGTATGTCTCTCGGTTATTGTAGCATTTGGTTACTAGTTGCATGGTCCAGGACTAATAATAGGATACATTATCGAATTAATATGCACAGGGTCATTTCTATTTTCAAGTTTTATCACTGGAATAGACATGAAGTTAGGCTTATTCGTAGATTGCATACATTCATGCATTGTGTGTTTTTCTAATGCGGCGTTTTATTGGAAAATGCAGGATTGGACTGAATTCACTGCCAGTTTCACAATGCACATCGAAACCAATTTCCTGATACATGATAGAACCAGCAAGTTAACTGTCAAATTATCCCGTGTTATGAATACAACGTTTGGTGTTGATAAGAATTATATCTGTTTGCAATACACGTTTTCATTTTTAAGCTTGTTACAGAAACGGCCACTCTCTTTCACTTTGGTGCTGATGCCGGTCAAACCCATGGACGCACTCAAGTCTCTGCTTGTCTGAAGTGCTGCATTTAGATACGTCAGTACTTGAAATTAGTGAGATCAGTCAAATGTCATTTACAGAATGGCAAATGGGACGGCTATTCATGTTTTTGTGCATGTTATTTTTATTTTTCTATCCCGTTAAATGGTTTGATTTGATTGTGACTGTTACTATTTAACATACATGCAGAAGAAGCAGTGGACTGACTAAAATTTGCCTTTGTTGACAGCGTCCACATGGTTTAGAATGTATTAGAATTTTATGTTTATGTAATTTCGTAGTGGCCCAGTTACACGTCCGAGGTCTGCTGAACTGGCCACAGACCGAAGGCCGAGGCGAAGCCTCGTATTTTATCCGTTTTCCAAAGGTCGTTTAATTAATTGAATAATACATGAACAAGAATGTAAGATCCTTTATACATCAAGAGTACTGCACGTCCACGTCTAAGAAAACAAAGGCGTTATTCTGTCTGTTTTTTTATCCCTTGTCAGTAATGTTGAGCAATTATGGCCGAAGTAATTATTGTCATAGAATCTGACTGTAAATTGTTGTATACTCTATATTCTAACATCATTACGAAAACACGCCTATACATTATACATTGTAAATTTTTCACCGAAAACAATAACATTTTAGGATGAAAAAATCTGATAATTTCCTTACTTCTGCCCAAAATATAGATTGTGGGTACACGTTAGAACCGCCTCAACGAGGCGGTTCTAACAAGTATCCACAATCTATATTTTAGAGCAGAAATAAGAAAAATGAGGTTTAGCCCCTTAAACCCAGTTCACTATATAAAAGTGGGTTCCTGCCCTTCACCATAGTGTAGTTTATATTTTCTTGTCCTTTTGGATCACTCGTTTCACTGTGGAATTTTGAAAATATTTGAGGGTCACTGATGAGGCCTAATTGGCAGAAACTAGCTAGTCTGGCCCAGAGAACATGTGCACTTCATATTTTCCAGTTCTGTGGTGTATTCCTTGTTTCCAAAGAATAACCCTTTAATAGAACAATCGAGGGGGTCAGAATTATATAGGCGTGTTTTCGTAATGTTTCGTAATGAATGAGATAACATTGTCATAAGCGACGATGAGTTTAACGATTCAAAAACATTCGCCGTGATTTTAAAAGGAGTGTTAGATTAAAATTGTTTTAATATAAAGAAGCCAGTGCGAGATAACGCCATACTTCGCATCTCAACAATTATCAATTTTTTTTACGGAAAATTCTGCGTTCTTATTCTTACAATAGGGTCTCAATAGCCCAACCTTCTCGAGACGGCTCTGAAGATAGCCATAGGCTATGTATAGGCGGCCAAAATCAGAGAGCAAACCCACTTGGTACATGTCGTAGCTTTGTAGGCTAATTCGGCGCATCTGCGAAGTCTGCTAATTTGGATTATTTAAAAATTAAGCGTGCAAGATGAAATGTTTCCATTTTTCTTTGACCGGTACCTAATAAAGCTTCATATATTATTTCGGATGGAATGTTTATTGAAAACAGCGAATAAAAACCCAAATTTTATTTTTGCATTTGTCAAAACCACAAGCCCTCAATTTGTTTTGAAATACATTATTAACAATTATTTATTTCAACCAACGGGATCATCGACTTTTGAGCACGACCTGACTTAACACGTTTACCAATTAACAACATTATCAGTTACCCCCTGTATAAATTGTATTGTAAAACATTGACCTGATAAAGATATCTCAGGACAAGTGAGCTGTATCAGGTCAACGTGACGTCGCACTTTTACGAATGAACCGTACTACTGAAAAGATTGGCAAATATGTTTTAAATATTGGAAAAATTGGAGAAAAAAATACATGAAAAAAATGTCATAGAAAAAATTACGATCAGATGATACGAAATATATGGACCGATTATTGCACGCCGGAATATTGGGACGAACTAAGGACTATCGATAACCTATCGTAAATTGCATATTTAAAGAGTGTACAAGGGGTTACACTGATAAATAAAATACCAGATTCGAGACATTTGATATCAAGTTTTTCAGACTCGGCTTCGAGAACGCGTAAAGAATCGCTCGGCAAGCCTCGCGATTCTACACGCGTTCTCGAAGCCTTGCCTGATAAACTTGCTATAAAAAACACGAATCTGGTATTCTCTATTTCTAGTCTAAAATACTATTTCTTGAGGGGATGCAATTGTTAAGATGCGCAGATATCACGCAAAAAACAACTGTATAAATTTGTGCCCCATAACCTCACTTTTATATAGTAAAACTGGGGTTTATAGGAGTATATATTATTTTTCTTATTTCTGCTCAAAAACATGTATTATGGATACTCGTAAGAGTTCTAACAAGCACCCACAATCTATAATTTGAGCAGAAATATGAAAACTATCAATTTTTTTTTGTGAAAACATTCATATTCTTTGGTTGTAAATTCGTACAAGTATAGGCGTGTGTTTTGTAATGTAATGATTAGCGAACAAAAATGATGGCAACAAAACAGAGGATCGGGCCTTTAGAACATCATCAGAGATATTTATGGTTGCTGTTGCCTTTTAACAAGCTAAGGCAGTTTTATTTCACTACTACAAAAGAGCGGTTGGATCAATGGAATAAATGAAAACAAAGGACAAACTTTAAATGCGCAATATTAACCTACAACACTGTAAAGGGTGGAATTGTTTCAGCAGTATTCCCAGCACTGATACCAGTTGTAAATGACGATATATATTATGTCCCTCTGTCATCTAAAATTCAACTTCATATTGATTGCTGAAAGATAGCTATCACTACCCAGAAGCCCCAAACGTGTAGGTGTCTATTGGATAATTCATGTATTGCGTGCATAGAAAAATAACTCAAGGTTCGATACTATCAACTACTTTGAAAACTTCAGCCACTGAAAAATCCTCTGACATTGTTGTCGTAACCCATTCAGTACCAGAAACCCTTAAAGGGGTACCTTGGCAAACAGTGCAGGCCCAGATCAGGGCCTACATTGTTAGCAAAAAGTTAAGCCATGTTTAATATAAATTTTTAATACAAATTTTTAACAAAATATAACCTGACACCCCTAAATTTTGAAATGGACTCCTGCTATATATAAGGGAGAAGATTCCATTTGGTACAAAAAGGGTTAATGAACAATATACAGTGGAATTTCACGTAAAAGACTAGCAGGGAACAGGCAGTGTTTATTGGGGGGCATATAGCCGGTGCAAAATGACACGGGGCGCACACTTTTCTGATCGTTTTCAGGCATTGGGCAGATACCATCACGTGAACAAGTCTGTGAAATGAAGACCCCCATATACCCACCTTATTTAGAGAAAAATGGGGTTTACGGGTGTATACATCATTTTTCTTATTTTTGCTCCAAGACATAGGTTGTGGGCACTCGTTAGAACCGCCTCAAGGCGGTTCTAACAAGCACCTACAGCCTATGTTTGCAGTATTTATAAGAAAAATATCAAGGATTTTCATCATAAAAATGGCCATTTTGGAGATGTAAGAAATGCACTATGTCGCACGGGTGTGCTATCGTAATGCTTTTTTTCTTCTGTCTCTAGTATGGGATTGAAACTTATTTTCTGGTTTTTCGGCCGTGGGGTGGATACTTTTTTTCAGTCATTGTCAAAGGATTAAAAATTGAATTAAGAATTTTATAACGCCCAGTTTCAAACCCGTTGAAAACTGTGATAATGTCTGAATAAACTGTCGTATTCTTTAACATTACGAAAACATGCCCATTTAAAATTTATATATATTTAATTTTTAACTCTAAATGTGACATTTTTCAGACGAAAACTTGCGGCAGTTTTCTTATTTCTGTTCAAAACAGATACAGTGGTTACACGTTAGAACCATCTCGATTAGGCGGTTCTGATGGGTACCCATAATCTATGCTTTAGAGAAGAAATAATAATAAAAATAATGTAAAAGTGCGACTTGAGGAGGTAAACTTTACATAGACTTGTTTTTTTTGTGATGGTTGCAAATTAATGATGGCCTTCTACCAATTAAGACATGCTTCTTGCAGTAACATTTCAAAATAGGGTCCAAATTAATCCCATGTCAAATTGCCGAAATGGCAGATTTTAAGAAATATGACAGTCGCTAACACCGTCATAGATTTTTTTATCCAATTTCGTACTTCAATGCCCCTGCCAATCAGAACTGCTTATAATGTCACAAATTGCTATTTATCAGAAAATTCAACATTTTCACTATGTTTTTGTGCCTTCACTCAAGTTAATATCTTCCCGTGAACAGAAGATACCCGTACAGGCACCTTTGGCTATAGGCCGATTAACCAAATAAACAAGAACCTGCACGTAGCAATCCTTTTTGCATGTTAAGATTATTTGCGTATAAGGTATGGGCAAATATCCATTTATTTTTCAATGGTTGCACCATTTCCAGGATAAGTAAAAAGTTTATTCTTCTTATTATACGATTAATAGCATGCATTACGCACACACGCCTATACAAATACATTGCCACCCTTATTGCCGAAAAAATGAAAATTTTGTGATTCTTATATCTGCTCAAAATATAGATTGTGGGCACTCGTTAGAACCGCCTCATCGAGGCGGTTCTAACGAGTACCCACAATCTATATTTTAGAGCAGAAATAAGAAAAATAAGGTATGCCCCCGGAAACCCCAGTTTATCTATATAAAAGTGGGGTTCAAGGGGGTCAAAATTATATAGGTGTGTTTTCGTGATGTCTTTGTGGTCTTCAGCATTAACAGTAGGCAGTTGTCCAATTATTGATTGAAAGACCAAATATAAAAGGCTAGGAAGAAATCAGAATTATGCTACGCAATGTGCTGGGAACAATCTGACATTTTCATAAAATCATTGCTTTGGCCTTACTCAAAATTCTGTCAAATCATCACGTGGGCAGAAGCTGCTGGTTCTTCCAGAGTTTCAGGCACCTTGGCTATAAGCTGATTAATCAAATAAATAAGAACCTGCCTAGTAGCAAACCGTTTAAAATGCCAAAGTTGTTTACATTATAATGTAGAATAGGCAAATCCCTTTTTTTTCTACTTTTGTATCATTTTAAAACAATTGGCCATTTTGTGGGAAAGTAAATGTCCTTTGGCATTCCGCTATTGATGTTTACATTAGGGTCTAGTTGTTTCATGTTTGTTTTTCTTTCCCTTTGGTGTCTCTGATGGGAACTGTGGGTTAATTGTATCGATTCCTGATCATTGCCTTCACTTCTGTTTTGGTAGAAAATTTGCAATGTCCCTCTATAATGTACTATAATTTTATGCCGTAGGCTAGCAAGAAATCAGAATGATGCTAGACACAATGTATTATAGGGTGAAAATTTGATATTTCTGTTAAATCTAAGTTGTTTGCCTTCATTCAAAATTCTGATCTTGCCATGAAAAGGAGAAGAAGATGCACTGTACTGTTTTCTTGTCTTTTTAAGTCTCTTTCACAAACAGGCTGATGAATCAAACAAATAAAAACCTGCTAGTATTAACCCTTCTTGAATGCTAAGGCATATCGAATATGCAGTACCGTATAGGCAAATATTGCCATTTTTCAATTTGCACCATTGGGATGGTCGAAAAGTTATTCTGCTTTTTTCATGATATATTAGCATGACTTAGTTGCATTCAACATTTACAGTAGGTGATGGTCCAGTGATCGAAAAAAAAATTGAACGACTAAATAAAAAGGACTAGCAAATATAATAACACAACTGCAATATTATAATATTACTGTAAATATACCTACACAAAACGCATGTTGTGGAGTGTTAAAAACAGTTTTCAACAGGAAACAAACTATATTGGCAGTGCTTATGTTGATTGCGAGCTGTCCTGTAATATATTTTATGTTTTTGTTTGTTTGATTTGAGGTTTAAGGTCCCCTTCAACACTGTAAAGGTCATATTTACTACAAAGTGGTATGCAAAACGTTCTATCAAAAGAATAGCAACCCAAAAGGGCCAGAAGATATTTTAATGCCCCTCGACCATGGTGCTAATATTTTTATTTACATATGTCTATCAAGGGGCAAATACGTTTTTACGAATGTATGCTTTTAACGATGTCGTTGCTACACGAAGCAGTCTTTGTTCTTACAATAATCTGGCCACGTCAACATTAGGAAAACACGCCTATACAAATACGTTATAAGTTTTACCACCGAAAAATGAACATTTTCAGATGAAAAACTTTGAAATTTTTCTAATTTCTGCTCAAAATATAGATTGTGGATACTCGTTAGAACCGCCTCGGCGAGGCGGTTCTTACGAGTACCCACAATCTATGTTTCTGAGCAGAAATCCGAGGCGCTTCTAACGAGTACCCACAATCTAGGTTTCTGAGCAGAAATAAAAAAAATAATGTATAGCCCTGCAAAACCAAGTTTTACAGGATAAAAATGGGGTTACAAGGGGCCAAATGTATATAGGCGTGTTTTCGTGATGAAGTGAAGACAGTATACATTATTTAACTCCAGTATTGGTCAGAGCATGCATCACGTTAAGAAATCACTATAAACCTTTGTACTGGGGTTTTGAGACGGATACATATTAATTTTGGCTCAAAACATAGATTGTCCATCCTCCGCCTAATTGAAGCGGTTCTAAGGGGCACCGACAATCTATGTTTGGAGCAGAAATAAAAAAAATATCAAACATTTTCTTTTGTTAAATGCTTGTTCTACAAACATGAAAGACGCCATAATCGTACATGGAAGTGTTATAAATTATCGTATTGACAAATTGTCGGTACGCAAAGACCATTGCTGCTTGGAGCGACATACATCACTATCCGTCTGACATGTACTTCATCGCTTTGGCTGTCTGAGGCAACAGTCACGCATATTGATTTGACAATGCGTATCAATTATTCATTATGCTCTGCTGAAGTGACTGAGTTAGCTAGACTCATCTTACTTTTAGCAAAGAAATGTTAATGGTACGGTTTTGGGATTTATACTCTGTAAAAATCCGAAAAAAATGGACACCTTTAGGATTTGCTGTAATTCTCCAATATTTGCTTTTTTACAAATTTGTTTCACGATCCAGCAAAGAGTCCAAAAAGGTGCAGACGGAATGGCAAATAGTGTAGACGCTCATCAAATTGTCTGAGGCTGTACTATTTGCTTTGGCCTATCTATCCGAATAATTAGGATCACTACGGTATCTCACAAATTTGCAAAGAATTGTTCACGGAACGGATTTCATTACGCAAACACGCCTATACAAATACGGTACCACCTTTATCGCCGAAAAAATGAAATTTTTATGATGAAAAAGTGCGATATTTTTCTTATTTCTGCTCAAAATATAGATTGTGGGCACTCGTTGTAACAAGTACCCACAATCTATATTTTAGAGCAGAAATAAGAAAAACAACGTATACCCCCTGAAACCCCAGATTTACTATATAAAAGTGGGGTTCAAGGGGGTTAAAATTATATAGGCGCGTTTTCGTGATGTGGAATTAATATTCATGGTGTTAATAAGTCTTAGTCCGTCTTATAAACAACCTTGTTAACCTAACTTTATATAATAAAAATGGAGTTTGAGGGGATAACTTTATTTTTCATATCTTTGCTCTAAAACAGTGTATTGGTAGTCAATGAGGCGGTTCTAACGAGCACCCACAACCTATGTTTGCAGTATAAATAAGACACATATCACGGAATTTCATCCGAAAAATACATGTAGCCATTTTGGAGATAAGAATGCACTATGTCGCACGGGTGTGAAGCAAGGGAAATAATCGGTCAAATATCTTCGTTTCTCTTCCTTATTCAGAACTACGAACCATTCTATTTTCTTTCTTTGTCAACAACATATGTTGTGGACAAACACCAAGGCAACCAAAATATACTGTTTTAGTAGCAATCAAAGCCTTGTTAGGAGCATGAAACATTCAAGGTCCAAAATTCTCTATGCTTTGCGCCATCAAAATCTTTATTATACTACATAGGTTCGTTGTTCCATTTGAATGCTATCCGATTAATGAACCCTTTCTGAACCAATTGGAATCTTTCTCCTTATATTAAACAGAAATCCATCTCAAAATTTAGTGGTGACAGGTTATGTGTGTTCTCTTTAAAAATTCTTTGGAAAATAGCTGAACTGTTTTGAAAACAGTGTAGGCCCCGATCAGACGCCGCGTTCTGCGGCGTCTGATCTGGGCCTGCACTGTTTGCCAGAACCCGTTTTGGAGTTTCCAGTACCAAATGGGTTAAAGATCTCCCTTCGATTGTTTCTGCAAGCCGCTAAGCCCCATGTGAAGAGGGCTTTGATGTTTTGATAACTGACTGACAAAGAAGATTTGTTCTACTTTATTTGCTCTTTTGTCTTGGTTTTATTACTACTAAATCGGTCATCATGAGCTAAAGGATGAATTACTGAGAATTGCGAATCACTAAAACGAGACATTAAAGTACTTCCTGTAATTCTCGTGGTACCGGGCCTCTGGCACGCGAAAGGCATGATTTTAGCTCAAGTGAGAAACATCTCAACACGGATGCTTATCTGATGAAAATATGTGATATGTTTCTTATTTGCATTCCTTCGGAGGAACGACGCTTGGAATGGTGAAAAGAAAAGAACTACTGGGGCGGGGCAGGGAGGGGTATTGTTGTGAATATGTAACACTCCTCGTTCCCATTCCTCCCAGCTCAGCAATGAGTCCTTCCATGATATTCTGTGTAAAGCAAGTATGTTCTGGATTTTAGGCAGTCATGGATCAGGGTTGAGGTCTCAACAAATCGTAATCTGATGTCAGTGGAAACGAAAACCATCAGAATACCAGTTAAAGCGAGGATAGAATTAATCTAGACTAAGTATCAATTAAACTACGTAGGTATTAGCTTGCTTCTTACATGGTCACAAACAGTCATTGAGATGGTTCAAATGAGTACAAAACAGCTAGGATTCTGAGCACAACATGGATAATCAGCACATTAGCAGAACTTTTTTTCTCTCCTATAATCAAAGCATTAACAGCGCTGGTGGGTCGATTGTCTCTGAGTGTGGGCTGGGTAAATAAGCCTGAACTGAGGCTTAGTCTAACTTTGACCTTAACTTCCAGTATTATAAGCAAACAGTGTAGACTCTGATCAGACGCCGCGTTCTGCGGCGTCTGATCTGGGTCTACTCCGTTTGCCAGTGTGCCATAACACAAGCCCAGTCCAGATTTTACAGTTACACAGCGCTCTGGCGATATGGAGAAGAATTGTACTGCTATAAAGTACCGTTACCTGGATTTTGTAGAAGATGAACAAGAGCAGACAGGAAGCAATCGGCGCAAAAACAGGCATCACGATAACAAGTCCGTGTGACGAAGACCCCTTTAAACCCCACTTTATACCGAGAAACATGGGGCATTGGGGCGTATGTAGTATATTATTTGCCTTATGTTTGCTCGAAAACAGATTGTGGGTACTCGTCAGAACCGCATCTAAACACTCTTAACACCGGTCCTAATGAGCACCCACAATCTATGTTTGAAGCAGAAATAAGCAAGGTGTCACATTTTGTTTTTTACCTAATATGTGTCATTTCTGACACCATGTGATGGGCGCAATTATTTAACATGGACCTGATTTGAGCCTTTTTAAACAAAACGCCACTTTCAAAACAAACTAGCTCGTCTGGCCCAGAAAACATGTACACTCCATATTTTCTAGTTCTGTGGTATATCCCTTGCTTCCAAAGGATAACCCTTTCAAGAACATATTTAACGTCACTACAGCTGGTGTCTGGGAATGTGTGGCGGCCGTAAAAAGTCTCCCTACCCTACATCATAGTGTAGTTTATATTTTCTTGTCCTTTGGGATCATTGATCCCATGCTGAAAATATTTGAGGGTCACTGATGAGGCCTAATTGGCCGAAACTAGCAAGTGTGGCCCAGAAAACATGTACACGCCATATTTTCCAGTTCTGCGGTGTATTCCTTGCTTCCAAAGGATAACCCTTTCTAGAACAGTTTAAAACACCAGCTGCAGTGAAAAGAAAAAAAAGCTTTTAAAGGTATTACTGAAGGTCATCTACTTGCCACTACAAAGGCAGCATTTTCTCAGTAAAGGAATCGTATCGCGTTTCTTACTCCGACTCACAAATAAAACATTGGTGAAACTGACAGTTAATCATAGCAGACATGAATTATATGTATTTAAAACAAAACACGGAAATAATAAGAGCAAATCTTGTCGATATTAATCTGTCGGTGTGAAATGCCAGCTTCTGAAGACAACGTAGGCTGATTAGATTTATTTTCATTACGAGAACACATCTGTGTGACATAGTGTATGCTTTCATACCTAAAAAACAGTCATATTTCTGAAAATTTGTGCCATTTTTGTTATTTATACTCCCAAGCATAGGCTATGGGTGCTCGTTAGAACCGCCTCATTGAGACAGTCCTATCGAGCAACCACAGTCTATGTCTTGGAATAGAAGTAAGGAAGTATAATGTTTTCCCCTGTAAACCCCAGTTTTCTCTATTTACAGCGTGGTTTATAGGGTTTTTATCACACAGACCTGATAACATGCTGTCACCCATTTATTAATGGTACCTATTTGTATTTTATTTTGTATGTACCTCTGCCCAGGGCCCTATTTTTTTCATTTTGTAATAGTGTTCATCTTTTATTTTTCAATATAACTGTTAAGACCAAATCCGGCAATCCTCGTGAAAATGCGGATATCATAACGAAAACACGCCCATACAAATACATTGCCACCTTTATCACCAAAAAAATGAAAATTTTATGATGAAAAATTGTGATATTTTTAAATTAGGTTTACCCCTGCAAACCCCAGTTTTACTATATAAAAGTGGGGTTCGAGGGGGTCAAAATTATAAAGGCGTGTTTCCGTGATGTTTTCAACACACGTGATGAAAATTTTGGTATAACTATAAAAAAAAGTAAATTTTCTTTTTGGATTATACGTGACTTGTGGGATGTACTGTAACTGAACAGCTGTTCGTAACATGTGCCGATGTACTGTAACTGAACAGCTGTTCGTAACATGTGGCGATGTACTGTAACTGAACAGCTGTTCGTAACATGTGGCGATGTACTGTAACTGAACAGCTGTTCGTAACATGTGGCGATGTACTGTAACTGAACAGCTGTTCGTAACATGTGGCGATGTACTGTAACTGAACAGCTGTTCGTAACATGTGGCGATGTACTGTAACTGAACAGCTGTTCGTAACATGTGGCGATGTACCGTAATTGAACAGCTGTTCGTAACATGTGGCGATGTACTGTAACTGAACAGCTGTTCGTAACATGTGGTGATGTACTGTAACTGAATAGCTGTTCGTAACATGTGGCGATGTACTGTAACTGAACAGCTGTTCGTAACATGTGGTGATGTACTGTAACTGAAAAGCTGTTCGAAACAGGTGGCGATGTACTGTAACTGAACAGCTGTTCGTAACATGTGGCGATGTACTGTAACTGAACAGCTGTTCGTAACATGTAGCGATGTACTGTAACTGAACAGCTGTTCGTAACATGCTTCGCACTCGTGAAAATTTCTGGGTCTTTACAACACACTCTATGAAATATGTTTTCAACACTTTGGATAAAATATGTATATTTATCGAAAAAGAAAATAATTTTCTTTTTTATTTTATTCGAAAAAACAAACCAAAATTGTCTCGTAAGTGTAGTTTGGGTTGCTACTGTAAAAACATGGTCATTTTACTTTTCACACTGTGGATTATCAATGAGGCGGCTCTAACGAGCACCCACAGCCTATGTTTTAAGTATAAATAAGAAAAATATCACAGATTTTCATCACAAAGTAGCCATTTTTGTAGAAAAATATGCACTATGAGAACATATGCACTTAGTCGTACGGCTGTGTTAGCGTAATGTCCCTCTGATACATGTGAGAGTGTTACAAAAGGCACTATGGCGATATATGTCTTCTTTTACAAATATTGATTCTTATCTGTGACTACATTGACACTATTACTAAGTGGAAGCAATAAAAATCTTGCGGCCAGTACAAAATTGAATTTAAGACAGAGGCGACAGATAGAGAATAGAAAGTGTGTTTCACGGGTCAGTATGTGCGAATTGAAGTGGACATATAGTACTGTCGAAGGTTTAACCCATTTAGTATTAGAAACCCCAAAACGGGTACCCTGGCAAACAGTGCGGGCCCAGATCAGACGCCGCTGAACGCGGCGTCTGATCAGGGCCTCCACTCTTTGCTAAAAGTTCAGTCATTTTCCAAATCATTTTTGAAGAAAACACTACCTGTCACCCCTAAATTTTGGAATGGGCTCCTGGTATATATAAGGAGGAAGATTCTATTTGGTAAAAAAAGGGGTTACTAAACTGGGAAACCAAACATTTGCGAGACTCTGGTTCCATTACGATAACACGCCCATGCGAAAGAAGGCTTTTGTCACATCTCCAAAAAGGCTACACAGCCGATAAAAATCCGCGATATTTTTCGTATTCATACTACAAACATAGATTGTGGATACTCGTTCGAACCGCCTCAATTAGGCGCTACTAACGAGTATCCACAATCTCTGTTTTAGAGCAGAAATAAGAAAAACTACTGTATACCGCCGTAAACCCCAATTTTTATAGCCAATTACGTTGATTAATCTGGGCCCCCGCCCACCGGGGCTTGAAGAAATATATCGGCTGCATGATGCTTCCACGCAGAGCTGAAACCGACACGCACACGAGTACTGGTAAACCGCTTAGAGTATCTAAGCTTGTCCAGGCAAAGCGGTGCCAGTCGGTCCGTCCATGCTTATTAACCCTATTGGTTCATTGGGCGACAGGGCTCAGTGTCGGGTAAAAGTCCCACAAAATTGGAAGCAACGTCTCCAAAATGACCTTTACAGTGTTGACGGGGACGTTAAACCTCAAATCAAACAAACAAACTCAAACATTGATTAATCTATTTCGTTTAGCGCTTCAGTTTCTGTTCTTTAAGCAAATACTGTAGACCCTGTTCAGACGCCTCATTATGTAATTTTCTTGCATTTGTATTGAATTCCAAACTTTGACATCTCAATCGCACTGGTATTTTTCTTTTTCACTTGTCCGTCAGGTGGGATAAGGAAGAAAAGACCCATGTAAAATCTCGATATACTTTTCCGGTGTGTAAGAACGTTAGAACCGCCTCATCGTGGCCGTTCTAACGAGTACACAAAATCTATATTTTTGTCAGAAATAAGATAAAAGTGAGGTTCAAGGGGGTCAGAATTAGATTAGGCTTGTTTGTGTGATGTGTGTCGTCGCTCTATTGCAAATAGTGCACGGTATGGCAGGGAAAGAAGGGTGAAATAAACAGGATAAGATGTTCTTCCCGCTTCAGTCACAGTGCGTTGGTGGTACTCTCAATGAGGCAGTTCTAAGGAATATCCACAGTCTACGTACGATAGACCAAGATGTATGCAACTCGATTTTCATAAACCTCTCAGGGCTACAGAGCACAGCTTAATAGATACAAGCTGTATCCTTATCATAAATCCCACTTATTATCCTGCCGAACGGCCGAGATGCAGATCCCTGAGGCAACTGTAATAATGACGCAGATGACACTTGTCCTGTTTAATAAATTAATTGTGCCGTTACACATTCTTATTATCTACCAACCAAATTATTTGCTATAACGTATTAGAACATGTTGTATTTCAAAACGTGTATTCACAAAACGTTCTATGAATTAAAGTTTTAGTATGGCTACACGATCTATCTTGAAACATATTTCAAGGTTTATAAATGTAGCCTGGGCTTTAGGGCAAAAAATAAAAAAAATACATCTTTGTCGACCCTTCGTTGCTCTACTCAAACCAGGCATTATAATGGTGTTCATTACAGACTGCTTGTAGAGTCATCAGCGTCGCAAAGCAAAACATTACCCACTAGCATTTTGACGACATTACATGTAACATGGAAGTTTAGCTATCCTTATGACACCGTATCTATACAGAAAGAGGATATAAATATGCGAACAACTTTCAAAGACGCTTTAAAGCTCCCAGCTGGTAATTTGATTTGTAAGTAATCAGATTTGGTGTATTTATGAATCCGGTTCGTTAGATGTGTTGTGTCTAGTAGCAATTTTCATTATAGCATTGTTCTGTGATTGCATTGTCGAGTTGCTAAAAACGGGTTCGATTTTTACAGAAAGAAGATTTATTCTTCGTATATATGCACTTTAGTGTGTGTGTGTGTGTGTGTGTGTGTGTGTGTGTGTGTGTGTGTGTGTGTGTGTGTGTGTGTGTGTGTGTGTGTGTGTGTGTGTGTGTGTGTGTGTGTGAATTCGGGTTTAACGTCGCTTTCAACAATTTTTCAGTCATATCACGACGGTGTCTGGTTGCGACAGGGAGCTCAATGCTCATGTTTATAGTGCTGCCTCACTGAAGTATCATGTCCCAGACACATTACATGATACCACACCCAGTCACATTATCCTGACACTGGATCGACCAGTCCTAGCTCTACCCCGTAAATCTGAGTGCCAAACGAGGAGCAGCTAGTACCATTTTTAACGACTTTGGTATGTCGCGGCCCGGGATCGAACCCATGACCTCCCGTTCCCCGGAGCGGACACTCTACCAACTGAGCAATCGGGGCCGGTTAATATATGGACTTTAGTGGCTGGCATACATGAACCAATGCAGTGTCATCACGATAACAAGTCCGTGAAACGAAGACCCCTCTAAACCCCACGTTATATAGAGAAAAATGGGGTTTAATCTGCCCTATTTTTGCTCAAAACATAGATTGTGGGTACTCGGTAGAACCGCCTCGATGAGGCGGTTCTAACGAGTACCCACAATCTATATTTTTGAGCAGACATAAGAAAAATATTACAAGTTTTCATCTTAAAATGTATTTTTTTTTCGGCGGTAAAGTTTACAATGTATTTATATAGGCTTGTTTTCGTAATGCAGATGCGGCATTTTCTTAACTCTTTTCAATACTTACACCGGTACAGAAACCAATGCAAACAGTGTAGAGCCAGGTTAGCGGGTTCATCTTGATCTACACTGTTTGTACTCTTGTTATTGTTATTATTTGTTTGTTAGAATTATGGTTTCATGGCCACGTCAATACTGTTTAGGTCATTTTGGAGACGTTGCTTCCAATTTTGTGGGATTTCTATACCCCACAGTTGCACGAAATGATATCTCATCGCGAAAAGACGCCACTATAATTTTGACCCACTTGAAAGTAAAACTAGGGTTTACAGGGGTAAACCTTATTTTTCTTATTTTTGCTATAAAATATATAGATCGTGGGTATCCACAATCTATATTTTAAGCAGGGATAAAAATATCATAATTTTTCATCTTAAAATGTTTTTTTTTTCGGCGGTAGAGTTTACAATGCATTTGTATAGGCGTGTTTTCATTACGTAAAGACCATGTCCAAACAAACCAATAGCGTTTATATGCAGGGATATGGGGCGCCGTTTTACTATTTAATCCGTATTTATGGATATCCATTATTCGAATTATGGATATCCATAAATCGAATTATGGATATCCATAAATCGAATTATGGATATCCATTATTATTTATGGATATCCATAATTCGAATTACGGATATCCATAAATCGAATTAATGATATCCATAAATCGATTTATGGATATCCATAATTCGATTTATGGATATCCATAAATCGAACTGAATTGATGATATCCATAAATCGAATAATGGATATCCATAATTAGGGCCCCGCAATGAAAGTGTGGGTGCCCTATAGTAATCACTCTGTCCGTCCGTCTGTCTGTCTGTCTGTCTGTCTGTCCGTCTGTCCGTCCACAAATTTTCCTACTCCTCTGAAAGCGCTGCCGGGGCCCTAGTCAGTTTCACTGACAGCTCTAGTTCGATTTATATATATATCCATAAATCGAATTATGGATATCCATTATTCGGCTGATTTATGGATATCCATTAATCAAATTATGGATATCCATAAATCGAATTATGGATATCCATAAATCGATTTATGGATATCATTAATTTAGATCGAAATATGGATGTCCATAAATCGAATTATGGATATCTATTATTCGGTTAATTTATGGATATCCATAAATCGAATTATGGATATCCATAATTCAACTCTGCAAATAAACCTAGTGAATAATGACTGCTCCCTTTGCAAAAAAAAAAAAAAAAAAAAAAAAAAATCGACTATTCGCGTCAGGTTTCCGCTTTAGATGTGTAATAAAAGCCAGGGTGGGGGTGAAGGTAATGTAGGGTAGGCTTTGTGGTGGTCTATGGTGTAGCAGAGATATGTTTTGTTTGATTTGAGGTTTAACGTCCCCTTCAATACTATTTAGATCATTTTGAAGACGTTGCTTCCAGTTATGTTGGGCATAAAGCCTTCATTGACATGAAAATGCCGGCCTCGGTAGCTCAGTCGGATGCGCGTCTGACTGGTGGTCAGGAGGACAACATTCTGTCGTGGGTCGGCAACATTCTTTCGTGGAGATTGATCATGAAATATTTTCTACGGTCATTCTCTTCCTTTCGCTGATTCAAGAAGGGCAGTTGTCAGTTTCTTGCGAAAGAATGTGCACTTTACTGGTTAACTGCCTACGTATAAGCCTGCCCAGAAAAAGTGTGGATAGGTAAACTGACCGGCCCAAAAATGACCTAAATAAGTGTTGACTGGGCCGTTAAACTCAAATACAAACAAACATCTCAATCCCTGGCGCCCATTGACTCGCACGACTTTGTTTGCACAGGCTTAGACCTTCTAAACGGTTTACCAGTACTCTCAGATCATGCAGCCAAATCTATTTCTCCAAGCCCCAATAGGCGGGGGCCAGGAGGTATATCTGAATTTGCCTGGTACTCCATACATCTCAAGTAGAGTATTATATGGATATATGTTAATGCTATATACAGTGAAATTCTGCTATTAAGACCATCTAAATTTAAGACTAATTCTGCTTTAAAAAACTTATTTAGAAAGTTGCAGTTATTCTTTATCGTGAATTCTGCACACAATGTCCTCTGGTCAGGGACCACCTTTGGAACTGTTCAAAAGTGGTCTTAATATAGGAATTTTACTGTACAACGACCATGTGCATTTTTTCTCCAGAACGCATGCACGGATTGCCTGTTTGGATCATTATAATCTTACGTCCGACTTTCAGTGTCCTTAGGTGCGCAGTCCTCGTAGAGGTGATTCCGAGGGACAGGATGCGTTGGAATTTCCAGATCTTACGGCTGGTTCCGATATTTAAGTGCACACGTGGCGGGCGTTCAGCGTATGGCGTCCGTTGCTTTGGAAGCGAATTATGGATATCCATAAATCGAATTATGGATATCCATAAATCGAATTATGGATAGCCATAATTCGAATTATGGATATCCATAATTCGAATTACGGATATCCATTATTCGGCTGATTTATGGATATCCATAAATTGAATTATGGATATCCATAATTCGATTTATGGATATCTATAAATACGGATTAAATAGTAAAACGGCGCCCCATACAGAGACGGTCCGACTCGCGCCACTTTGTCTCGGCATTTGAATTAGAGTTTATTTATTTATTTATTTGGTTATTTATTTATTATTTTCATTTAAAAAAAAAAGACATTTTTTTTCATGATTATGGTTTAATTTGTACGTCCGAAATAGATAAGATTGTGCGTACTCTTCAGAATAGACTAATAAATGTGAAGATAAATCCAAAGCTTCATTGGTCGAAAATGAAAAGAAAACAAGAGGAACGAAAACCGTGCATGTGTGTCAATGCAACGAGAGGGACCTGTTTGATGTTTGTAGCGAATATGCAGACAAAAATACAGGAAAGGTAAATACCAGTGGTCAACATCACTTTAAGAAGTCCGTTTAATGAATATCTTTGTAAACCGCACTAAGTCTTTATTTTGTAAAAAAAATGGGGGGGGGGGGGGGGGGGGGGTTACAAGGGTATACATTATGTTCCCTTAGTTTTGCATGCAATCATAGAATAAGGCGGTTCTAACAAGTACCCACAATCTATGTTTGGAGCAGTAATAAGGATATTTTGAAAAATCCTTGTTCTACAGATATGACAGACGTGTCTGTTTAGCACACAGGTGTGGTTTGCTTTGGTGTGGTGTTTAACCCATTTATGAAAATGGAGTCTTCCAGCTGGTAAGTTTGGAGTAGTCCCTGTCCAATCATAGGGGTGTCGGGTTTGTTTTGTGTGTAGTAAGTTTTACAAAAATGTATGTTCTTTAATCAAACAGTCTAGACTCAGATCAGACGCCGCGTTCTGCACGATTTGCTATTTGCCAATGCCGCCCCCCCCCCCCCCCCCACACACACACACAAAAAGGCCGCGGGGCATATATGTGTGAACGGCCAAGTAATTGATCTCGCAAAAGTTTATGCCATGAGTGGCTAACCAGTACAGTGAACATTCTATCAAGAAATCGGAAATATTTCATGATCAATCTCCACGAAAGAATATTGCAGACGGTCGGGGTTGAACCCGCGACCTCCTGATCAGTCAGATGCGCATCCGATTGAACCATTGAGGCTGGTAACACGGGTGTGTAATCGTAATGCTGAAATGGATTAAACTCAATGACGATAGTACTTAGTCTGTATATCGACAAAATCTCGTCCCAGCGGGACCTCTGACAAACATGGACTCATATGATGACATTAATTTGCTAATGGACACAAGAAGAAGTAACCATCCAATTCGAAACACTTAAATCCCTGCAAGTGTTTCTGTATGCCGCTAATAAACTGTGTTAAGCTAAAGAACTGTCTCTTGTCGTTTCTTCTGCTTAATTAGCCCTTTTTGTCTTCAGTTTATTGCTTCTTAATCACCCGTGAAGAGCTAGGGTATCATTTTCTGGAAAATGAAGAATTATCAAAACAGGCCATTTAAATGTTTCCTGCAATTGTCGCAATATCACATAAGCTGCGACAAAAGAAAATATGTCTTCGCACGTGCGTAAAGCAAAGGCTGAAATCAGGCTAAGCATCTGCGCCGTCTGGGCTGGGTCTTGACAGGGCGCGAAACGGACCTTTCATCTATACAATTCTGACCCCTTAGAACCCCACTTTTATATAGTAAAACTGGGTTTTACAGGGGTTTAGCTTATAGCTTATTTTTTTTTCTTGTTTCTGCTCTAAAATATAGATTACGGGTGATCGTTAGAACCGCTAGAACCGCCTCGATGAGGCGGTTCCAACGAGTACCCACAATCTATATTTTGAGCAGAAACAAGAAAAAATATCTCAATTTTTCGTCTTAAAATTTTCCTTTGTTCGGCGGTAAAGTTTACAATGTATTTGTATAGGCGTGTTTTCGTAATGACACGCCAAAACGAAAGACAGTATTGAGTTGTGCCTGCGCTGAGCGTGAATGTTTTGAGAAATATGACCCAACGTATGACAAAAACTACAATACTTGTACGAATAGCGAAGCCTCAGATCAGCATACATGAACATTTCCGCAGTTTGATCAGTCTTCGATGATCGAAAGCGCCCTCTTCAGCCTACGAACCATACAAAAGGGAAAAACATGTCAACGAAAAGTCTTGCACACTGGGTGGATGTGTAGGCAGACCTGAGTTTTCGCACATGTGATCATGGGCTGTTTTGTTGTGGGTTGTCTCATTTTCGGTTGCAAGAAGTCGTATTGGGATATATCACATATTTACTATAGAATGCGGCGTCTGATCTGGGACTACACTGTTTGCCAAACTTAAGGCATGATTCCAGTCCATATTCTAGAGATAACACTCTTCTACAACACTCTGACCTCACAATGATAATAATAGCGCGGGTATTTTTCTATAAATAAGCGTTACCTGGATTCCCTAAAATTCAGTGATAGCCACATGGACTTCAGCAGAGAAAAGCTTTTGCGTTTTTCAATATTGGGTTACATTTGACCAAAAAATTATCCGAACGCAAACTGTGCATTCAAAAACTTATAAAAATAGAAGATTTCATGTTGCTGTCAAATAGTCGGACGAAGTTTCCTGTTATTGATCACACATTTGACTGCTCTGTCACCATTAGTCTAAAAGGACGCTTTTCGGAAATTCAATTAAAGGCATAATAATACCATTAGATTGTTGTCACATTATTTTTGTGTTCTAGATTCATATGCACTTAGAGTGCAGTAGGTAGTGTGCAGTCTCTCTTGTTTAAATGCATAAGGATAACACAGCCATGTTCTACAATACTTTCACATCAACTTGACAAGGCCGTAAACCCATTCTGTACTGGAAACCCCTAAAAGGGTAAATTGGTAAGCAGTGCAGACCCAGATCAGACGCCGCAAAATGCGGCGTCTGTCCAGGGCCTACACTGTTTACAGAAAGTTCAGCCATTTTCCAAATAAAATTTGAGGAAAACACAACCTGACACCACTAAATTTTGAACTGAACTCCTGCTATATATAAGGACCAAGATTCCATTTGGTACAAAAAAGGGTTAAACAGAGAAAATTGGGGGTTACAAGACTATATATTTTTGTTATTTCATCACGTGAACAACTCCGTGAAATGAACAAACTCCTAAACCCCACTTTATGCAGAGAAAAATGGGGTTTAAGGAGGTATAAATTATAAGCCCAATTTTTTTGCTCAAAAACATAGATTGTGGATATCGGTTAGAACCACTTCATTTAGGCGGTTCTAACGAGCACGCACAATCTATGTTGAAAGTAAAAATAACTTAGATATTATAATTTGTACCTAATATTTGCTATTTCTGAAACCATGCTTGACGCCATTATTTCACAGGGACATGTTGTCCTAATGTTTTTAAAACAAAGATTTGTGGGTACTTCTTAGGACCGGAACCCCGCCGATCGGGGCTTTGAGAAATAGATTTGGCTGCATTGTGCTTCAATGCATAGCTGAAACCGACCGCGCATGAGTACTGGTAAACCGCTTAGAAACTCTTAAGTGGTGCGAGTCGAACCGTCCATTGTCGGAAAAACGTCCCACAGAATTTGGAAGCAACGCCTCAAAATGACCTAATCAGTGTTGACGGGGGCGTTAAAACATCAAATCCAACAAACAAAACTTGTCTGGGCCGCATCATTAAACATTTTGTTGTGATAAGCATTTTGCAATTTGATACTTAAATTTTGACTGTATTTGATCAAAGAACAAAAAAAAAAAAAATCAAATTTAAGATAAAAAATCCGTGTGATATATTATATTCTTTCATTATGATTTTTTTTGTGGTTTTTGTTTTGTAATTTATAATCCAAACATAGATTTTGTGTGCTCGTTAGATCCGTCCTTGACCCACAATCTATGTCTCGGAGCAAATAAAATAAAAAAAAATCATGTTTACCCCATAAACCTCAGTTTTTCTATATATGTTGGGATTTGGAGGGGTCTTCATTACAAGGACTTGTTCACATGATGAAAATGTAAATAATCATCACGTTAACAGCTCGAGCTGCCTGTGAAAACAAAGATCAAACACACAAGAAGATAAACCTTGTAACAATGCAACCAATAGCAAGCAGTGTTTTTGTTTTCCTTTTGTTTCACACAAGAAAAGTTTAAAGTTTTTTTCCCAAATGAGTCTATGTACAACAAGAAACCCTCGAGGTGGAACTATCTTTAAAGCAGTGTCATAGTTTGGACTGTTTTAATAGATGTCTACTAACCGAAGCTTAATAAGAAAGCATTACGAAAATATGCCTATACAAATACACTGTAAATGTTACCGCAGAAAATCAAAAATTTTAAGATGACAAAGTGTGATATTTTTCTTATTTTTGCTCAAAAATATAGATTGTGGGTACTCGTCAGAACCGCCTCGATGACGAAAAATAAGGTATACGGCCGTAAACCCCAGTTTTACTATATAATATTGGGGTCAAAATATTATGGGATGTTTTTCGTGATGATCAAAGCTCTTGGTCTTCTAGTTTCAGAAAAGAATATTTTAAACTGTTTCGCTGTATGAGTCTATTTAAATCTTATTCCAAAGGTCGGTCTACGAGGGCTGGTTGATATGTTGTGAGCCTCGTATTGACGGAGTTACGCAGGACAGGTCTTTTTTAAGTCCTACTGTTCTCTGAGTACCCAAGGACTCGTCTCATTTTGCCAGTTTATATCGACGACGTAACGCCCTAAAATAAACAAGACAAGCAGCTTTTGCAAAATAGACGAAATCGTTGAAAGAGCAGTGGTCCAATATTTGCCAAAAAAAGGTTTAACACCCGGGTATCCATAATGATATTGTAACAACACTAGGGAAAAATGCCCCTTCACATGGGCACATAGTAGAGTTGGCATTTCACAGGAAAGAGTACATTTCATTCTGACAGAGGATCTTGCAATGAGAAATATTTCGGCCCGATGGGTACCAATACTTCTGACAGTTGATCAGAAGCACACCAGGCGCACATTATCGCATACTAATCTTAACCTATTTGAGCTTTCACTGTGGATGAAACATGGGTCAATCATTTTACTCCAGAGGCCAAACAGCAATCGAAACAATGGTAACACCCTGGCTAGCCCCCGCCAAAGAAGGCAAAGACTGTTCCATCAGCTGGGAAGGTTATGGCCTCGGTTTTCTGGGATGTATATGGTAATCCGCTAATAGATTATCACCACATGGGACAAACAATCAATGGCACATACTATGCTTCACCTCTGGCGCGGTTACGGGAAAATATTAAACTTAAGCGCCGCGGAAACCTCACTAAAGGTGTGTTGTTCCATCAGGACAATGTTCCTGTCACAAGTCTATCATTGCTATGGCTGCCATTCACAATTGTGGCTTTAAATTGATTGAGTTTCCGCCTTATTCACCTGCTATCGCTCCGTAAGAATTATACACTTTGGTCATGTCAGAAAGTGTGTGATGCCCTCACCTTTCTACTTGACAATATTTATATTAGATTCGGTACCAAGTTATTTAGACAAATTGTGGGTATTCCGATGGGTACGAATTGCGCACCTCTTGTGGCTGATCTGTTCTTGTATTGTTATGAGAGACTTCATATTGTCGATAACCAATCTGAAAATATTGAAGCTTTTAGCTCCACTTCTAGATATTTAGATGATTTATTAAATATTGATAATACTTATTTCGATTGTTTGATCAGTCAGATTTACCCCCAGAACTTCAGTTAAATAAAGCAAATTCTTCTGATACCGAGGCCCCGTTTTTGGATTTACATCTATTTATTGTAGATGGGTTTGTTTCGTGCAAAATTTATGATAAACGAGATGACTTTGATTTGAGATTGTAAATTTTCCTTTTTTGGATTGGGCTGTTCCTCGTGCGCTATCCTATGGCGTTTATATTTCGCAATTTATTCGATTTGCTAGAGTGTTTAGTCATGTATCTGACTTCAACACTCGTAATAAATTATTAACGGCTAAACTTCTTAATCAGGGTTATCGGTACCATAAACTACGCACAGCGTTTTCAAAATTTTATAGACGCCATTCTGATTTAATTTCGAAATTCAATATTGGACTTAAATCTCTTCTCCAAGAAGGTCTATCGGAACCCGAATTTTATGGTGACTTAGTATATAAATTCAGAAAAATGTATAACCGCAATGACTTCAGCACCCAATTTCGTAAAATCATTCTTCGATATAAAAAGATTGGGTACAACATGGATGTTATACGACAGACTGCATGCATGGTAGTCAACCCAATCACGGTTGGCAACTTTGCTTCCCTCTTTAATTGCACGCCGGTGGGTCAGGCCTCAGATTCTATGACGGCTCCAACGTAAAGGCTTATTGAGAATTAGAGAGATCTAATTAAAGGTAATGTTGGTTGTTGCCTGATGCTCTGTCTCTGGTCGGGCCCATCCGAGTCTAAGTGTTGGTTTTCTTTTGCTCCATCATTTTAGTGGTTTTTTGCTGTCGAGTCCTCACCGTTGCCTCACCTCTGTGGTTCTTTGATTATTTGTGTTCACGGAGATGTTGCACTGATGAGTTAGGAGGCCTTCATGCGGCCTGAACAAATTATTTGTCTAAATCGCGACGGAAGTAAGGGCGAGGATTGTGGCGATGTAAAATCGATTTAAGCCCCCCCCCCCACACACACACACACTGTGGAATTCGTTTCTCTGACCGTTCCAAGGCGGTTCTTCGGTCGCGGTTTATTTTTGTTGTGGTTTTTCTGAAGTTTGGAGGCCTTCATGTAGACTGAACAAATTATTTTTCTTAATCGCGACGGAAGTAAGGGCGAGAATTTTTGCCACGTAAAATCGATTTAAGCCCCTCAGTGGAATTATTTCCATTGACCGTTCCAAGGCGGTTCTTCTGTGGCGGTTTATTTATGTTGTTGTTTGTTACTACTCACTGTGTGTATCACTTGTGTCTTTTTATTTTGGATGGCCATTTGGCCATTTTGTGGGAAAGTAACTGTCCTTATGGCCGTCCTTTTTTTAGGTTTCCATTATAGTCTGGTCGCTTTTCTTTCCTTTTGGTGTCTTTGATGGGTGGAGTAAGTTAATTGTATCGATTCCTGATCTTTGTTTTACTTCTACTTTTTTTTCATCAATTTCCAAATCTGAAAACACCTTTTTCAAGCACCCCTTTTCAGTCCGATGATGACGTCATATATGCAGTTTACGACTTTCAAGGAGTTCTATAAAAGTGACAGTGTGGCCCTTAAACACAGCTGGCAAAGAGTAACGATACTGAATGGGGATTATACTGAAAAATAATACAATATGTCCGACAAAATTCAAATCCTTCAAAATGAGGCTCACAACGTATCAATCAGCTCTCGTATTTTCAGACCACAGGGATATAATTTGAACAATCTTGGTAGATCTCTACTAGATAAAGCGACATCGGTCTATTTTTAGGTCTGTCGAGCGGTTTGGAATTTTTTTTTTTTTTTTGTAATGAGAATGCCAGGAATGAAATTATTTTTAAACTGACCATCGGCTGAGAAGGAGATGCCATTTAAATATTATTTTTCTGTTTTTTGTTATTCATCAGAGCGCTATTTTATTTAGCAGAACGGAACCATTTACATCACGAAAACACGCCTTTATAATTTTGACCCCCTTAAACCTAACTTTTATATAAAAAAAACTGGAGTTTACAGGGCTTTAGATTATTTTTCCTATATATGCTCAAAAACATAGTTTGCGGGTACTTGTAAAATATATTATCTTGCTCGGACAACCTAATTTACCTTTTGCGGACTACATATTATTTTGTGCGAACAATATAATATCTTGTTCGTACAACTAAATATCTTGTGCGCACAAGATATTATCTTGTTCGCACAACACATTATCTCATTTGCACAACATAGATCTTGGGAAGTTGTGCGAACAAGATATCTTGTGCGCAAAAAATATCTTGTGCGCACAAGATATTATGTTGTCCGCACCAGATATTAAGATGTGCGAACAAGATAATATCTTGTGCGCACAACATTGTTCGCATAACGTAATATATTGTGCGCACAAGATATTATCTTGTGCGAACAAGATATCTTTTTCGCACAACTAAATATCTTGTACGCACAAGATGATATGATGTGCGAACAAGATATTGTTTGCACAACTTATGTAAAAAATTATGTCCCTTCCAGGATTCCGTACAAACGCTCCCTGTTGTTATTTATTTAGCTTTTGTGTCAGCCATTGGAAGAAAGCTTAAATGTTAATGTGAATAATGATTGAGTATTGAGATATTTGACAAGATATGCTTGTTGTCCATTAAATATCAAGGAGTCCATATCTTAAAGACTAAATTTCCATGCAAAGAGTATCCTACCAAGCTCCGTTTTACTACAGTTTGCATTAATATGTTCTGGAAAGGGTTATCCTTTGGAAGCAAGGAATACACCACAGAACTGGAAAATATGGAGTGTACATATTTTCTGGGCCAGACTAGCTAGTTTCGGAAAATTAGGCCTCATCAAACAACAACACCCTAGCTCGACCACGTCAAAGAAGGCAAAGTTTGCTGAATACATACGTACAAGCGTGATTTCAATGATACAGATTGTATCTTCGATAGCTTACTCATTATTAGGTTTATCGTAGAGTAAGGCTAAAAGCATTTTGGACGCACGGCTGCATAAAGTGAAGGCTATCAGATATGGAACGGAAATTGGTTGCTTCATCAAACAATGAAAGCGATCTTCCATTTGAATTACAATCTGGCTGTTCGTTAATTTCATTTCCGATCTCATGTTTCGTCTTCAAGGCGCCTCACAATCGAAAGATAACAAGAGTTCCGTTCATTTTGGATTTATCCTGCTTTTGAACTTATTTTATACAGGAACCCCATAATATGCAGGCCCAGCACTGTTAGCTGCTAGAAAATCAAATTCGATGAGGCGGTTCTAACGAGTATCCACAAGCCATATAATTGAACAGATATAAGAGTGATGTTCATCACATTAAATTAAGTTTAGCGACTTTAGCGATGTAGTTTTCTGTGTAGTTCATTTTTTTCTGAAGAAGGCCACTGGCCGAAATATTAAAATTAAGTGGATATGTAAACTTAATCATATTTTCCTTCCCGGAAGACTTTATACATGGTATCACATTAAAACTTTCATTTTTTTCGGCCGTAATGTTAACAATGCATTTGTATAGGCGCGTTTTCGTAATAATTATGATCATGGTGCTTCTTTCCCCTTGGTGTTTATCATTGGAGGTGTAAGGTAATTTAGTCGATTTCTGATCATTGCCTTAACTTTTATTTTTACAAGATGGTTTAATATTTGGAATGGTTTAAGAGATGATTACATGTCTTAAATAGTTCAGCCATTCGACGAATTTCCTGCACAAATGACAATCAGACACGCATTTTATCCCCATTTTGACATTTCGAATTCATTTTCTGAAATTAAAGGAATGACATAGCAATCAAAACAAATTAAGATCGAGTTCATATAGAAATCAAATTACAAATACAATGTAAGCCAAAACATCAGGAAGAAATGTGTTTGTAATTCTTCAGCGTACAGTGAAACTTCACTGACGCGAACGCTGATAGCTTGTTTACCACGGTAGTCATCACGAAAACACGTCTATATAATTTTGAGAAGCTAGAACCCCACTTTTATATAGTAAAACTGGGGTTTACAGGTGTAAGTCTTTCTTATTTCTGATCAAAATATAGCTTGTGGGTACTCGTTAGAACCGCCTCTAAAATTGAAGTAAGCAGGATTTTTCCTTTCTGATTTCCGCTTGTGATTTTTTCATTAGGGTTTATTTATTTCATGTTAGTGTTTCTTTCCCTTTAGCTTCTCTGATGGGATAGTTGTATCGATTCCTGATTATTGACCTCACTTCTGTTAACTGAGCAATAGTTTAGAGTTACACTATACATATAGATTTTTGGGAGCTTGGAGGCAATCGATTTTCTCAATGAAAATGTAACAGGTAATAAACTTCAACAGCTCAGTGCTAAGTGAACCTGTTTTCAACTCAATGTCTAGACCACTGCCTTGGTGTAAAAATTAAAAAGAGAACCGATCAGGAACTGATACAGTCACATCCCAAATGACCACGGAAAGTAGTCGAACACGGAGTGACGACAGTAAAACCCGAACACAGGTAAACCAGGTCCGCAGCTCTTAACCAAGCAGGTGGCGACTCAGAATATCCAAACCTAACTAAAAAGGAGCAATATACATAGTAGGGGCAATAATCTGAATCACCAACATTACAAACATTAAACGTGAAGGGCAAATGTAACTATAAATGAACAACCAGAAAGTCAGGAGAATCGGAGTCATCAACGTAACAATAAATATAATTAGAGAGAGAATGAGAACCGCCAACACAAAATATGAAGGAAGCACAACAAAAGCACCGACTAACGTGTGACCTCTTAAAATCGATACATTCCTGATCATTGCCTTCACTTCTATTTTAGAACGGTAAGAAGAGATAACGGGTGGTTTTTTTAAATTAATTTTACGGAATTCCAACCCTCACCATCACTTTCCCTGTGGTTCAAACAAGCATTTGTTTTGTCCGCGTGAAGGTTTTCTAACTCATCAGTGAATCAACTTGGGAAACAAAGAAATCACAATTAAAGCCAAGTTGACACAAGGATGTGGACTCGACAGTGACACAACGTCACAAGAACACTGGGGCAAAAGAACCAACAGTAGAACCCTGTTGGACGAAGCAAGAGACATAAAAATTCCGGCTCCGACCAACTAATAAATAGCTTTAAGCCAATTTGCAAAGCCATCATGGAGCCTGAACTCCGATCCACGGCCGTACAATTAATGTCTGAGCCTGATCGAGTCGAACACAATTCATGCAGACGGTTAGTCTGAAACCAATGATTCGAGCTCTGAGACCATCGTTCTCGAACTAGCTTAGCAAAGATACTACTGTCGCCAAACTGTCTTATCAGCCTAGTTTCGGACCACAGCCTGAACCCAAAATCTGAGACCAATGTCTCATTAAAAAGGAAGTGAAGGCAATAATAGAAGTGAAGGCAATGATCAGGAATCGATACAATTCCCACAGCTCCCAGCTGTTACACCATAGGGAAAGAAACACAAACATATACTAACTAGACCCTTAGCGGAAAGCCAAAAGGACAGTTACTTACCCACAAAATGGCCAACTGGCTATCCAAAACAAAATAATATAAGCGTAACACACATTCAAAGACAAACCATAAGCCTAGATGTCACCTTGGGACAGTGGTAATTTCTAAATGTTTCTTACTAAACCTTTACATGATGCAGCCCTATTATGTTATGTATCAAATTAAAGCTAAAAATCTAAAGTATAGCAAGAACTATTTCATGTTCTGTAAAATTTAGATGTATTGATGTTATTAAATGAAAAGTAAAACATGAGTATTTACATTATTTGATTAACTGTCTTATCTATTGTATATAATAGGGCCCTTTTCCTTGAATATGCGTCGCAGGTACAGGCTCTGCAATAATTTATCTTAACTTTAGTCTTACCTTTTTCAAAAGACAAATATTTTTTTTCAGGAAAGTTATTAACTGGTCATACTGTAAAAAATGTTCATTTAAACCCAACTGGAACAAGATATCAAAATTCAGTGATATATTTATCAAGTTGTTACTTCAATGAACATTTGTGCAAAGCATTATCCAATTTGGACCCTAAATTCAAGGTTTTGAATCACTTTGAAGACTGCTATTCACACTGAAATGCATTGTTTCAGGAAAGCTTAAAAATGTCTGATGCCCATTAAAACTATTTAAATAAGATTGGCTGATCTCATACAGCAGCCCCTACCTCAAATTTACCACTACAGATCATTGTTCACACGTATCGTTAGTATTATTCTGGGTGCGATCTAATTTATTAAACATGTATATTTCTCAAAATTTGATTATTCTACTCTTAGACACACATCGAATGCTGACCGGTTAATGATTGACCATGATGCTAAATGACTGTATAATTCTTCACACATTGTTACAGACCCGAATAAAATTACTGAAAATTAACCAAGGGAGTGTTAGGCCTATTAGCCACAGCTGCGACCAGTCTCTGATGTAGCCATTTCTAATTTGTTCCATGGCAGCATAATGGACAAGGTGTTTTATTCGAAAGAAAAACAAATGTCCCGGTTTTACAGTTGAGTTTACATTTTTTTAATTGCAAGCTATTAAGGATACACTACACCATGATATCAACATGTTTTGGCATTTTTCACAATTTACATTTTCTAAATCCATGTTTTATTTCACATCTTATGCTAAAAGCCTGACTTTCTGTCATTTTTAATAAAATAGAAAGGGGTGGGGGGCAATGATCAGAAATCGATACAATTAACACACAGCTCCCATCAGAGACACGATAGGGAAAGAAACACAAACATGAAACAACAAACCCTAATGGAAACATCAATAGCGGAAAGCCAAAAGGACAGTTACTTTGCCACAGAATTGCCAATATGCTATCCAAAATGAAATAATATAAGCGACACAAACACCCAAAGACAAGCCATAACATAAATAAAGAAAAAGTAAAACAAAGATCAGGAATCGATACAATTAACTTACTCCACCCATCAAAGACACCAAAGGGAAAGAAATACAAACATTTAGCGACCCGACCATAATGGAAAACTAAACAAAGGAAGGCCATAAGGACAGTTACTTTCCCACAAAATGGCCATATGGCCATCCAAAATTAAAAGACACAAGTGATACACACAGAAAGTAACAAACAACAACATAAATAAATCGCCACAGAAGAACCACTTTGGAACGGTCAGTGGAAAGATTTCCACTGTGTGTGTGGGGGGGGGGGGGGCTTAAATCGATTTTACGTGGCCATAAGTCTGCAATTTTAAGAATCTAAAATTAACTGTAAGAATTGTTTTTGTTTCAAATTAGCATACAAAGGCCATTTAATTGACGGAACAAATTAAATATTGTACATCAAAGACTAGACACAGCCTTGGTTAATTGCCATCAAACTCTCTTGGTTTATCTTCAATAAAATTATAAGTCTGCAACAAGGTGTGAAAGGATTATGCACCGGGAGATTTAGCATCATAGTCAATAATTTACCTGTCGGCAATTGATGAATGTCTTTAAGTATAAATGAAAATTTTAAGCAGAATACGTTATCATTTGGATAGCCTATTGGCCATTTTGTGGGAAAGTAACTGTCCTTTTTGCTTTCCGGTATTGATGTTTCAATTAGGTCTGTTGTTTTATGTTTGTGTTTCTTTCCCTTTGATTTCTCTGATTGTCGCTGTGGGTTAATTGTATCGATTCCTGATCATTGCCTCCACTTCTATTTTATGAATAAAAACACGCAAAGAATAATACTGATGAATTGTTTGTGAGCGCTGAGTGTTAAATTGTGCAAGGGGCTGCTGTGTCAGCCAAGTCATTACGAAAACACGCCTATACAAATACATTGCAAACTTTATCGCCGAAAAAAAAAATGAAAATTTTAAGATGAAAAAGTCTAAAATTTTTCTTTTTTCTGCTCAAAATATAGATTATGGGTGCTCGTTAGAACCGCCTCAATGAGGCGGTTCTCACGAGTACCCACAATCTATGTTTTTGAGCAAAAATTAGGCAGATTATGTATACCCCCGTAAACCCTACTTTCCCCTATATAAAGTGGGGTTTATGGGGGTCTTCGCTTCACGGACTTGTTATCGTGATGAATCTTTTTTTAAACAGTTTTAATGGACATTATACGTTTTTCAGCTTTTCTGAAAAACCAAAATTCTGTGCGGGTGCCTGTCTTCAAAGTGATTCAGTTTCTTAAATTAGCACCCAAATTGCATAATATTGGGCGCGAATGTTCTTTGAAGTCACAACTTGATAAATGTATCACAGAATTTTGATGTCTCATTCCATTTGGGATAAAATTAAAGGTTCGTTCCGAATGATCAATTAATTTCGCTCCAGAAAATGACAATTGCAAAATCTTTCTTTTGAACAAGGCTCGAAACAATACATTATTGTCGAGCATGTTCTTGTGATGCCTGTCCAAGGAAATGGCTCTTTTTAAGCAAATGGTAAAAATATGAATCCAAAAATGTAAAAACCCATTTTTTTTAATTTTCAGTTAATTACATCAACAAAACATTATTTTTCGATAAATAAAATACAGTCGAACTTCGATGGCTGGAACCCCTTTGGGACCATGAAAATTTCTTCGAGACAGCGGTAGGTCGAGCCAAGGTGGGTTACTATTTGTGCCATACCAGGAGGCATAATAGAAATAATGTGGGGCACCTTTTCAGTGTTCTATATTATAAATGTATGTTGTGTGTACTCATTAGAATCGCCTCATCGATGCCATTCTAATGAGTACACACAGCATACATTTGGAAGATAAAAGAAGAAAATGTCCCTAAATTATGTCTATTTCGTATTTGGAGGAATTCCCGGCGGACTCAAGAACGGGTTCGACTCATCCATAGTTATCGAGCCAACAGAGTTCGAGCCATTGAAGTTCTACTGTAGCTTATATTAAACCTCAGTTGCTTAGCTTTAATTTGATGTTTCACATAATAGGATTTCGCCTTGTTAAGGTTCAGAAAGAATCATTTGAAAATGACCACCGTCCCAAGGTGTAATATATCCTTTAGAAAAGGTCAAGCTTTTAACACAAGATGTGATGAAATATAAAGTGGATTCAGAAAAGCCATTTTTATAGAACGCCGATAAATTGGACATCATGGCGTAGCCTATTCTTGACAACTTAGGCTATCAATTGAAACTGCGATCAAGACGGTTCTAGTATCTAACTCCACTCTAAATGATACAGGGCATCTACAGAACCGGTGGGTCGTTAAAATTACTATAATTCAGTCTAAACCACAATTCTTCACGATATGTCTTGCTCAAAGTCTCACGAAGTTCGATGCACTTACTTTATATACCATGCGATCACGTGACAGTCACATGAGTTCGATAATCGACGGAATCTACCGAACTATCATGCTCATTTTAAACGAGCATTATGGATAGGTTATGATTGTTATACGCGTCTGCAGAGGCTGAGCATTGGTCTTTGTTAGATTTACGGTTTGCACGAGTACATGAACTATGCGATATACGTTAAAACATCATAACCAGGCATATAAAAGCTTTAACTTTTTACCTGTTTATCATGCCGATACAAGCAAAATGCCACAACTTCAAGCAACCGCAGCATTGAACAGCGGGACACTAACAAGGTATTACAGATTCCGAAAAACAAATTGACTGGCTAGAGTAATTTAATTTAAACAATTTTGTCATTTAGTTAGTTTTTTTTTTCATCATTTACACGTCTGTGATCTTTCTTACGTTTATTAAACATCTGAAAACAAAATGATTCGCATGCCTACAAGGAATGTTGCAGAGAAACATCAGAGGAAAGTTAATGCCTCTTCTATCGTATTAGAGATATTAAAAGCAATTTATTGAAGAAGAACAATTGATAATGGATTGCTAAAAGAGGATTGCGTCGGTTTAATTTGCCTTTCATATCGACCTTTATCGCTATCAATTGTTATTTAGTTTCGCAGAAGTGTTTCTTAGCGGCATCTCTTGTTGATTTTCTATTTTAAGAAAGCGTGTTTTTGGCACATAGCTACTTTTACCAGTCATTTATTGCGTGTCAATTTTTTAAAGCAAGAAAAATAAAAGTGCATCCCTAAACACGTCCATGTAATGTAAATCATGTTAATATGTCCGCGTAATGAACGCCCGGCTAAGCCCCACAATACAGAAAACTGGGGTTTACAGGGGTAAACATTATTTTGTTTATTTCTGCCTCAAGACACGAAGTGATTCAATAAGGCGATTCTAAGGAGCATCCAAAACCTTTTTTGGAGTATCAAACAGAAAACTATCACAAATGTTGACAAAAAAGTGTCCGCTTTTGAGATATGAAGGAATGTACGATGTCACACGGATGTGTTATCGTAATGTACCGAATGTAAACCATATTTTGAAAGGAAAGTCTGTCTAGAAGAATTAGGTGATTAAAAATATATGTAATTCTTTTGACGCTCATTGATGTATAAAATACATGTAGGTAATTTTACCCCCAAAGGGGTTCACTTAATCTTTGTTTATGACCCGATGCTCTGCATACTTCAAGAAACGTTAACTGAATAAACTTTTTCACGAAAACACGCCTATGCAAATACATTGTAAGCTTTACCGCCACAAAAAAAACGAAGTTTTAAGATGGAAAATTGTGACACTGTTCCTTTTTCCGCTCAAAATATAGATTGCGAGTACCCGTTAGAACCGCCTCCAACATGGTTAGTTTTGCGACGAATATTTTCGATATTTTTCTTATATATAATCAAAACATAGGATGTGTGTGCTCGTTTACACGATTGTAAATCTTGATGAACAACACATGTCAATTCTGCTTGTACCTGGCAAGTGCAAAGATTCTTAACCTTACAACTTTGCACGTTCATTTAAACAGCACTAATGTCATGAAGTAAATACAGGACCCACAAGAATCATCCAGTCTCAACGAGCCATGGTCGACATTAATGAACACCAGCAATAGTTGAAGAATGATCTGCGTAGAAAATTGTTAACTTTATTCACTGGAAGCATTATGTTGTATCGGACACAGTCATACCGTTTCAGTACAAATTGGAGAGATAAAGTGTAAAATGTGATCATTATATTTTATGTAATTACGTCATGACACTCTTTGCGATAGCACACCCATGTGTCATAAAACAATCGTCAATCACAAAAACATGCCTTCAACCCCTTTTCATATAGTAAAACTGGGGTTTACGGGGGTAAACCTTATTTTTCTTACTTCTGCTCAAAATAAATAAGAAAATAAAACATTACAATTTTTCATCAGAATGTTCGTGTTTTTTTTTCGGCGATATTGTGTACACCATATTCGTATAGGCGTGTTTTCGTAATGTTTTATGGCCCCATCGAATCTTCTCGTTGATACGAATTTGACCATTAAATATGTTCTAGCAAGGGTTATCGTTTGGAAGCAAGGAATACACCACAGAACTGTAAAATAGAGTTTACATGCTTTCTGGGCCAGACTAGCTAGTTTCGGCCAATTAGGCCTCATCAGTGACCCTCAAATATTTTCAAAATTCCACAATGGAATCAATGATCCCAAAGGACAAGAAAAATAAACTACACTATGATGTAGGGCAGGGAGACTTTTTACGGCCGCCACACATTCCCAGACACCAGCTGTAGTGACGTTAAATATGTTCTAAAAAGGGTTATCCTTTGGAAGCATCCCACAATTAATTTTTAATCTGAGATTTCCTTTATAGGGGCGCTTATTACACGGACTTCTGTCCAAAATCGTATTATAATGAACGGTGTTGTAAAACAATGTTTCTGTTTATACAGTCAAACTTCAGTGGCTCGACCACCTTTGGGACCTCGAAAATCTGTTAGAGACATGGGTAGTTCGAGCAAATGAGGATTATTGCGAGGAGGCATAACGGGATACTTTTAAACGTCCTTTCGGTGTTCTATAATGAAAATGTATGCAGTGTATCGAGGCGATTCTAATGAGTACACACAGCATACATTTGCAAGATAAAAGACAAAAATCTCCTTAATAATCCCCCACTATTTCTTATGTAGAGGATTTCGTTGGGGACTCAAGAACGGTGGTAAACGAGCCATCGCTGTACGAGCCATCGATGTTCAACTGTATAGAGCGTCTTTCAAGGCTTTGAAAAAGGCGTTTAATATCTCTCTTATGGTGTATTTTCTTCTGTAACATGACACGCCGAATGCAAGAAAGCGACATTTACGACCCATATATTTCATGAACCGAATGGATTTCGTCAAGGGGTCTTCAGTGAAGGCTCATATCAGTATATACGCAAACCTATTCATAATCCAACCTTTCCTGATTGCTAATGTCTATGGTCAGCCATATTGCGCACACCGAAGGCGCATTCTGATCAGAGGTTTCGCTGGGCGCACAGTCTTGGCGCGGCACGTGAGAGCATGTAAATAAAATGTGACTTTTCTGAACTATGATATGTCATTTAGGGGACATTTCATTGCTTTCCTTAACTACTTCTCACTGTAAACCTATACATTCGAACGTAAGCAGCTCGAATACCGTTTGGACCATATTTGTTTCGAGATAGGGACAGTTCGAAATACTGAGGGTTGAGGGTTAATCGTGCCACAAGGTCATGTGGATGACCATGCTGAGCGGAGCCGAGGCAACGCCCATATATAGCAGAAACCCCATATTAGATTCTTTTTCTTGCACAACACCACCGAAAATATTTAACTTTTATTTTTCGCACAATATACTTATGTAGTTTGCTTGGGTAAGGGCACATGGGTCAGAACAGATTTTTTGCTTGGGTAAGAGCACATGGGTCAGAACAGATTTTCTACCCAGGCTCAAACCACGGATATTTGTCATGCACAACATCTGTCGTGCACGAAAAACTGTCCTTCATGACTCTAAACCTCGAAACTTGTGAATTTTTCCGTATTTATTTTCTAAACATACGTTGTAACTTCTCGTTTGAATAGCCTCAACAGCGGTTCTAAAGGGTACCCACAATCTATGTCCCCCGGCCCCACCCGTAGGGGCCTGCAGAAATATATGGGCTGCATGAACTGAATCCGGCCCGCACACGAGTACTGGTAAACCGTTTAGAGGTTCTAAGCCTGCCCAGGTAAAGCGGTGTGAGTCGGACCGTCCATGCTTATAAACCCTATTGGTTTCATTGGGCGACAGGGCTTGAGATGTTATTTCATCTCAACGTCGGGTAGAAGTCCCACAAAATTGGAAGCAACGTCTCCAAAATGACCTTTACAGTGTTGACGGGGACGTTAAACCTCAAATCAAACAAACAAACAATCTATGTCCCAGAGCAGAACTAAGGTAAAATGCTATGTATTCTTGGAACTCCAGTTTTCTGTATATAAAGTTGGGTTTACAAGGATGCTCACTACATGGATTCTTAACTGTTACAGCATGTTGGAATATAAAGTTGAGTTTACAATGCGCACTACACGAAGATTTTGACTTGTAAGCAAAGGATCGCCGGTTCGAGTCTGGTACTGGTCGCATTTTTTCAACTTTATATCTTAAAGATTTATATATTTATTGACCTGGGCCCAGTTGTTCAAAGCATCGTTAGCTTAACGAGCTCGTTAGTGGTCATATTGTTAACTCTTCTAGCAAGTACAATATCATCAATTTTGGTATTTTTGCTGACAAAATGTGAGCAGCTTTTGCGTCCGCAAAAGCTGCTCACATTTTTTTTTCAGCAAAAATTTCAGCATATTTGCCATATTTAATAATCAAAATTTTAACGATACGTTAACTAACGATGTCGTTAGTTTTGAACAACTGGCCCCTGATAATCAATACGATAAAATACCCATATTGCATAGTGCATTCTTTCATATGTCCATAATGGCTACTTTTCCGATGAACAGTTGTGATATTTCTTCTTAGTTTTACTCAAAACATAGGTTGTGGGTGCTCGACAGAACCGCCGCATCTGGACAGTTTTAACGAGTACCCATAACTATGTCAAGGAGCAGAAATAAGCATAATAATGTAACCCCTGTAAATCCCAGTTTTCTACAGGTAAATGGGGGTTTAGAGGGGTTTTCATATCACGGATTTGTTATCAGAATGAAGAGATAAAACACAGGGTACAATATGTTTGCATATGCCGCAGATGTTATTCATTAGCATTTTTGTAAACATCATCCCAATTTCAAGATTTCTCCAAATAGTATTAAACTAAATGCAGCTAAATAGTCACATAATTTAATTCTAAAGTATCTTAAGTTATATAATCTAGTAAAAGTAATTAACTGAATGACAAGACAAACTTATTTTAATTTTGCAACAATTAAATCACAGACTCGTATATACATGTTCCAATATGTTATTGAATTACATTTTGTAACGTTCAGTGGGTGAAACAAAACTTTTCATTCAAATTGACCTCCGAATGTGGGCCGCTTAATATACGGAGATCAATTTGAAGGTTTTCTTTCGCCAAATTGAAGGTGTGCAAAGAGTTATGATACACAAAACAAATTTCAAAAATCGGATAATGTCATGCAATAGGTATCTTGCCCTTGCATGTTCAGATGAAATAGAAGACATCACGCAAACATGCCTATATGGTTTTTATCCCCTTGAACCCCACTTTTATAAAATACAACTGGGGTTTGCAGGGGTAAACCTTAGTTTTCTTATTTCTGCTCTAAAATATAGATTGTGGGAACTCGTTAGAGGCGGTTCTAACGTGTACCCACACTCAATATTTTGAGCAGAAATAATAAGAATATCACAATCTTTCATCATAAATTTTTCAATTTTACGGCGGTAAAATTTACAGTGTATTTGCATAGGCGTGTTTTCGTAATGGTATGGTTTCGTATTTCTCCTCTAAGACCAATATGGAAATCGAATGTTGGCAGATGTTAAACATAGGTTAAGTTGCATTGCTTGTGTAATCGGAAGCTTCCAGCAAAATGTCATCCATGAAGTCAGCTAAGTCGATGCTATATCTGCTTTCAAGACACCAGTTGTACAAAAATAGGCGCTATATTTTCAAAGCTCAGGCAATTGTTATATTGGTGGTCAATTTGAAAATGGGGAATTTGACTAATGGACATTATATCGGTAAATGACAACTGGAGTTAAAATCGCAAAAACAATAACTTTCATGGCGTTTTCTACAACCACTTAATATGAATTTAATTTTCTGTCGCCTGTGACAGCAACATCGAAAGCAACAATGTAAAGGTACTTAAACTTATCATTGTAACGAACAAAATCTTAATCGACTGAAGAAATATGTTAGCACTAAGCTGACGACCGACATAATTTCAATTAGGCAGACGAACTGAAGCTGATTTTAATATCACTGGACCCAAACAAGTCTACGTGAATAGATGGCATTGGCCCTAAAATGCTGAAGTCTACGCCTGATGTTCCACTTCCTTCTTCGCTGCAAATGATCAACATCACCATCCGTACAGCAGTATTTTCCGATATTCAGAAAAAGCCCGTGGGTTCCCTATTCACATAGGAAATGCACCCGAAGACCCGACACTACAGACACTACAGACCTATATAAATCAACCTATAACACCTAAAATAATAGAAACGCATGTGACGAAACATTTATTTGGTTACCTTGATAAATATAAACTACAGCACGATATTCAATCAGGTTTTTGGAAACATCATTCTTGCGAAACCTTTCTACCAAAACTTATAAACAATTGACTTGTGAACGATAATATTTTTCAATTTATAGAAGGCATTCCATGTTGTCGATCATGACATCGTTTTGCAAAGACTAGCAGTGCACGGGATTAAAATTAATGCTCTAAACTGGTTTAAGTGCTATGTTTCAGACAGGCGTCAATGTATTTTAGATGGCTCGAAGGTGTCGAAAAACCAAATATGTCACAAGCGGTGTGCCACAGGGTTCTGTATTCTGCCTTGAGCCTTGGTTCATATAGATCTGGGCATACAAAGGCAAAATACCTATGGCATGACATGCTCCATGATTTATAATAGATTTTGTGTCAAGAAAATTCTGACCTTAAACTCTCTCTACACCTCGATAACTGACAAAAAGAAACCTTCAAACTGACCTCGGGATATACATCAACTTCTTTTTAAAACATTGCAAGGCATGATTATGTATAAACAATCCATTTAGCTAATTCTGTGCATTATATTTAAGGTAAGCATTAGGATGAAACACGGTTGCTACAAACAGAAATTTTAATTATATGTGCTCATAAAAACCACCCCTTTGAGGCGGTTCTAACGAGTGCTCACAATTGTGTTTCTGAACAAAAATAAAGGAAGTTATACATACCCTGGTAAATCCCATGCATTTTTTCCTACATAAACTTCCATTTCACTGACTTGTTAACATATTGAATTGTGCGTAAGGCTGGCACATATATGATGTAAACCGGACGCTAGTCCAAGTAATGGCTACAATAATTGTTACCGGCATTCCTGTCTTTGCATCGCGGAACTCGCTGTACTCAACAACAAGCTGGGAAACCCTGGCTGAACGGCACAGACATAAAAGATCATCCGACGTGCACAAAAATATTAATAACGATGCATTTTCATACTTAATCGCTCCATTTCAACGACTTGTCGAATCGTTTGTGCAAGACTGTGCTCTTTAAAATCACCATTTTCCAGTCCAATTTGAGACATTGGAATGGACGAGAATAGAAGTGAAGGCAATGATCAGGAATCGATACAATTAACCCACAGCTCCCATCAGAGACACCAAAGGGAAAGAAACACAAACATGAAATAACTAGACCCTAATGGAAACACCAATAGCGAAAAGACAAAAGCTCAGTTACTTTCCCACAAAATGACCAATTGGCTATCCAAAATTAAAAAAATATAAACGATACGCATACTCAAAGACAAACCATAACAGAAATAAGCCGCGATGGAAGAAACGTGTTGGAACGGTCAGTGCAACGAATTTCACTGAGGGGCTTAAATCGATTTTACGGGACCGCAATCCTCGCCCTTATTTAGAAGACATAACTAGGAATGCACCAACCCTGTCTCAGATTAAAAGAACTCTTAGACAACTCCCTGAGAAACCAAATGCATTTTTAACGAGCAAACAAAGAACGCCTGGTGTTTTGCTAACTTGTCTTAGGCAAAATTGTGGTACCCTAAATGGAGATCTGTATCGCATTAACATAGTAACATGCCCCCAGTGTAACTGTGGTTAGAAGACGCCAAACACTACTTCTTCGCTTGTCCGCGGTATCCCGATGAAAGAAACAGCCTCTCGCAGCTTTGTGGCTAGTCACAGAAACGTTGACTTATACAAAAACACAAATATAAAGCCAAAAGTTGCTGTTCTAAACTAGCTTAAGGAAACTAAAATGTTCACGTAATTATTAATTGGCTTTACAGTGAATGAATTTTATTTTAGTCGATTTTATAATGCTAAGTTTGTGAGTGATTCGCCGGAGTTTACACATCGATAATAGACACAAAAACGATAATTCATTCCTTATAATTCCAACTATTTCATCGAAATATTATAAATGCCAACAAAATGGTAATGCTTTGGGTATTAACATACTAACGGCCACGGCGGAATTATTATTCAATTAGAAACTGTTATCTTTGAAAGAAAGCCAAGTGAACAAAACGTCAAGCCGTAACCGTAACAAACTTTTATCCAACTTTGGATTTTCTTCAGCATTGGTCGTAAGCATCACGTTTACAAGTCCGTGCAATGAACATATCCCTATAAACCCCCATGTATACAGAGAAGAGTTTGATTTGCAGGGGTACACTTTACTTGCATTATTCTTTGCTAAAACATTGATTGTGGCTCCTTGGAGGAACCGCCTCTATGAGCACCGACATTCGACGATGCATGAGAAACGATGTTTTGTTTGGACCGAGGTATCTTACCGGTTTTAAATCAGATTTTATTACCGAAAATGCTAAAGATTCCAGTTGAAATCACAGTGTTATCGCAAATGACGTTACGCGCAAGTAACAATGTCTTATTTCCCGCGTGGTCATATTTTATGACATGACGATATTCTGTAAACAACGGCTGTGTTATCGTCCCCCGCCCTTCGGGGCTTGAAGAAATAGATTGGCTGCATGGTGCTTCCACACAGAGATGAAACCGACCGCAAGCTAGCAATGGTAAACCTCTTAGAAGCTCTAAGCCTGCCCAGGCAAAGTGGTGCGAGTCGGACCGTCGATGCTTATAAACTCTATTGGTTTCATTCTGCGACAGGGCTTGGGATGTCATTTCATCTCAGTGTCGGGTTGAAGTCCCACACAATTGGAAGCAACGTCTCCAAAATGACCTTTACAGTGTTGACAGGGACGTTAAACTCAAATAAAAAGGGTTATATGGTAAAAATTGAGTGCACACATTGTTTCAGTGAGATAAGAGAAAGATGATATTTATATTTGCCGGTGCCTTATCTCGGTCACTCTGCCTAATGTTCTGATGATAGTTTACTGTTCTTGTGTAAACAGAGCCCCGATATTACGGTCGTGATTGTTAAAGCCATACGAGTAAAGGTCAACAGAGAAGACATTATTGGGCACTATCTGGTAAAATACAAATATTTACTCCTCTGGCAATGCAAATATTAAAGAGAGGCTGTTGCCTGTAACTCATACACACGATCTCTTGCAAAAATGGCAGCTAATATTTTTTTGTGGTTGGTAATGATACTATCAGAGTCAGCAAGCTTTTACAAACCACGTTAACAAATCCGTGCAAAGAATGCCACAGTTTATAAAGAGAAGAGTGTGGTTTACAATGTCATAGACGATACTCTTTATTCGTGCTCAAACCCTGATTGTGGGTACTCGTTAGAACCGCCTTAATGGCAGTTCGAACGACCACCCGCAATCTGCATTTGATTTTTGCTTAATTTGAGGTCTCTGGTCGGGCTCATTGGAGTTTAACTGTTGAATCGTCTGTCATCGCTTCTTTTTTGTTATGGTTTCTCTTTGAGTGGGTGTATCGCTTATATTATTTTGTTTTGGATAGCCAATTGGCCATTTTGTGGGGAAAGTAACTATCATTTTGGCTTTCCGCTATTAGTGTTTCCATTAGGGTCTAGTTGTTTCATGTTTGTACTTCTTTCTCTATGGTGTCTCTGATTGGAGCTGTGGGTTAATTGTATCGGTTCCTGATCACTATCTTCACTTCTATTTAACGTCCCCATCAACCCCATTTTGGGTCATTTTGGAGATGTTGCTTCCAATTGTGTGGGCCTTTTGCCAGACATGGAGATGAAATGACATCTCAAGCCCTGCCGCCCAAGGAAACCAAAATGCATGGACGGTCCCACTCGCTCCACTTTGCCTGGACAGGCTTACACCTTCAAACTGGTTTACTAGGACTCGTGTGCGGTCGGTTTCAGATCTGTGTCGAAACACCATGCAACCCTATCTATTTCTCCAAGCCTCGATGTTTAAAGAAGTACAAAAAAGACGTTTCTAACAAGTTTTCACCAGAAAATGTCTTTTTGTGGTCATTTTACAGTACGTTGGATTGCATGGACGAGGACTCGACAGCAAGATGGAGCAAAAGAAAACCAACTCCTATGGGCCAGACCAGAGACAGACCATCAGACACCAGCCAACATTACATAAAATTAGATTGTCCCTAATTCTCAGTAAGCATTCACGCTGGAATCGTCATAGAATCTGATGCCTGACCCATGGGCGTGCAATTTAAGAGGGAAGCAAAGTTGTCAAACGTGATTGAGTTAACTACCATGCATGCAGTCTGTCGTATAACATTTACGTTGTACCCAGTCTTTTTATATCGAAGAATGATTTTACGAAAGTGGGTGCTGAAGTCATTGCAAGTATATATTTTTTCTGAATTTATATACTAAGTCACCATAAAATTCGGGTTCATATAAACCGTCTTGCAGAAGAGATTTAAGTCAAACATTGAATTTTGAAATTAAATCGGAATGACGTCTATAAAATTTTGAAAAGGCTTTGCGTAGTTTATGATACAGCTTACCCTGGTTAAAAAGTTAAGCAGTTAACAATTTATTACGAATGAAGTCTTTTGTCCTTGAGAAAAGTTGACCCCTAACTCGATAAGGCGACTTTTGCGTAGCAGACTCTGATGAGGGACACTGTCAAATCCCTTAGCAACGGGCATCCGTGGCCTAGTGGATAGCGGCGTTGATTCTTATTCAGTATGTCTCTCATCGCTATTGGTTGGAGCCTGGCTCGGGTCACATGTGAGACGCCATGTTCTGCAACAGAAGGTCAGGTGGTTTTTCTCCGGGTACTCCCGTTTTCTCCCACCTCTGATTAAAGATCGGCTCGATATTAGTAAAATAATCTTGAAAGGGTCGTAAAACCAAACCCCACGCCCCCCCCCCCCCACCTACACCAAAAAAATCCCTTATCAAAATCGAAATATATGGTGTCCCAGTTTTCATCATTTTCGGCGTAGTTTGACCAGTACTCCGTGACATCCAAAAGTGGAAGCATCATGAAAACAAATTTGTGCATCTGATATTAAATTTTGGCTGACTAAGTGTTCAATAACTGATGCTCTGACAATATTTCCAGATAGATACAAACAATGAAAGTAAAACTAACTGGACGATAATTGCTCGCGCTGGATTTCTCATCACGAAAACACGCCTTTATTATTTTTACTCCCTTGAACCCCACTTTTATATAGTAAAACTGGAGTATACAGGGGTAAAACTTATTTTTCTTATTTCTGCTCTATAATATAGATTGTACCCACAATCTATATTTTGAGCAGAAAAAAAATATCACAATCTTTCATCTGAAAATTTTTATGGCGGTAAAGTTTACCATGTATTTGTATAGGCGTGTTTTCATAATGTGTCCTTTCTTGAATAAAGGCTATCCACACAGTTGGAATTTCAACAATCTTGGCGGACTTTGATAAATAAGAGTAAGAGGTATAACGAGAACCTTCGACATGGTTTTCAACAATGATATATATATATATTCAGTTCATCCTGGCCCTTAAATTTACCTCCATAATTTCTCAACGTTTGGTATGCCAATGATTATGCTATCCACAGGTCAATCAAACTCTTAGTCAGGACTTTCGAGTATATTGTCATGGTTTTCATGTCTGAGAAAACTTGAAAAGTAATTAGTCATTACTTAAGCTTTTTCAGGATCACATGTCAATGTCGAATCAGTGTTTTTGTAAGTTCGTGACACCACTTTGGATGTGACATTCTGTTTTATGTATTTACAGAAAGGCTTGCTTTGTTTCTTTGCTTTAAGACAATTCTCCTTTCATGCTTCTCTTGGCAGTCCAAATACTCTCATATGTTTTATTTCTGATTCGCTTGTATCATTCAAAATCTGGAAGCCGTTTGAAGGCAGCATACTGTGTCAAGTTATGTCTTTTCAGTTTAATACAGTTAAATGCCTCAGCATTTAAATTACAAAAGTTTTGGTTTGCACTCTTTTTCTTTGTGTATATATTACCACATTTCATCTACATTTAGTCCTTTCAATCTGTCCTGTCAGTTGATACTGTTCCGTTCATTAGTGAACAAAGCAAAGTCGCATTTGCCATACAAAATTTCTGGTTTACCATTATTGAAGTCTTTCAATATAAATAGGAACACAAATTTAACCAAACCATGGTCACTTAACCCAAGTGACGGCTAAATAATAACATTTTAATGTCAGTTTGGTCATTTGTTATAATAACACCCAATGTATTTGGAAAATACAGGGGTAAACCTTATTTTTCTTATTTCTGCTCTAAAATATAGATTGTGGGTACTCGTTAGAACAGCCTCTAAAATATAGATTGTGGTTACTGGATAAAACCGCATCGATGAGGCGGTTCTACGAGTACCACAATCTATAGTTTGAGCAGAAATAAGAATTTTGCTCTAAAATGTAGATTGTGGGTACCCGTTAGAACCGCCTCGACGAGACGGTTCTGACAAGTATCCACAATATACATTTTGAGCAGAAATTAGAAGAACATTTCGTATTAAAATTTGCATTTTTTCGGCGGTACAACTTTTAATGTATTTAGATAGGCGTGCCTTTGTAATGTATGGCTATGAACATGGCTCATACGTGTCGTGCACCGTCGCCCACTAGATATTGTATACAAATTAAAAAGCATTTTGTACCTTGCACCATCTGCTGCCGACATAGAAGTTCATATGATACAGCTTGTATTAACTAAACTGGTTTTCATCAGAGAGAGCAGTCATCAGGACTCTATTTTTATTAAATATTCTTTTTTATGTGACAAGCTTTCGATAAATGTATTGGATCATTGCGATAGTTCCAGTATGCGCCAGATCGCTTCAGTGAGCACCGCCAAATTTGAAGCAATCCAGGAAAAATCCAACCTATTGGCACATGCTAAGAATAGGGGCTCAATTTAGTCTGCTGAGTCGCCATGAAGCCTGATGAATTTTTTACGTGTGTTCTATGCATTGCCAAAGCCCTGATCATTGCATGACTGCGATCTGGTGTGTCTGTAACACGTGCTCTCACTTGTTGCACACATGCTATTTGGAACTCTCGTGAGCTGGTTCTGAGGGAGGTTTTATTTCGAGGACCATTGTGATAAAATCATTTGTCTGCAGACCGCCTGATTCCTTTTATTGTTAAACTAACCAAACCTTAATAGTGCAGAATAGATGAATACAGTCATAATTTCAATCACTCGAAACACGTTGGAACCATGATCATATATTCCAGCTATGGGTAGTTCGACCTACTGAAGGTATCTTATTCGAACTACTGTGGTAAATAAAATTGCCTTATTTAGGCGGTTCTGACCAGTACTCAAAATCTATGGATTGCGAGCACTCGTTAATTCAGGGGGTTCTAACCAGTACTCACAATCTAAATGTATATATTTCGAACCAAAATTACCAAAAATAAAGCTTACCCTTGCAAGCACCATGTTTCTACGTATACAGTAGGTTATTTCACGAACTTGTTCAAAGCACACAGCCATCTCAAGCCATCGAAAACATCACGAAAACACGCCAATAAAATTTCTACCCACTTCAAAACCACTTTTTACTGTAAAACTGGGGTTCACGGGGATAATTTTTTTTTCTTATTTCGGCTCTAAAATATAGATCGTGGGTACTCGTAAGAACCGCCTTGACGGACGAGGCGGTTCTAACGTGTATCCACAATCTATATTTTGAGCAGATATAAGAAAAATATCACAGTTTCTCATTTTAAAATTTTCATTTTTTTTCGGCGGTAAAATTTACAATGTATTTGTATAGGCGTGTTATCGGTATGCATAGAAATAACTCGCACACGCGTGTATTATAGCATCTAAAGAATATCAGACGGACGTCAATAATTCAATATTGGACAAAAGCTTATTTAAAGTGATATCTTCATGAAGTCTCGGGTCCCAGGAGATAATTGTATCATCATTGTGACGGCTTCTTTGTGCCTCAATACAAGATATATAGGTTAAACAAGTTGTTGACGGGAAATGAATTCAATCAAGACCGTAAGCATGGTGCTAAAAGAAGATTGCTTTCTATAAATGAGCTCAAAAAACTGGTTCCAAGGTTAAGTAATTCACTAGTAGGTGAGTTCAATGCATAAGCGTTAAGGTGAATGCAAACGGCATGGGTCTTTTTTAAAAACAACGGTGTCGTTAAGTTAACAAATCGTTAAAATTTTGATCGTTTTCTATAACAAATATGCTAATGTTTTAATTCAAAATGTGTGACATTTTCAAATACAATGTTTACTCATACTTTCAGCAGAAATGTTCGTTTGTTTGCATTTAAACGTCCCCGTCAACACTGCATAGGTCATTTTGGAGACTTTGCTTCCAATTTTGTATGACTTTTACCCGACATTGTGATGAAATGACGGCTCAAGCTCTGTCGCCCAATAAAACCAATAGGGTTTATAAGCATGAACGGCCCAACTCTCACCGCTGTGTCTTGGCAGACTTAGACCCTGTAAGCGGTTGTGCGGTCGGCTTCAGCTCTGTATGAGAGCATCATGCAGCCCATCTATTTCTTTAAGCGCCGATGAGCAGGGCTTGATTTTTAAGCGGAAAAAGCACAGTATCTGATGTTAACGTAACTAAGTCCGAGAAATGATCCTCCCTCTAAACCCCACTTTTTATACAGAAGACTGGGGTTTACAGGGGTATACATTATTTTGCTTATTTCTGCTCCTAGACATGTGCGGTTCTAACGAGTACCCACAACCTTAGTTTGGAGAATAAATAAGAAAAATAATTCAAACTTCATCAGAAAAATGACCGTTTTGGAGATATGAAATGAAATATGAGATACGAAAAAATGCACCATGTCACACGGATTTGTTATCGTAACGACACAGTATTCATTTTGATCAATAACGAGCTCGTTAAGTTAAAGGTGTTTTGAGCAACTGGAACCTGGAACGTTATTCAGTGTTTACAAACGAGACTGTCTTTATGACTGTCCATTTGTAGTCTTGTATACACAATCTCGCTAGTATAGAATACATCATGAAATCACGCCTGTATAATTTTGACCCCTTTAAACCCTACTTTTATATAGTAAAACCGGGGTTTACAGGTGTAAACCTTATTTTTCTTAGTGCTGTTCTAAAATATAGATTGTGGGTATTCGTTATATCCGCCTCGAAATATAGATTGTGGGTACTTGTTAGAACCGCTTCGATCAGCCGGTTCTAATGAGTACCCACAATCTATATTTTGAGCAAAAAGAAGAAGAATACTATAATTTTTCGCTCAAAATATTGATTGTGGGTCCTCCAAGAAATAGGTTATGGGTACTCGTAAGAACCTCAACGAGGACGCACCCAAAACCTATGTTTGGAGTTAAAATAAAAAATTATCACATTTTTTTTATCAGAATAAATAAACGTTTTCGAGATATGAAAGAAAGCATTGTGTCTGACGGTTTTGAAGCATACATCAAGAAAACACGCCTATATCATTCTGACCCCCGTTAACTCCACTTTTATACAGTAAAACTGGGGTTTATAGGGGTAAACCTCATTTTTTCTTATTTCTGCTCTCAAATATAGATTGTGGGTACTCGTTTGAACCGCCTCGATGAGGCGGTTCTAACGTGTATCCACAATCTATATTTGGAGAATAAATAAGAAAAAAATCTATACATTGAGCAGAAATAAGAAAAATATCACAATTTTTCATCAGAAAATTGTTGTTTTTTATGCGGTAAAATTTACCATGTATTTGTATAGGTGTGTTTTCATGATGAACAATGCACTACATCACACTAGTGTGTTGTCGTAATAACGTTTTCATGCTAAACTCAAATGAGCGTGAAATATGGGGTGCTGATTTACAAAGGAATTCGGCAACTTTACGACTCAAATCATTGGAAAAAGTTACATGCCCTGCTTATAAAGTTTCAAATGCATTACTGACGTTTTAAAATTTATCGATCGGACAATGTTTATGAAAGTAGTTAGGCAGGACAGCATCAGAACATAGAACTTGTTGTACATGTTCGCCCCACGTGATATATAAGGAGAAGCTGGAATTTCAAGTGGGAACATCGTTTCGTACTTTTGCTAAAAATAAAATATGTATACCCTTTATAACCATCCCACATGATACACTGGGTTGATTGGGTGAGGCGAAGGTATCGTGCACTCATCATGTTAACAAGTCCGTGTAATAAATACCCCTGCTCTAAACCCCACTTTATAAAGAGAAAACTGGGGTTTACAGGGTAAACATCATTTTGCTTATTTCTTGTCCTAGACATAGGTTGTGGGTACTCGTTAGAACCGCCTCAATGAGGCGGTTCGTACTCGTTAGAACCTCCTCAATGAGACGGTTCTAGCGAGCACCCACAACCTATGTTTGCAGTATAAATAAATACAATATCATGGATTTTCATCAGAAAAGTAGGCATTTTGGAGATGTGAAAAAATGTACTATGTCGCACGGGTGTGTTATCGTAATGTTATATCTTTTTTCTTCCTTTCTCTGGGTGACGAAACAAAATGACCATCTTGGGTTGAGATGTCGTTAAACCCTAAGACAATCAATCAATCAATCAATCAATCAATCACACGATTCACGTATATTTTACATAACACATGTACCATGGTATTGTTAACCCTTGTCCTGCTGAGCCCGGATATGCCTTATCTTTGAAACAATGTAGATCCAGATCAGATGGCTTCTGAAGAAGCCATCTGATCAGGATCTTCATTGTTTGCCATCCTATTTATGAATATGTTGCAATATTTTGCATGAAGTAATCTGATTGGCTGATAATCAGTAGTGGGTGTGACATATTTAAATATTCAGCAGGACAAGGGTTAAATAACCGTTTACCATAAAATGTTAAGGCCTGAACTATAACCGTGTTTCCGCAAACCCGACATAACCCTGATTGATTTTTTTGTGCCGACCCTGCAATTTGTATGCCCATCAAAAAAAAAAAAATCTTACCTACCGATCTTAATATTTTCTGGCACTTTTGATACCGTTTCATAAAACTGTCAAAAAATTAAAAATTAATACTTCAAATACTGTCCTTTTGCTTCCTTGATGATCTAAACCTCATTGTTTGAATGTTTTCTGGTAGCATGCTTGGAATTTAGCCCTTTTAACGATTGTTTGCGCTTTTTCCATTAAATAAAAATTGACAAAATGAAAAAAAAGCTTTTCGACATACCGACCCTATTTTTTCGGCATGTTAGCGGGAGCACGCCTATTTTTAGCCCTAAATATGTTAGCTGGAGCACGGCTATTTTTACCCCTAAATATGTTAGCTGGAGCACGGCTATTTTTAGCCCTAAATATGTTAGCTGGAGCACGGCTATTTTTAGCCCTAAATATGGTAAATTGACACTGAAAGATTTCATATGCGTTCGTGTGTTATTGAATTTATTAAACGGGTTGAAGAAAATGGATAAAATGCGACGCCTTTTCGAGCATTTTATCCCATTTGCTAAATGAGTTTCATAAATGAAATAATGCAAGATTCTTTTTATCATATAGCATTAAAACGCATTTTATTCAATATATTTTAAACAAAAAAGTCAATATTTCGCCATTAGATAACGCGACGTCGTGAAGGACGTCGTACGTATAGCGTTACGGCGCGTATCTTACTAATTTGCATATTTAATAACTAATGGATTATCGAATTTAATACATGGCGTTATTACATTATCAGATACGATGTCATATGATAAAAGTAGGTTTGGTCCCATCTTTGAATTTTTTGTCGAATTATTCTATCCATCATCAATTCCATGAGTGTCTTTTATGACAACTGTAAATGCTTGGCAATAACTGTTAATATGCGAAATATTTCCATAGACAATACATTTGATCGTAGAAACCTCTCACACTTGATGTTAATCCACAGACTTTCCGTCTAGAAGTGGCAAAAACACGCATAATTTAAGGTTCAAGGATAAACCTAGTATACTGTCTGCCATTTTACAAGGTGGACAATTTTTGGTTATTCCCGTTTGCATCACGTTAACACGTACGTGAAATAAAGACCCCCCCTCCCCCTATACCCCACTTTATATAAAGAAAACTGGGGTTTACGTGTTATCCATTATTTTTCTCATTTTTGTTTCAAGACACAGGTTGTGAGTACTCGTTAGAACCGCCTCAATGAGGCGGTTCTAACGAGCACACACAGCCTATGTTTTATGCATTTATAAGCAAAATAACACAGATTTTCATCGGATAATAAGCCATTTTGGAAATGTGAAAAGGCACTTTGGCGCACGGGTGTGTAATTGTAATGATTCCCGTTTGCCTTCCTATAAACCGTGCATTTTCACAAAAGAGTTTTACACACGAAGGAAAGACTTTGCCTCTGCTAAAGAGCAAATTGTTTCCTTTACATTTCGACAACACATAAGTGCGACATAGTGCATATTGCTCATCTCCAAAATGGCTACTTTTCTGATGAACATCCCTGATATGTTTTAATAAATACAGCAAACATAGGTCATGGGTGCTCGTTAGAACCCTCTCATTGAGGCGGTACTAACGAGTACCCACAACCTATGTTTTGGAGTAAAAATAAGAAAAATAATGTATACCTCCGTAAACCCCCGTTTTCTCTATATAAAGTGGGGTATAGGTGCGTCTTCATTTTACGAACTAGTTCACGTGATGATGAATGAACTCTCATGCTGATAAGGCAGAGTAATGTTTGCATAAGTTATCTCTCCTGACTTTGTACACCTTCTTTTTAAGAAAATACTTGCTTTGATTATTGAAAGGCTAATACATTTGGAGAATTTAATTTGCCAAGAGCTTAGATCAATTTATCGTTATATTCCAATGTCTGATGGTGCAATTTATGTGCACAAATTAAAAATAATGTCCATTTGTGCCGCCGGATAGGCCAGGTTCCAGGCTATATCCATGAAACTTTAAAGTCATCGCTTTGCATTAAATTGTAAAACAAATAAAAAATAGGCATACGATGTAGGCGTACGCGAGTTGGTCAAAAATACCGTGAGCATGCCAAAGTTTGGGTCTGTGTATCAAAGGACAACAGATACACGAATAATATTTATATAAAACAAATTCGTTTTACCAATAACAATATGTTTGAATGCCATCACGTGAACAAGTCCGTGAAATGAACACCCCCTTACACCCCACTTTGTATAGAGAAAACTGGGGTTTACGGGGGTAAACATTATTTTTCTTATTTTTACTCCAAGACATAGGTTGTGGGTACTCGTTAGAACCGCCTCAATGAGGCGGTTCTAACGAGCACCCACAACCTATGTTTGCAGTATTTGTAAGAAAAATATCACAGATTTTCATCTGAAAAGTTGCCATTTTGGAGATGTGAAAAAATGCACTATGGCGCACGGGTGTGTTATCGTAATGCCATACAAAAATGACGTTGAGGTACGCGGGGCGTTCATACAATTGTGTCACTAATGGCCCACAATACCGCGATACCGCGTGACAAGTGGAAACTGCGTTGATTTCAAAGGGGGTGGGGTGATTTGGTGATTTTCTGTAATAGGATACAAGGATAGCTTTTAAAAAAGCTGACCCGCCTAGCATTTGATTCTCATGTTTTATCAATAAACGTTACAGCTGTGTGCGTCTTTTTTTTTCATGGAACATTTTGTATGAACAATGCGGCTCGTTAAATGTATAATAATAATAGTAATAAAAAAATTGTGGCACATTTATTAATGGTTGTAACGTTAATTAGGTGGAACTAATTCTGATTTTTTATATATAAAAGTGCCTTTAGAAACGGGTAAACAATAGACACAGACTTTATAAAAACACTAAAAGAGCATCACCTTACGTCGCGGGACTGCTTACGCTCTACAACGATTATTTCAGCAGTATTTCCATTACGAAAACACGCCTATAAAAATGCATTGTAAACCCTACTGCTGAAAAAGGAAAATTTAAGATGAAATTTTTTTCGTATTTCTGCTCAAAATATAGATTGTTGGTACAAATTAGAACCGCCTCATCGAGAAGGTTCTAACGAGTAACCACAATCTATATTTTAGAGCAGAAATAAAAAAAAATAAAGTTTACCCCTTAAAACCCCAGTTTTACTATATAAAAGTTGGGTTCATGAGGGTCAGAATCATATAGGCGTGTTTTTGTGATGTTATGTCGCATGACTACTTACACTCTATGACGATTATTTGAGCGGTATTTCATTTTTTTTAAAGACAAAAAATTGGCTCATTGATTTCATTTGAAATAGAAATATAATCAATACTATGATGAAACACTGGGAAACGATTGACAATTAAAATACCAGCTGCAATGAGGTGAAAATGAAACTGCGTGTATTGATGTTGTTTTTGGAAAAGTAACTTAGGAAAAAAATACACTGTTTTGCCACTTTCCCATTCAAATACATTTTTCGTGGCGTAAAATTAGGCAAGATAAGCCAAGTGTCAACAAATCCAGTTTGGCTACAGTCTCCAAATGCAACACACAAAGTTTCAGGCTTCCTAAAAGATTTGCAAATATAACGGGTATGGGCATGGTTGCCATCTTGATTATGAGACCAGATTTTATGACCAACTTTCATTTCCCAATACCGGGGTCTCCATGTGTAATTTCGTTACATCAGTTCAGTTGTTTCAGAGGCGGCGAAAATAAAATAACTAAATCCATAGTAGTCAGGACAAAGGTCTTTAAAAGAGCTTTACCTTCGGTATTTATAAAAGTTCATTCATCTGATTGCACAATTCTACTTTCATGACATTGGTTTAGAAGCATCCGTGGTGTAGTGGTTACGCTACTCGCCTTTTAAACCAGGGATCGCAGGATCGATCCCGGGCTACTCCCGACTTTCGGATGAGTCTTTAAACCGAGGTCCCGTCTCCGTATGACCCTAGCTGTTGGTGGGACGTAAAACTCAAACACTCACTCACTCATGACATTGGCTATGGTAGAAAAAGAAAACTCATTGTCTTGCCTTTTTTAAGTGGAAAGAAGGAATACTTATACGTTTCTTTGCCAGTATGGATAGTCATTGAATGGCAGTACTTTGAAATCCTATGAGTACTGGGCTGGATGTAACCAGGAAGGGCCACAGCCTCAAGGCCGTAGATTTTCTTGTAGAAAAGACAAAGACGTGCCACTGAAAGTCTATCTTCAAGGGGTTGCCAGTCCGACTTGTGGAACAATAAAGAGACGTTAGTTTTTCGGACAAAGTCATTCATGATCCAACCGGCTGCACGGCTTTTGACCATTTCTACCTTATGGGTGTTCCGTTTTGTATTGGGTTCGATATGGCTGAAGCATACTTCAGCTGGGGACGCACAAGGGTAATCATATAATCATGTAATTGCGGTAGGGATCTTTTAACCTGTACATTGGATGATTCCATCACGATAAAAAGTCCGTGAAACGAAGAGCCCCCCCCCCCTAAACCCCACTTTATATACAGAAAAGTGGGGTTTACGGGGCTATACATTATCTGCCTTATTTTTGCTCAACAACATAGATTGTGGGTACTCTATTGGACCGCGTCATTGAGGCGGTTCTAACGAGCACCCACATTCTATGTTGAAAGCAGAAATGATAAAGATGTTATCATGTTTACCTAATATTTATCATTTTCTGATACCGTGTTCAACGCCATTATTTCTTACGGACATGTTTTCCTAATGCTTCCTGCACAGGGGCGGGGATGAGGGTGGGGCGCCAGTTAACGTTCCAGTCCGAAAGACGGTGTACTTTATGGCATTCATCCTTGCAAATGATGCCAATGGGGCATGTTCGGGATAGCAATTTTATTAGCGCTGCCGGGAATCGGCATCGTAGGCAAGTGTACTAACTATTGGGCTACCACGTTGTAAAAATGTTAGATGGCTGGCATTGAATAAGTTAAACCTTCAGTGTGAAAGCAGATGTCTCTGTTCTATAGTTTTTCGTTTCCTGGTTGCACAGTACAAGATTGCTAGTTTTGTTTATATATGAAACTGGAATCAGCTTTTGGAATCTTTGTCTAATATAAAAGTTTGCATATTTACTTGCTCACTAATACAGCATACATATACTAATACAGCTTTAGGATTTGACTTTGCGATCCTATGACGACACAAATTAATATGTGGTAAGCGTTTTGTAAACGCTAATACTTGTGCTATAGGACGGTCCATCGAATTACCCAAAGTAAACTTAACAGCTGCCACCTGAGCCACGATGTTTTTAACATTTCATTTCCTGACAAGTTGTGTAAAAAAATGTATAATGTTCCCTTTCCATACAATCGAATCCGTTTATTTCTTTCCGCTGTCCTTACCGTTTACCTTTCAAACATGAACATCGAGTCAATAGCAGGCATTACCAGAAGATAAAACGACATGACGGACGTCGGTGGGAGAACGGAAATTTGTACCAATAAGACTTCTACAGGATAGAATGATCCACTAAAAGTTGGATTAGCGCATCGTTCTCTCGGCGCTCGCAACAAGTGACTTGTGCTAAATGGTCAAGCGTAAGGTACTTAAGGGGAATGGGAACACTTGGCAGATTTGTACGCCATTTTTCAAAGGGAGACAACTTTCTGAACTTCCTGTTCGCTTTTCTATAAAGCCTGTCCCACTGCAAAAAGAGTGTACCCTTAAAGGAAAGAATTTGCTTAACATTCGACCCTTAATGACACGGGAGACAAAATACTTTTGCAGGAGTTGCCTCCCCTGAAGGTGTTCCCACTCCCCTTAAGGTCTAATTCCCTCATTGTCTGGTGTACCTCAAGGGTCGGTACTTGAACCGATCCTTTGCTTGGTGTTCATTCTCCGTGATTCTATCAAGTCATCTATCCGTTGGTGCTGTATAGTCTTATGGCTGTCTCATTCTACAAGATAGCCTGGATAGGCTGGCAGATGAATGCCACATAGGGCAGCGTCTTCTTGACCTTCTCAACATGTTGAATATGAAATAACATTGGGATGCCAAACCGCCAATACATACCTTAGCATAGGGAGAACCAGTTTTTCGTATGCATTATCTTTTGTCTGCCTGGATACAAAAGCCACAAGAAGTCTAAGAAATACTAATTCCTAGTTGTTTTGAATGTCCTACTAACCCCGGTTCAATGGTCACACAGTGGCTGTGAATTGACCAAGCAAGGCAAGCCATTGCCGAAATAATTTAAAGCACGACAAAAGTTTTGTATGCGATATGTTTCAATTGCGATGGACCCATTGTTCAAATTCCCGTACCAAATTTTATAAGAATGGTGGGTTGTCAAAAGTAAAGGCACACTATGAAAAAACGCAGACATGCAACCGCTTTAAGAGGTATGTCTTCTTGTCCAAGACTTCTTGAAAAAGGAAAAGGTAGTTCAGCTCTCTTATCCACTTTATTCAACAGACCTTTGTCCCTGTGACTTGTTCCTGTTTCGTTTAGTCCTTAGTCCCTGCGACTTTTTCCTGTTTCCTTTACTAAAAAAAACCTTTTCTGGTCGTCGTTATGAATCCCGAAGTGCAGTTTGGTAGTGCAAGTTACCAGTGTCTTCGGGGTATATCTGAACAGGCCTTCTTTTCTGCCTTTACAGAATGAATTTGAAGTAAACGAAATGTGAATGGGATTAATAACGCGCCCTGTGGAACCCCAATGACAACCTAAAATGAACGTCAGTCGCATGTAGCCACGTGGTTAAGAGGATACATCACTTGAACAAATCAGTATAAAGACAAACATTATATTACATACAAACATAAACATGATATTTATACAGATTAAATGTGGGAGTTCGTTTGAACCGCCTCAGTGGGGCGGTTTTAACGCCTAAATGAAGCGGTTGATCCGAACGCCCACAATCTATGTTAAGACCAGAAATCGTTTGCGTTGTGTAATATTTGGCCTAAATATTGGGTGCCTAAGGACATAATACATTTGATAAACATCACGTGAACAAGTTCGGGAAATGAATACCCCCTAAACCCCACTTTACATAGAGAAAACTGGGGATTACGGGGTATACATTTTTTTCTTATTTCTGCTCCAATACATAGGTTGTGGGTACTCGTTAGTTCTAAAGAGCACCCACCAATACATAGGCTGTGGTACTCGTTAGAACCGCATCAATGAGGCGGTTCTAATTAGCACCCACAACCTATGTTTGTGGGTACTCGTTGGAGGCGGTTCTGATGATCACCCACAACCAATGTTTGACGCATATATAAGAAAAATATCACAAATTTTCATCAGAAAAGCAGCCATTTTTTAGATGTGAAAAAATGCATTATGTCGCACAAGTATGCTATCGTAATGAATAAGTACTACAGCTGAATTCTGTCAAAATCGTGACTTACTTTAGAATTTTGAAACTGTTTTTGTCAATTGCGCAGTTTCTGCCCTGACGTTTTAAAAAATATTGGCACAAAAACGATGAAATTGCTCTTACACTCTTTTCTGCGCCAACTCTTTTTTTAAAAACCACAAAAATATCGAATTCTGATGCTTGATTTTGCAGAATGAAAGTGTAGGTACCATACAGAATGTATAAAATATGGCATTTTACTTTCCCGGTGCCTTTAATTTACTGCTTTACATTGTGAAGAGCTCAAAATAAGGTTGGTGCACTTAGATTGTGGGGCAGGGGGGGGGGGGGTACTCGCCGAGGCGATTCAAACTTGTTCCCACAATCTATGTTTTGTGCAGAAATACGCAAAATATCAGAATTTTTATCTGAAAAATTTCTTTTTTCTTTATTTGGATTGTAAACTTTTCAATATATTTGAATAGACGTTTATCCGTAATGTTAATTAATAACATTGTCATTCACCTTGTTAGTTCGTATTGGCACTGTTACAGGTCCTTGGTCTGCTGTATTGGACCTCGGCCTTCGGTTTCGAGCCAATACAACAAACCCATCACGTGAACAAGTCCGTGAAATGAAGACCCCCCCCCCCCTAAACCCCAAGACACCAAGACATAGGTTGTGGGTACTCGATAGAACCGCCTCAATGAGGCGGTACTAACGAGCACCCACAGCCTATGTTTTGAGCACTTATAAGAAAAATATCTCGGATTTTCATCAGAAAAGTAGCCATTTTGGAGATGTGAAAAATGCCCTATGTCTCACGGGTGAGATATCATAATGCTCGGACATGTAGCAGGGCCAATACGAACTTTCTTGGTTGATAGCATTATACTCTTGTGCCTTTGTGTTGAAATGTTGAGTATGGCTGAAAATTGCCAAAACGTATAACCATACAAGGCCCTCGTAAATCCAACACTAAATATTGACTCGTTCATAAATAACATCTGGTCACATAGTTTAATACCAACAGCCCGAAGGCCACAAGTGGGTCTTCTCACATAGTTCGGAAGATTAAGGTTGTTTCACCATACATTACATATCATTGAGACAGTTTAACGTGTAAGTATACTAATCACTGCTAATAAGGACAGCTAATTTATAATAAAAAATGACTGTATTTGTTTTGTTTGGTTTGGACCATTAACCGCACAGTCAAAACTATTTCGGTGATATCGAGCCGGTCAGTGTACTCAACATCACTTTCCTTTGGCAGGCTTTTAACATTGGTTCACTAGTGCAGTACCCATTCTTTTGCCAGAAACTGACAACTACCCTTCTCAAATCAGCGGGACGGGGACTGTTAACAAAATTACATGATCAATCTCCATAAGAGAATGTTGCTAATATTGAACCCGCGACCTAAGGATCCCTCGTATGACATTCATCAGAACGAGCAACCGAAACAGACTTATGAACAGCCCGAGTGATGAACAGCTTACATGTATCCGACTTCAACACTCGTAATAAATTATTAACCGCTAAACTTCTTAATCAGGGGTATCGGTATCATAAACTACGTAAAGCCATTTCTAAGTTTTATAGACGTCATTCTGAGTTGGTTTCAAAATTCAATGTTGGACTTAAAACACTTCTGCAACAAGGCCTATCGGAACCCGAATTCTATGGTGACTTAGTTTATAAATTTAGAAAAAATACATGCCTGTAATGACTTTAGTACCCAATTTCGTAAAATCGTTCGTCGATATATAAAGATCGGGTACAACATAAATGTTATAAAACAGACTGCATGCATGGTGGTTAACCCAATCACGGTTGGCAACTTTGCTTCCCTCTTTGATTGCACACCGGTGGGTCGGGCTTAAGATTATATGACGGTTTTCAGCGTAAAAACATAAATTTTAAAACATCTTATTTTATTTTAGTATTCTTTATGTTGGCTGGCGCCTGATGCTCCGTCTTTGGTCGGGCCCCTCGGGGTCTAACTGTTGGTTTCCTTTTGCTCCAGCAATTCTGTTGTTGTATGCTGTCGAGTCCTCAACCTTGTTTCATCTCTGTAGTTTTTTTTTATTTGTATGTTCTCGGAGATGTTACACTGATGAGTTAGGAAGCCTGCATGCGGACTAAACAAAATTGTGTAAACCGCGACAGAGGTAAGGGCGAGGATTATGGCCATGTAAAATCGATTCAAGCCCCCCACCCCACCCCCCCCACCCCAGTGGAATTCTTTCCACTGACCGTTCCAAGGCGGTTCTTCTGTGGCGGTTTATTTATGTTGTTGTTTGTTACCTACTGTGTGTATCACTTGTGTCTTTTTATTTTGGATGGCCATTTGGCCATTTTGTGGTAAAGTAACTGTCCTTATGGCCTTCCTTTGTTTAGGTTTCCATTATGGTCTGGTCGCTTCATGTTTGTGTTTCTTTCCCTTTGGTGTCTTTGATGGGTGGAGTAAGTTAATTGTATCGATTCCTGATCTTTGATTTACTTCTACTTTACAAACACCAGTCCATATAGAGGTAATTGGGATTACAGGGTATACATTTTTCTCTTTATTTCTTTATTTTCAACAAAAAGACAAATATGTTCAAGCAAGGGTTATCCTTTGGAAGCAAGGAATACACCACAGAATTGGAAAATATGGAGTGTACATGTTTTCTGGGTCAGGCTAGCTAGTTTCGGCCATTTAGGCCTCATCAGTGACCCTCAGAAATTTTCAAAATTTCACAATGGAATCAATGATCCCAAAGGACAAGAAAATATAGACTACACTATGATGTAGGGCAGGGGGACTTTTTTCGGCCGCCACACATTCCAAGACAACAACTGTGGTGCCGTTAATTATGTTCTAGAAAGGGTTATCCTTTGGAAGCAAGGAATACACCACGGAACTGGAAAATATGGAGTGTACATGCTTTCTGGGCCAGACTTGCTAGTTTCGGCCATTTTGGCCTCATCAGTGACCCTCAAATATTTTTTAAATTCCACAATGGAATCAATGATTCCAAGAAAATATAAACAACACTATGATAAGGTTGTGGATACAAACATAAACACCTGTGTTTGGAATAAAAATACGACAAACATTTTAATAAAAAATATAATTATTAGAGTCTCACTTCCACATAATGCAAATTTTCAAAAGCCCTGCATGCCATTATATATTCACAGATTACTAACCCAACACGTCCGAGCATGTGTGATTGCGTTTGTTTCGTGTGTGATGCACGTGCGTTTAGACTTTCATATAATTTACTTATCGGTTGAGCCGGCCTCGGAAGCTCAGTCTGGTTGTTGATCAAGAGGACGCGGGTTCGATACCTGTCGGGGTCGGCAACATTCTTACGTGGAGATTGATCATGAAATCTTTTCTACGGTCATTCTCTCCCTTCCGCTGATTCAAGAAGGGCAGTTGTCTGTTTCTGACAAAAGAATGTGCACTATACTGGTTAACCGCTTACGTATAAGCCTGCCCAGGAAAAGTGTGGATAGGTCATCTAACCAGCCCACAAATGACCTAAAATAGTGTTGACTGGATCGTTAAACACCAATTCTAAAACAAACAAACAAACTGATCGGTTGACACAGACATCCGATATGGTCGCATATGGCATACGTTTCATTGTCTTTCCGTAGAATCTTTAATAACTGTATTGCTCTTTTAAAGCTTTGAAGTCTAAACAAACCACAGAGATCAAATTTTGATACCATGGAAACGACAAGCTGATAGCTTCATTTACGATGCTTTCAAGGAAAGATAGTACTCGAAACTGTAAATTCTAGCACAATAATACGATAAAACACAACCGTGTTATATAATGCCGTTTTCCAGATGGACTTTCGTGATTTTCAGTATAATTCCACTATAAAGACCACCTAAAATTAAGACTAAACCTGCTTTCAATGATTTTTGGGAAGCTTTTAGTTATTCTTTCTTTGTGTTTCTACAACCAGCGTCTCTTAATAAAAGACCAGCTTTGGGACTCTTCAAAATGTGATCTACATATAAGAATTCTACAGTATTTTATTCTTTCTGAATCAAACGAACCTCGTAAGAAAAGCCACAGCACATGACAAGAATGCCTTACTGCTGTGAAAAAAAACAAAACGTAATACGATCTTGCGAAAACATATATGAAAGAAATGGTAAGAACCGTTTTTGGTCAATCAAGTACTCCGGTGAGGTTTTGAGTAAAAAATGCAAAGGTTTTCGAGCGTCTAGTTTGTCTACACATGACCTCTCCACTCTATATACCACTCTACTGCATAATTTAATAAAATAGTAAGTGGTTGATTTAATACAACGGACGTTTATTCGCGAGGGATTACTATATCACATTTGTTACCTCTGAAGTACATAAAAATCATACTTTATGGCCGTGTCCAAACGTTTTTGATGCCCTTACCTTTTCGATAATACCTTTATCAGATTTGGAAATAAAATCTATAAAACAAATTGTGGGTATTCCGATGGGAACTAACGGTGCGCCCCCTTTTGTGCAGATCTGTTTTTATTTAGTTACGAGAGAGATTTCATGCTGTCTCTTTCTGATGAAAATTGATGTGTTTAATTAATTGAACGTCCAGATATTTGAATGATTTACTTAATACTGACAATTTATATTTTATGCAAAAGGTTGACAATATTTTACACCCCCACGGCACTCCTTAACTGAAACTGAATAGGGCTTATTCTTTGCATACGACAGCACCCTTTTTAGATTTCTGTCTGTTGTATACTCTCATTTAAGGGATGATTTTGACTTTGATATTGTAAATTCCCCGTTCTTAAACAGGTATATGTTTCCTGGAGTATACATTTCTCAACTTATTCGTTTCGCTAGAGTTTCGTCCCATGTTGACGACTTTACATCTCGAAAAACGCCTATATAATTTTGACCCCCTTGAATCCCACTTTTATATAGTAAAACTGGGGTTTACAGGGGTAAACCTTATTCTTCTTATTTCTGCTTTAAAATATAGATTGTGGGTACTCGTTAGAACCGCCTCGATGAGGCGGTTCTAACGAGTGCCCACAATCTATATTTTGAGCAGAAACAAGAAAAATATCAGAATTTTTCATCATAAAATTTTCATTTTTTTCGCGATAAAGATGGCAATGTATTTGTATAGGCGTGTTTGCGTAATGATAATCGGAATAAACTTCTCACTGTGAAGCTTCTTAAACAGGGCTATCGGTATCAAAAACTTAAGAAAGCATTTTCTAAGTTTTATCGACGGCACTCCGAACTGGTCAAAAAATAGAAAGTTAATTTAAAGACACTTCTGCAACAGAGCATATCAGAACCAGGGTTTCATGGAGATTTGATTATAATTTCGAAAAATTATGAAGACATCTGATCTTCAGAATCAATTCAAGAAGATAACTAAACGCCATAGAAGCATTTTGTACAATATTAGTGGTATGCGACAGAAAACATGCCTAGGTTTTACCGCAGTCAAGGTTGATGTGCTTCTCTCTTCCATCGCACGACGGGGGTCATGTCGCTGACTGGATGACGGCCCCAACTTAAAACTGGAAATTGTTTAGCTGGCATATATTTTATCTTTGGCTTTACTCTTCGAGATCTACCTAGTGGTTTTCTATAGCTACAGCTTGCAGTGTGTGGAACAAGCTACGAGCCCTCATCATTTATTCAGAAGCCTCCGTGGTGCAGTGGTTACGCTACTCGCCTTGTAAACAAGGGGTCGCAGGATCGATCCCGGGCTTCTCCAGACTTTCGGATGGGTCTTTAAACCGAGGTCCCGAGTCCGTATGACCTTAGCTGTTAGTGGGACGTAAAACTCAAACACTCACTCACTCATCATTTATTCATCACAGTTATTCAATGTGATTTGTATTTCAGTTTGCTCTAATTTATATGTTATTCTGTAATGGTCTATTAATTCAGGTGGACAAACTATTTTGTGTGTACCGAGAGTGAAAGATTGATTAAACCTCCCCAGTGGTTCTCGCTACAGACCGTTGTAAGGTTGTTTATTTTAAAAGTAACTTGGTCAGATTTTCCGACGGGGCTGTTCATGTTGTATGTATGTGTGGTTATGAATTATTATTATTTATCTTATTTTCATTAATCATCACGAAAATACGCCTATATAATTTTGACCCCCCTTGAACCCCACTTTTATATAGTGAAACTTGGGTTTCCGGGGGTAAACATTATTTTTCTTATTTCTGCTCTAAAATATAGATTGTGGGTACTCGTTAGAACCGCCTCGATGAGGCGGTTCTAACGAGTACCCACAATCCATATTTTGAGACGAAATAAGAACAATATCCTAATTTTTCATCATAAAATTTTCATTTTTTTTCGGCGATAAAGGTGGCAATGTATTTGTATAGGCGTGTTTGCGTAATGTTCGCCTGTTGCACCTTAATCAACTCTTGTGGGGAAGAGGGAGCTGGGTGCTGTGCTGTTTGTGATTCGTTTTTTTCTGTTTTGTTTTCCTCATTGTTAGTTATTCTTCCTCTTGGTGCCATTGGTAGGCTGTAATCTTTGAATGTGGCTTTTCCTGGGCATCTTTCTCTGTATTCATTTTGAAAACACGCCTATACCAATACATTGTAACCTTTATCGCCGAAAAAAAAAGGAAAATTTAAGATGAAAAATTGTGATATTTTTCTTATTTCTGCTCAAAATATAGATTGTGGGTACTCGTTAGAACCGTCTCATCGAGGCGGTTCTAACAAGTACCCACACTATATTTTAGGGTAGAAATAAGAAAATAAGGTTTACCCCTGTAAACCCCAGTGTTACTGTATAAAAGTGGGGTTCGAGGGGGTCAAAATTATATAGGCGTGTTTTCGTGATGTGTTGTATTGTTTTATTTCAGGTTATACCCACATCTAGAGACGTAAAGATTCGTTAATAATGGTAGTCAGTATACTTGAGTCTGAGTAGATGACCCCTAAAGTCCTTTTATCTAGGGCTAGTCTCCAAGTCGCCGCTTTGTTCATTCTCGATATAATATTTTGATACAGATAACTTACTTACTGCTTAAATATTTTCTGGAATTGTATTATTTGCTTCTGTCACGTTTCTGTAAATATTTTTACTCATGTATTATTGTCATGTAACTTGTTCTCTTTATCTCGTCGAAAACGGCGTCAGTTAAAAAATGTTTCTACGTGTATACATGTGGCCTTAACATCATTATGACATGACGTTATCCACTAAATATATCGGCGATGTTATATGATAAAATGTTCGTTAATAAACGTTCTGAATTCAATATATTCTTTCTCTTGCACACCAGATAAGGAAATCCATGGTTTTATCATGGGATAGAAATTCTGTTCTGACCCTGGTGTTCATACCCAGAATCGAATATTCTCGCGTGGTTGATAAATGCACTCGTTGAATACGACCTCATATGCGCCGTCTTGAGGTTGGCGACATGGCGCGTTACGTGACGTTACTAAACATCACTGTAGTGTCATCACAGTATGGCGGACGTCGGCAACCGAAGTGACTGCAGTATTTAAAAAAATACGTTCAGAAATGGAAGGTATGCAAGAAAAAGTATCCTACATGGGTGTGAGGGGTGAATAGAAAAATCCGTCTCTCGGGTTCATTGTCCGGCATCACGAGGCAGGACAGTGACGTTCGGGGCTGATTTTTCCATCCACCCCTCACACACTTTTGTAAGTTTCTTATAGTCTAGAGAATCGGGTCCCATTAGGGTAACATTCCCGTGAGACAAAGTGCATTCTATTAAATCTCCAAAAGGGTTAATTTACTGATGAAAATTTAGGATATTTTATTATTTATACTCCAAACATAGGTTTCGGGTTCTCGTTATAACTGCATCATTTAGGTGGTTCTGACGAGTACGCACAATATATGACTTAGAACAGAAAGAAGATAAATAATGCATACCTGAGTTTTCGCTATACAAAGAGTGGATTAAATGGGTATATATATTGCACGGATTTGTTTACAGGATGCTATGTTTTTCTATGTTTAGCTCACCAGGAAAACACGCATATATAATTTTGACCCCTTTGAACCCCACATTCATATAGTAAAACAGGAGTTTATAGGGTAAACATTTTTTTTTCTATTTTTATTATTATTATTATTTTGGTAAGCCGTTTAGCCATTTTGTGTGAAAGTAACTGTGCTTGTGACGTTTTCATGATTGTATTTATTTTATGCTGGTGTGTTTTATTTTCCTTTGGTGTCTTGTATGGGATATGTGAAGTATACGTAGTGGTAGTGATTCCAGATCATTGCCTTTATCGCGCTAACGAAGCCGTGAAATAAACACCCCCTTACACCCGACTTTATATGGAGAAAACTGGTGTTAGCGGGGGTATACATTATTTTCCTTATATTGGCTCCTAGATATAGGTTGTGGATACTCGTTAGAACCGCCTCAATGAGGCGGTTCTAACGAGTACCCACAACCTATAATTTGAGTATGAATAAGAATAATATCACAAATTTTCTTCAGAAAATTGACCATTTGGTAAATGTGAAAAAATGCACTATGACGCACGGGTGCGTTATGGTTATGCACTTCTATTTTGTTTTGCTCGCAGATCATCACGAAAACACGCCTATATAATTTTGACCCCCTTGAACCCCACTTTTATATTGTAAAACTGGGGTTTATAGGGTTAAACCTTATTTTCTTATTTCTGCTCCAAAATATAGAGTGTGGGTACTCGTTAGAACCGTCTCGATGAGGCGGTCCTAACGAGTATCTACAATCTATATTTTGAGCAGAAATAAGAAAAAACATCATAATTTTTCATCTTAAAATTTATATTTTTACGGCGATATAGGTTACAAGGTATTTGTATAGGCATGTTTTCGTAATCATAGCTGCTTATCCCAGCAAGCTTAATATCGAACTGGACGAATGTGAGGAAAGAAAAAGACTGTTCCAGGGCAGACAGATGGCGGGGATGATATGCAGTTAACAAGTCCAAGAAATGGACCCAATTGTTGTTAACATTCCATTTTTGCAGGAAAGTGGGCTTTGGAAAGGTAGTTTTGCTCAAAAACGTGTTTTGTGTGTACTAGGGGTTTGCAGCGATAAAAAGTATTTTTTTTTTTTTTGGCTTTTTTTTTTTTTTTTGTTTTTTTGTTTTGCTTGTCTCAAAAACAAAGATTATTCTTCCTCGATAAACCGCTACATCGAGGCAGTTCTAACTAGCAACAAACTTTATTCTTAAAGAATAAAAGGACAATGTTCACAATATGCAATTGCATAAAGCTTGATGCGTTGTCATAACCCTTTCGCGACTTTTTGACGTCAAACATGGTCGGATTTGCAACTATACATAGTGTGTAAATTTCCGAGAATCCAAGTTACTGTTATTACCAAATAAACTTACTTATTCTGTTTTTAAAAACACATTCAAAATGTTTCATGAATTCGTTCTTTGTGTTTTCAACGCCCAGTATCCTCCAGAAAGAGACACCATTGGGACTGTTCCAAAGGTGGTCCAAATATAGAGATTTTATTTTGTATCGTTGATTTACGAAAACTGGTTATAAACATACTATGGCATGTGATTAGCTCTTGACACAAATGGTAATATTTGTATTATTTTCAATATACATGTAGTTTCAGTATGAAATGGATACTTATAAAACAATAAAATAAATACAAATAAAATTCAGACTTACTCTTTGGGACGGAAATTTTTCAGCTTCATCAACTTTTGATCCTTAGCATCCTTTAATTCCACTATTTTCCTCTCAAAGTCCCTCATACTGATAGAATCACACCAAATCACTCGTAGATATTTAAAACTTTTCCAATATTTTGATTGATCACAACTTAATTTAAATTCCCTCAATCCAAGATCATCCTGAATATAGCCTAAAAGCGTAATATAAGCGTTGGATTAATTCACTTGTTTCCATTTAGTGTGTAACTGAGCCTCTCGCGTTTCCAGGAAAATTGAAAATCCAATTATTTATCCCTGCTTTATATGATTCCTCATCATTGTTAAGAAGAGATATATTTGTCAGATAAAGCCTGAAAATGATGAAAACAATATTATGAACTAACCAAGACAAAATATAACTGCTTCATGTTAAAAAAAACCCACGCCAAGAACTGTGGGTGCTCGTTAGTACAGCCTCGTTGCGATGGATCTAACGAGCGCCCTTTATCTTATTACGAAAACACGCCTATACAAATGCATTGTAACCTTTATCGCCGAAACAATAAAAAAATTAAGATGAAAAAGTGTGATATTTTTTCTTGTTTCTGCTCAAAATACAGATTGGGACGGTTCTAACGAGTACCCACTGTCTATATTTTGTAGCAGAAATAAGAAAAATAAGGTTAAGCCCTGTAAACCCCACTTTTACTATATAAAAGTGGGGTTCAAGGGGGTCAAAATTTATTGTGTGTTTTCGTGCTAAAATTTCATCACAAAATTTTATTTTAAAGGCATATAAATACAACAAAAACAAAAAAAAAAATGAATTGTTTCGCAGAGAAACGTTTCTTCGAATTTAAACCTCTATTGCGACATCTGAATACAACCAATGATAACGAACTTTGCAGATAAACTGAGATTTCAATAACGGAAACAAATAAAGTGGTTTTGAATACAGTTTCAATATAGGGAAAATGACATTATCAATGTCGATATCTAATGAAGTGACGGTCTAATCAAAGCACTGAGATTACTGGTGGGCCAATTGTCTCAGGGTGTAGACTAGGACTTAAAGACTTTTGTTTAAGCCTATAATTTAGGTCGTTGAGCCAACCTGTAGACGCTGATAAGTTGTTGCGTTTTGCAGCATCTGATCTGGGTCAACACTGTTTGCCAAGCCCAACGCATGATTCCAGCCCGGATTCTGTCGATAACCCTATTACGCCAAACGCTGACCTCACTGCCATAAATAGTGAAAGCCACGTGGACTTAATCACTGAAGAGTCTCTTTGCTTGATAACGTTGGGTCGATTGATAAATGATCAACCCCAAAACGGTAATTTCAGCCCTGTACTAGCGTGTTTGAGTAACGTATAACAACAGGCTTTAAAATATTGTTGGCAAATCGTGTACGTAGTTTAAATTATTATTGGCACGCTGTGATTTGCATCATGTCAACACTCCGTGAAACGTATAAATGTCATTTCATATGGAATTTAAAAAACGAGCCTTTGCCGAGTTTCATGAGAAATGACCGCGGTTGCGACATTGTTTTTATCATACGACCATTATCATATATGTAGGTGTATTTTCTCCATTTTATATAGTGAAGAAAGGGGTTTACAATGGTATACATGCATGCATAAACATTATTTTCACTCAAGAACATAAATTGTGGATACTCGATAGAACCGCCTCAGTTAGGCGGTGCTGACGAGCACCTTAAATCTGTCACGGTGATCGTAACAGAAACTAGATCGCGCAGTCGATGGTATACCACCGCAAATAGCCGCTTTTTTCTATGAATAACACTAATGACTATGTATTAGCTAGCCAAAACTATGTGTAAGTTATTAAAAAAAAAAGTATATATAAAATTCTACTTTTTGACCTTTGACCCTGGAGCCATGTTGGGGTCAAGGTCACATGAAAAGTATTCCAATATGTTCGACATTCCAAGGGCTATCCAATAATCAAGTTTCGGAAGTGCAATCCCAACAGTTTAAAAGATATGATAATGTCCTGCTTTCGGACCTTTGACCTTGGGGCCATGTTGGGGTCTGACCTTGGGGCCATGTTGGGGTCAAGGTCACAAAAACCATCTACATACCATGTACTATCCAAATGCAAAGTTTCAAAAGTGTAACTTCAGTGGTTGCAGAGGAGATCCATTTACAAGAAACGTGACGGACAGTGCATGTGTGAATTCGGGTTTAACGTCGCTTTCAACAATTTTTCAGTCATATCACGACGGTGTCTGGTTGCGACAGGGAGCTCAATGCTCACTTTTATAGTGCTGCCTCACTGAAGTATCATGTCCCAGACACATTACATGATACCACACCCAGTCACATTATCCTGACACTGGGTCGACCAGTCCTAGCTCTACCCCGTTAATCTGAGTGCCAAGCGAGGAGCAGCTAGTACCATTTTTAACGACTTTGGTATGTCGCGGCCCGGGATCGAACCCGTGACCTCCCGTTCCCCGGAGCGGACGTGACGGACAGACAGACGGACAGACAGACAGACAGACAGACAGACAGACAGACAGACAGACAGACAGACAGACAGACAGACAGACAGACAGACGGATTGACGCCCACTCAACTCTGGTACGAAAACAATATACCCGACTTTTCTTCGAAAAAGCGGGTATAAAAACCTCCTCAGACAAGGCACATTTTTCAGAAATAAAAAAAAAAAAAAACGACAACAAACAACAACAACAACAAAGTTTCCCCTATGAGTAAGTAAAACATATGGAAGGAATTCCACACATTTCATTCGGTTAACACAATCGTGTGACATGGTGGAATCCTTGATAGCTGAAAATGTGACGCTTTCTTTTTCAGGAAACTTCGTTTAGTACATTTATCATTTATATAATTTATCTGGTTCAAGCATAGAAATATAATGCCTTCTTATATTTGTGCAAGTCATTGTCGCAACATTTCATTCGGTCAAAACATCCGTGTGACATAGCCGATTAAAAAAACATGCCTATTCAGATATATTGAATATTTTATCACCAAAACATCACGCACCTTTATTAATTTGAACCCATTGAACCCCACTTTTATATAGTAAAACAGGGGTTTACAGGGGTATACCTTATTTATTTTTATTTCTGCCCCTAAATATAGGTTGTGCGAACTCGTTAGAGTACTAATAACTAGTAACTCTAACTAGTACCCACAATCTATATTTTGGGCAGAAATAAGAAAAATATCACAATGTTTCATCATAAAATTTACATTTGTTTGGTGGTAAAGTTTACAATGTATTTGTATAGGCGTGTTTTCGTAATGAACTGAAAATTTTCACATAAAAAGTTCTGATATTTTTCATATTTCATATATTCATATTTCTGCTCAAAACATAGATGCGGTTCTAACGAGTACCCACAATCTATGTTTTTAAGCGGAAATATGAAAAAAGTACAACCCTATAAACCCCAGTTTTACTATATAAAATGGGGTTTAAAGAGGGGGGGGGGTCAAATTTATATAGGCGTGCTTTCCTGATGTTCAGTAACTTAAAAAAATGACATTTTGAGGAAACTTTATAACATTTTTTCTTTATTTCTGATTCAAAAATAGATCGTGTCTGCTCGTTAGAACCCTCTTACGAATATTCACAATATATGCGTTTGAGCTAATCAGTTCAACAACACACCCGTGCGACATAGTGCAATTTTTCATGTTTTCAAAATGACTACTTTTTTATGAAAATCTGTCATTTTTTGTTATTTTCACTTCAAACATAGGTTGTGGGTGCCCGTTAGAACCGCCTCATTGAGGCGGTTCTAACGAGTTCCCACAACCTATTTCTTGGAGAAGAAATAAGAAAAATAATGTAAACGCCAGTAAACCCCAGTTCTGTCTATATAAAGTGGGGTGTAGATGGGTGTTCATTTCATGGACTTGTTCACGTCATGATAAGGAATATAATATATGATCTTGTAAACGCCACTTTTTTTTCTACATAACAGATGGTTTACGATTATTTATAACACTGACTTGTTAACGTAATGTATCAGCCAAGAAGATTTTACAAACCTATTCTGCAAATGCTATTAATTTCAGTTTGTCTCTCAGTTAATCTGCCTTAAGGTAATTCTGTAAATTGCAGCAACCTGCACGTGAAATCAAATGCTTCCAAGTCTTTGAAAAGAAACATTAGGCGATTGCATTACCATTTTTATGGAAAATTTAAAACGTGCAAATGGAACCATTACGAAACATGTAACACATCCATAGCCGCGTTATACACATTACGAATACACGCCTATACAAATACATTGTATTATTTTCGCCGAAAAATGAAGATTTTATGATGAAAAATTGTGATATTTTAATTATTTCTGCTCAAAATATAGATTTTGGGAACTAGAAATATGAAAAATAAGGTTGACTCTTGATAACCCCAGGTTTACTATATAAAAGTGTGGTTCAAGGGGATCAAAATCTTATGGGTGTGGTTACGTGATGGATTAGCTTTATACGTCCTTCATTATAGCCTCTTGGAGGAAAAGACCGGGCTGCAGGGTGCCTCCATGCAGAACTGAACCTCATCGAGGCGATTCTAATGAGTACACAAAACATATATTTCCGAGCTCAGTGCCAAAAATTCTCACTAAATTATTCCGCATTGTTTCTTTTCTGGAGCTCTGAGAAGAATACCCATAGGGACTAAAGAATAAGTTCGACTCAACCAGTGTTGAATAAGCCAACGATTTTCAAGTCATTAAAATTTCACTGTATTTGAATATGACGTAATGAGGACGTAAACGAAGTTTATATGTCTTTCACTGTAAATAAAGTCATTATAAAAATGTGCAAGGTTAAATGTTTACATTCTAATTTTTTTTTGCGTTTGGCATCATAGTTCTGTCACCGAGGGTCGTTGAAGAGGCTTGGTTAGCCGAAACTGCATCTGGTATGCCCTACTTTATAACCCTTTATACCTGTACAACATACACATGTATGCAATTCTTAACCCTTTCAGTCCGGATGACCAACAGACCAACATGCGCAAACAGGTAGATATAGATGGCTCATAATAGCCCATCTCATCTGAGCTGTCTCACCAGAATCTACACCATTTGCTTAACTACATGTGGAGTGTTTGTTTGGAGAAATAGACTGGGGGCTGCATGATGCTTCCGCGGAGAGCTGAAACTGACCGCACTTGAGTACGGGTAAACCGCTTAGAGGGTCTGCGCCTGCCAAGGCAAAGTGGTGCAGTCGGACAGGGTGTGCATAAACCCTATTGGTTTCTTTGGGCGGTAGGATTTGAGATGTCATTTCATCCCAATGTCAGGTAGAAGTCCCAATAATTCAGATGCAACGTCTCCAAAGTGACCTTCAAAGTGTTGACGGGGACGTAAAACCACAGCACAACAAACACAGAGCATTCTTTCAGATATCCCAAACGGCTGTTTTATGAAAAAAGTACAGTAATTTTCCTATATTAAGACCACCATTGGGACTGTTCAAAAGTGGTCTTTGAGACCAGTTTTGAACAGTCTCAAAGGTGGTCTCTGACCAGAGGACCCTGTGTTCAGATAACACAAAGACAGAATAACTGCAACTGTCTAAATAAGCTTTTTAAAGCAGAATTAGTCTCAATTTTTGGCGGTCTTGTTTGTTACTTACTGTGTGTATCACTTGTGTTTTTTTATTTTGGATGGCCATATGGCCATTTTGTGGGAAAGTAACTGTCCTTATGGCCTTTCTTTGTTTAGGTTTCCAATATGGTCTGACCGCTTAATGTTTGTGTTTCTTTCCCTTTGGTGTCTTTGATGGGTGGAGTAAGTTAATTGTATCGATTCTTGATCTTTGTTTTACTTCTACTTTTAATAGCAGAATTTTGCTGTATTTTTTTATTGTATACCTCAAACGTTAGTTGTGGGGGCCAGTTAGAACTGCCTCATTGAGGAGACAATCCATTGTTTATAGATAACCTTTTTTACACAGCGTCCTTTAGTCACAACGACTACAATAGCACGGCTATTAATAACTGTTACCTGAATTTTTGCAGGGATTGGCGATAGTCACATCAGCAATGAAATTTTGCTTGTGTATATAACTTAAGGTCGATTGATAATCGTTACGAAAACACGCCTATACAAATACGTTGTAAACTTTACCACCGAAAAAAAAAAAAAAAAAAAAAACACGAAAATTTTTAGATGAAAAATTGTGTTGTTTTTCTTATTTCTGCTCAAAATACAATTTGTTGGTACTCGTTAAAACCGCCGCATCAAGGCTGTTCTAACGAGTACCCATAATCTATATTTTATAGCAGAAATAAGAAAAATAGGGTTTACCCCTGTAAACCCCAGTTTCACAGGTTCAAGGATGTTAAAATTATATACGCGTGTTTTCGTGATGGCAATCAATCCCAAAACGGCAAAAAAAAAAAAAAAAAAAAAAAAAAAAACAGGTACAAAATTTAAACTGAAAATAAATTAAAAAAAATCCGCTTATAATCGACTTTCAGTTTCATGACTTTTGATCATTACAACAGTAATTATTTTCCACAATAGCCCTTTGTTCGTAAGTGCTTTCTAGAACAATGTGCTATATGTTAAAATTGAGCGTTAAGAGCCTGACAACAGGACAAAATCAGCAGATGCGACAATCAATAGATAATCATAATAAGTAGAGGAACTAATTGATTAGTGGAGGTATATGGCGCGAGACGTACTTGTGCGCAAGAATCGATCCTTTAGACCTACTGAAAATTGATTTAGAATGTATTATGTACCTCTTGGAATCCAATTTACCCAAGTATGTCAGAACAGAACATAAGAGAACAAAACTTTATGAATCTATGGCCACGCACAGGTTGCACAAGAGATCTCGCATCAGAATTGTGCAATGGATGACGTCAGTTACTAGCTAATATAAAACAATGACATTAATCAATAGCATATACACCAAACAAACATACTGTCGTGCAAAACGTCGCCCGAGCATCATCGCATCAGCAACGTGAAGCAGTTAAACATGGATGACGCCCACTTGAAGACAAGCGTGTATATTCGTACGGAGTGAGCAAAATATATGCGGCTACGTGATTCGGTTTAAGAATCCCGGCTGGAACCAACCTGTTCAATTAATGTCTATCGCATTTCTATAAGAACTTTCTTGCTGGCAGTTACCAAGATCGTCCACGGCGCCGCGGTAACATCTTGCAAGCCTCGCCAGTGTCGCCACAGCAGACAAATGTCATTACGGTAAAGCTGAGGGGACTTCGCCACGAAGCATCGAGCCTGTTTGGGCTACAATCATATAGACAGATTAAATGTAATGAAAGTTAATTAGCCCAAAATTTCGCACCTATTATCTTATACCTTGAATAAATAAATAAATAAATAAATAAATAAAATACAATTGAGTGAATGCTCTCATAATATTGTCAACACATTTAAATAATTTTATCAGGTTGTCATAAGCTCCCTACATTTAACACATTTGGCTTTACATAATTTATTCTTGCTGTTAAAAAATGGGTGGATTAGAAGAGAAAATGGTATTCATCCGCGATATCATTTTCACACAAGGTACATTTTATTTGGTTGACTGGTTTGTTTTCCACTCGCCCAGTTTCGATGGTTATCCGTCCGATACCTTGAAAAGGGATGATAGTTAACCCTCGGTAGGTCAAGTAGATACTTTTCAAGGCTGAAATCATGTTTGAATATGGAATAGTTTTTACTCTTAGATGAATTTAGCATGCCATTCTTGTTTAACAAAATACGTTTTTGTTTGGTTTATTGAATGTTTAACTGCGTCGGCATTAATGCTAAAGTCCTGTTGTCGCGGTTAATATTCAATCATTTGTGTAATGAGTTTGATAACCCCAGATTCCATACCCATATGCTAAAATACGAGGTAACATTGTATATTCAAATAACTTAATTTTGCAAATCAATTGGTAATTTTAGATCGTTTTCTTTTATATTTAAATGCCATGCCTCTTTTAACTTGGTCAGCATTACTTTTTGTTGCTTTATAAAAAAACTCCGACCTTTTGAGGGGGAAAATCCAACGTATACATTGCGCTCTACCAAAAGGGATACTGACAAACAGTGCAGACCCACATCAGATGGCGTAAAACGGTTTACACTGTAAGTTTGAAGAACAAGATTATTTTGGGAAAAATAAATAAAAATAGAACAGACTCCTTAAATTAGAAACGAACCAGTCCAAATTTGTCAAGGGAAGGTTCTAGGTTTAATATATGGGTTACGAAGTACAATATGGACAAAGAATGTATTTTTGCTTGATTTGGCGTTAAACGTCCAAGTCAAGACTATGTAAGTCATATGGAACAAGTTTGTCTACCTATCCACACTTTTCCTGGGCAGGCTATTATATAAGCGGCTAACCAGTACAGTGCACATTTTCTCACCAGAACTTGATACCTGCCCATCTGGAATCATATATACTGCTGTAAACTGTATAAATAGGTGATTACGCGGGTGCTCATTTTACGGCCTCGTTTACGTGAAGGGATGCACAGGCGGGTCTGAGTCTTCCATGGACGAAGATGTCGAATACACCGTTTGCGTTTTATCTAACGAAACCCGCCAATATATTTTGACCTACCCTATTGCAACCAACTTTATATAGTAAAACTGGGGTTTACAGAGGTCAGCCTTATTTTTCTTATTTTGTGACCAAAATAATGGATTACGGGTACTCGTTAGAACCGCCTCTATGAAGCGGTTCTAACGTGGTACCTCAAATTATATTTTGAGCATTGTGGGTACTCGTTAGAACCGCCTCTATGAGGTGGTTCTAACGTGTATCCTCAATCTATATTACGGCCCCCGCCCATCGAGACTTGAAGAAATAGATTGGCTGCATGATGCTTCCACGCAGAGCTGATAGCGACCCGCACACGAGTACTGGTAATCCGCTTAGAGGATCTAAGCCTGTCCAAGCAAAGCGGTACGAGTCGGACCGTCCATGCATATACACCCTATTGGTTTCATTGCGCGGCAGGACTTGAGATGTCATTTCATCTCAATGTCGGGTAAAAGTCCCACAAAATTGGAAATAACGTCTCCAAAATGACTGTTACAGTGTTGGCGGGGACGTTTAACCTCAAATCAAACAAAACAAATCAATCTATCGTTCATTAGACCTCTTCTAGAATATGCCGACGTGGTATGGGACAATTGCACCCAGTATGAAGCATATGAACTTGAAAAAATACAGATTGAGGCAGCACGTATAGTTACTGGGGCAACCAGACTGGTTTCTCTAAATCTTCTTTACTCTGAAACTGGATGGGACACGTTGGCCTCACAAAGAAATAAACATAAAATTGCTATGCTTTACAAAATGTATCATGGCATTTCTCCAGCATATCTATCTTCACTCTTACCAGCTACAGTGGGAGAAAATGTTTCGTATAGCCTTCGTAATTCTACCAACATTCAAACTATTCACAGTCACTCACAGCTCTACTTTAATTCTTTTCTTCCAAGTGCGATAAGAACTTGGAACTCTCTGTCTGAGGAGATCAGAAACAGCTCCAGTTTAGCATCACTTAAACGTCAACTCAATACTAACTTAATCCCTACGCCTCGTCATTTCAACGCAGGGAAACGTCTCGGACAAATTTATCACAGCCGGCTTAGAACCAAATGCAGCTCCTTAAACGAACACCTCTTCTCAAGAAACATTGTCCCAAGTGCTTTATGTGTATGTGGTCTCGTCGAAGACACCGAACATTTTCTTCTTCACTGTCCACGATATGCGAACTTTAGAGAAGAAATGTTAAGATCAGTTTATCAGTTTTGTCAACCAACTCTTGATACTCTACTTTATGGTGACCAAACACTAAATTACAACGAGAACAAACAAATCGTCCTCCTTGTCCATAACTTTATTTTAAAAACTAAAAGATTCCAAACTAACCATAATTAGGCGATGAATGCACGTATCATTTCCTACCGTATTAGACACACTTTCACTTCTTTTTTTTTTCCTTTTTTGATGTTAGTCCGAGAACAGAGTGTGGGGCTAGAATATGTCTTTTTTAAATCTACGGCAAGTTTACTTGTCTAACCAGGCTCTTTTCTGTGATAATCTCCCGAACCGGTAATTCTCCAACAAATACACCTAAATATTTTGGTTTGTTACTCTTATTTTGTTTTTAGCGAACTACCTCGCAAAGTTAACCATACGACCTTAACCTAAGTTATATCCAACCTTCAGAACGACAAACCTATACGTTCCGCCTTTGAAGAAATAGTTTTATTGGTACTTGATAAAACACCTTTGATTTGAATGTCTCAGACCTTTTACATGAGAGCGGCAGAAGCTGTATTGTTTTTTCTTTGTTATTTTTTACCCTGATGGATTCCCCGTGGAGCCCCCCCCCCCCTCCCTCCAACGCTACCTTCACCTTAACCATTTTTAGTATGTAAAAATGCTACAAAATAGCTTTGAACATAGTCGCTAATTCTGTACTTACAATAGTTACTGTTTTGCAGCGACAATTATATAGATTTAATTCAATGGTATTATCGCAAATGTTTAGGGAAACAGATTCAAATAAGTCTCTGACTTTCTTCTGAATCCCTTTTTGTATGATTTCAGTCATATTTGCTTTGTATTGTACTTGTAGAATACGAATAAAATATGTTTAAACCAAATCAATCTATATTGTGACCAGAAAGAAGAAAAATATGAAATTTTTCATATAGGAAATTTTCATTTTTTTGTCGGTAAAATTCACAAAATATTTTAATAAGCGTGTTTCTTGGTGTTTAATTATATAAATTTCTAAAGAACTCGTTTAATCACACATCACATTTGTTTGTTTTCACCAGTTTGCTTCAAGATACGTCACAAGAGAACGCCTGTAGACCTCATCACGAAAACATAGCTATATAATTTTGACCCCGTGAATATATAGTAATACTGGGGTTTACAGGGGTACACATGTAAACCTTATTTTTCTTATTTCTGCTCTAAAATTGAGATTGTGGGTACTCGTTAGAACCGACTCGATGGGAGGGGGGGGGGGGCGTCTAACGAGTACCCACACTTTATATTTTGTGCAGAAAAAGGGAAACTCTCACAATTTTTCATCTTTTTTTCGGAGGTAAAGTTTACAATGTATTTTTGTATAGGTTTGGTTTGTAACGTTTTTTTTCTGCATCTGCTCATATCCTGTTGGTTATATATGAAAATGTAATGTGCATTTATATGCATGATTGTTTTATATTATGCATAATATATACAATCTAAATAAATAAATAAATAAATTTATTTATTTAAATAAAATAACAAATAAAGATGGTTCGGTTCTTGCGAGTACCCAAGATATACCCCTTTGGATAAGAGGGGGAGATTTAATGTATATATCCTTGTTATCCACAGTTTTCTCTCTATTAAGTGGGGTTTACGAGCGTGTTTATAACATCGATAAAAACCGTTCTTTAGAGCAAGCACGGTTATGTGAACATTACTGAAGTCTATGAAGATTTGTCCAAGCCTCCATACAACGTGTATATATGCATCGTCGAAAAAACGTCGGTGCAACGTCATGCCGTGAAATAGACATCGGCGAAACAATGTGAAGATACCTCATCACATGTAGATTTACAATTACGAAAACACGCCTATACAAATACATTGTAACCTTTATCGCCGAAAAAATGATAACTTTAAGATAAAAACTGTGATTTTTTTCTTATTTCTGCTCTAAATATAGATTGTGTGTACTCGTTAGAACCGCCTCATCGAGGCGGTTCTTACGAGTACCGACAATCTATATTTTAGAGCAATAATAAGAAAATGAACGTTTCCCCTTATAAACCCCAGTTTTACCATAAAAGTGGTGTTCAAGAGGGTCAAATTATAGACGCGTTTTCGTAAAACTAAGTCAGTTGCTGACTTGTTGTTCCTTGTGTTTAGTCTACCACAAATCTCATACAATAATTAATAAAAATATTAATATAATATAAATTAATAACCATAATAGAATCCGATTCACTTTATTTCAGAACACAGGGAATCTTGCATTGCCATCACGAAGACACGCCTATATAATATGACCCCGTTTTACCCATTTTTGTTTAGAAAAATGGGGTTTACAAGGGTTATTTTTACATGGGTTATTTTTCTTAATTCTGTTCCAAAACATAGATTGTGGGCACTCGTTAGAACCGCCTCGCTGAGGCGGTGCTAACGATGCCTACAATCTATGTTTAGAACAGAAGTAGAACAGGCCGTAAACATAGATTGTGGGCACTCGTTAGAACCGCCTCGCTGAGGCGGTGCTAACGATGCCTACAATCTATGTTTAGAACAGAAGTATGAAAAATATCAGAAACTTTGATCTGAAAATGTTCACTGATAAGTTTGTTTTTGTAATGCTTTGTTTGTTTGATTTGAGGTTTAACGTCCCCGTCAACACTGTATAGGTCATATTGGAGACGTTGCTTCCAATTTTGTGGGACTTTTACCGACATTGAGATGAAATGACACCTCTTGCCCTGTCGCCATATGAAACCAATAGGGTTTATAAGCAGTCCGATTCGCACCGCTTTGCCTGGGTCTAAGTGGTTTACCAGTACTCCTGTGTGGTCGGTTTCAGCTCTGCTTGGAAGCATCGTGCAGCCCATCTATTTCTACAACCCCCGGTGGGCGGGGGCAATTTTGGTAATGCAAAATGTTATCACATGTAAGAATGGATACTGTGATTTGTGAGTGGTTACTGTCCAATACATTTCACTGAGTCTAAATAAATATCTGGAATTAAAATAAAGTTTAATCTAAAATGCTTAAGAAACAGAATTGTTTCGCGCCCTTCAAAACGGCAAACCCTTAAAAGAAAAACATCTATCTGTCCAGAGCTTCGCTTTAAGTTTCAAATCTTAAATTTGCATAGTTTACTAAATACAAATCTCAGTGAGCAGGTATCTATAACTGAAAATTAATATTGAAAATCGAATTAAGGATCTTACGTTAAACCTCAATATTCCAGTTGCAAAATATTGTTCCAGAAGAGTTCTCGAATCTATCCAACAGTTTAACATCCGAGGAACTATATTCTTGCGTGGTAGTAGATCTATTGAGTGAGGAGTGCTGCAGACAGGTCGTCAATGGCGGAATCCTCCTCCCAAGGGATGTGAAAATATCGAATAATGCTAGTGTATATGGAGCGAGAGCCACAGCGAGCATTCTGCTGCATTAAAAATTAATGCGTTCATTTGCGGTTGTAATCTGAGGCATCGAATGTGTTTGATGGCGAAGCAAGTCGTATATTAGAATCAAAGCACTGTCTGACGGGTAGGTCGATTGTCTCTGTGTGACTTGGACTGTATCATATTACTACATCTGATCTGTGTCCGTACAATGAACTCCCGTACCATCCAAAAACAACAAAAAATAATAATAATAATAATAAAAAAAAAACACGCCTATCTAATCCTGACCCTCTTGATTTCCACTTTTTTTATAGAGGGTAAGCCTTAGTTTTCTTATTTCTGCTCTAATAAATAGATTGTGGGTACTCGTTAGAATCGCCTCCATGAGATGGTTCTACTATGTACCAACTATCCATACTTTAGAGCAGAAATGGAGGCTCTTCTAACGAGTACCCACTATCTATATTTTAGAGCAGAAATAAGAAAAATATCGCAATTATTTATCTGAAAGTTCGTAATTTTTTTTATTCGGCGGTACAATTTACAATGAAATTAAATAGGCGTGTTTTCGTAAAGGAATCCCAGAATATTTTGAAAATAGGGATTACAATCACATACATTATTTGCTTTGTTATTGGCATCATAAACGTCATTTTGGGTACTCTTTTCAACCGCCAAAATCAGTGAGGTTGTACTAACGAGTACCCACAATTTACCTTTGGTGCAGAGATAAGAAACATGTAGGAGACATTTAATCACAAAAATGTCATCAAGTACATTGCCTAATGACTCTTGAAAAGACTACTATTTCTCATGGTTCGAGCCTCGTTCGGGCCACATTCGAGACGACGTGCAACGGTAGGACAGGTGTTTTTCTTTCTGCGGTTGATAAACGAGCGGTTCGGAATAAGTGAATTGTTTGTTTGTTTGATTGATTTGAGGTATGAAATTAAAAAGAGAAACGACCGGGAACTGGTACAATCAGATCCCAAATTCTCACCACAAAATCACTAGGGAAAGAAGTCGAAACATTGGGTGACGACAGTAAAAAAAACGGACAAGTTAACCGAGTCAGCATCTCTTCCCGAAACAAGTCGTGACTCTGAATACCCAAATCTAACCAAAAAGAGCAATATACATAATGGGGGAAAGAATCAGAATCACCAACAAACATTAAACGGGAAGGACAAACATAACAACAAATGAACAACCAAAAAGGAGGAAGAATCAGAATCATCAACGCAATTAGGGAAAGAATCAGAACCTTCAACACAAAACATGTAGGAACCACAGCAAAAGCACCGACTTGAAACGGTCAGTAAAAAATACTGGTGGTTTTAAGTTAACTTTACGGGATCCCAACCCTCACCCTCACTTTCATTGTGGTCCATCCAAACATAACTAAAAAGGAGCAATATGCATAATGGGGAAACGAATTTATAGCTACGTCTCATGAACAGACTCCATGAATACGAGTAGTAAAAAATCTTCTCAGAAACCAAATAATTCCATTATCTCTCAGCACTCAGGTGAGCGGCTCAGGACCATTGGTCATCTGGTTTACACTTCTGCGAGACAGCTAGCGTAAGGCAGAAAATATTAAATGGCCATATGTCCAACGGATGAGAAATCTGGGATTATATGTTTGTTAAGTAAACGGAGAAACCATGCACTCAAGACTTATATTTCACAAGTAAAACTTCACATTCCGAATGACCTTAGGGAAATATAACATATCTTTTTTAATAAATTGGTTTTCACTTCTTTACGTACGTATTTCATGAATTTGAATATCGATGGTCTTACACGGGTGGTCATTTCATATGAAATTCAAGCAATGAGCTTTTGAATTGGATTTTAAATGGGAATTTATCGCCTTCAGTTGCATGTCTGGACACAATTCAGCACTAAGATTGACTTTCTGTCAGATATTTTCGGTTTTCCTTTAACTACTAGGAACGCTTTTGTGCGAACATTGTATACCCTAAAGTGTTACTATATGCATTAGCGTTTGAATATGGACTCGATATGTCACAGGATCAGTCTCCCATTATCAGAAAGGTGTAATGCCCCGAACCCCACTCCAGCGTTCCCCGCCTTGCACACACACTCCGAAAAAAATATTATTCAAGTCGTTTAAGGCCCCCTGTCGCTTGCAAAATACCGAGGCCCCGTCCTACACCAAGCACTAAAGTGTTTCTTACCAAAGGAAACCATTACAGCTGATGCTTGTCTCCCTCTGAGGAAGTAAATGAATTTTCTTTCGACAGATCGAACGTCCTGGAAAACGCGAAATACTGCTATATTCGTTGCACACTTTGACATACTCAGGGAATCTCAACCCAGGGTAACATACGCTCCTCGCACGACAGTTCCATATTTATCTCATTGTAAGCTCATTTTTCAAGAGCAGGTCCTGTTCGGTGACCTTGCCTATCTACAATGATTATTTTTTTGGAAGGTTTGGCTATGCTGAGTAAGTTCAGCGGCGGTCATGTTGAGACGCGCGGGCTCAACTTGACCCCAGCTGACCTAATCTACATTATTACAAATTTAGCATTTTTTGATACTTTATTGTTTTCCCCACAAAAAAAAAAAAAAAAAAACTGCTGATGATAATTCTCGTTCCAACTAGTATCTGTTATTGACTACGCCATTTGTTTGCATGTTTTGTTTGCATATTTTGATTTTCGCTTAATGTTACCTATGTAACCTAAGCTTGAATAAAGATGAGTTGAGAGTTGAATAGCACAAATCCTCAGCGCCAAGCAAACTTGCCATCACGAAAACACGCCTATATAATTTTGACCCCCTTGAAACCCCTTTTATGTAGTAAAACTGGGGTTTCCGGGGGTATACCTTATTTTTCTTATTTCTGCTCTGAAATATAGATTGTGGGTACTCGTTAGAAGAGCCTCATTGAGGCGGTTCTAACGAGTGCCAACAATCTACATTTTGAGCAGAAATAAAAAAAAATATCACATTTTTTCACCATAAAATTTTCATTTTTTTTTCGGCGATAAAGGTGGCAATGTATTTGTATAGGTGTGTTTGCATAATGAGAAGAGTTGTTAATGTCATGCTCAGTATAATGACCGAATCAAATACAATTAAATTCAAATATATAGACCACCTTTGGGACTGTTCTAAAGTGGTCTTTAAGACCACATTTGAACAGTCCCAAAGGTGGTCTCTTATTAGGAGACACTGGGTGTAGAAAACATACAGAAATAATAAGTGAAACCTTCTAATTAAGGTTTCTTAATACAATTATTTCAATACAATCGAGGTACTTAAAAGATCATATTTGCAAATAATAACCCTAACAGATTTATAATCAGATGGTATTCCATGTAAATGTAAGAATACGAAAGCAAAAGATTGTTATTCGAAAGTCACATTTTAGTCATTTATTGCATTTTGCTCATTTTTCCTTGGTTTTGCAAAGCATCTTAGCCCACTTAACCACAATCTGTAAAATACTATCATAGGCTCAATCAAGGTCACCTTTAGACACTGCAACAGAGGAATTTCAAGTAAAATCCCTAAATAGTACTGAAAAAAAAAATGATTCCCAAAACTTACAAAATGTAATTATTTCACCTGGTTCTATTTTTAAATTCAGTGTATGATAAGCAAAGTTGACCAGTTCTACCAATTTGGCAACAAATCAAATCAAATCAAATCTTTTATTCACTCTGATTACAAATAAATGCAATAACAAGAGGAGCGATACAAATATGCAACGTTCGGCGGCAAAGCATAAATGAAAAAATAAAACACATACAAAACAAAACAACCAGAGGGCAACATTAAATTTTACGAGATGAAATCAGTACTCTCTCTCTCTCTCTCTCTCTCTCTCTCTCTCTCTCTCTCTCTCTCTCTCTCTCTCTCTCTCTCTCTCTCTCTCTCTCTCCATGTGTGTGTCATTACATGTAACAAACTTATTATTTCATCATTTGCATTAATTGCATTTAGCTTATAAAATGATTGCCCTGCTTCAGTGGTTTTGTCCATACTAAATTAGTATTTCATTTAATTGCATTCATACAATTTATAACAATTTATGCAATCGCTGCACCAAAGTTTCACTGTGTTAGTCATTGTGCCATTGTGCTTACAGGATGGGTGCTTTGATAGGGAAATAATTTAAAAATAAAAATTGGAAATTAAGATAAAAACAATATATCCCCAGATTTGATCTTGAAGGACTGAAAGAAGCCTGTTCAGCACTATAAACTTTGTCCAAAAGGCTTCCGGTCTCTTTCCATGATTGTACTGGTATTTTAATGATTTTACCCAGTGATGTGTTACATTGGTTCACATTAGCCACCATAAACAAACAACTGATTTTCAGACAGGTGAATAGGCCTCCGTGGTGTAGTGGTTATGATACTCGCCTTGTAAACCAGGGGTCGCAGGATCGATCCCGGGCTTCTCCAGACTTTGGATGAGTCTTTAGAACGAGGTCCCGTCTAAGTATGACCTCAGCTGTTGGTGGGAAGTAAAACTCAAACACTCACTCACTCGGACAGGTGAGCTACTGGACAAAACAATGTTTATGTTTATTTAATACAATGAATGATACTTACCAATGTGTAGGCTGGTCAAAACTCATAGAAGCCCAATGCCTTTAACAAGCTTTGATGAACAAAGTTTCAAAAAGCTTCTTTCTTTTCGGAAATGAATGAGTAACGAACAAATTATGTTGGAATGTACGTGAAATTGGTTGTAAGACGGTTTTAATTATGAATATTATGTTTTAAATTAAAAACAATAGTGTACTATGGCTATGTTTTTTTTTTTTTTTTTTTTTTTTCAAAATTAGTTCCAAGGCGAATGAATACGGTGGGGCTTGGCAAGAAGGAAATCTCTCCAATTTGACAGTGGCAATTATTTACCAGTGATGACAGGATTCCAAGATAGGCGATGACATTATGCTATATGCAGGAAGGAGGCTACATTTTAGCTGAATTTTTAAGGCATATGCTTTTATTACGGGTATAATAAAATGTGGAAGGCACACTTGATGAAATCTGAGCATTTACGATTTACCGAAAAAAAAAAAAAAAAAGATAGCGGCGCCCACGAAGCAAAAACATGTAAAAAATGTTCTGGTTTTCAAATCAGGTAGGCTTTTTGATAGAAAGCTTTGTCCGAGTCGCGAGTATTTAAGTGAACTATTGATCTGCAGCTGTTTTATGAACTTTTAAAAAGTCAAGAAAGCGGTTTAATTTTTCCAGGTAAAAGTGAAAATTACAGAATTGCATTTATTTTCAAAGGCACCGGGATATGGCTAATGCAAGAAAGTATTTGCTGTAATAACCGGTGGTTCTTCCAAACTTTCTTCTTCTGCGACAGGCATTTTAAAAGGAAATCATGATCATATTTTTGGGACAATAACATGCAAAGCTGACACCTATATTTTTCTTGTGCAAATGTATTGAGGAAGCTTAAGCTTTTAAAAGCAAATTTAGTCCTAGTATTAGGTGGTCTTAATAGCGGAATTTTACTGTCTACAATGTACATGATAGTATTAGATGAGAAGCGATAGCAGACCAATATTTCCGATTCGGAAAGATTTTGCATCTCTCTGTCGCCTGAAAACTTTCGTTTTGCGTCGCGTGCAACTCTAAAGTTTGCCATTATTTACATTATATATATTCATGTGTCAAGGTTTTATCTTAGAAATTAATGCACCTAAATGGATAACTTAACACTGAACGTGCAGAAAGGGTGAAACTGCTATGCCCCATAATAACAGCCCGAACGTTTGCAATTGCCAAGGTCTAATCTTAAACGTTAAGACACCTTTACTAGGGTATCTTAAATGCCTAAGTATTTTCTCAGGTTATGTAACAACTTAACCAAAAAATAGAAGTGAAAGTAATGATCAGGAATCGATACAATTAACCCACAGCTCCCATCAGAGACACCAAAGGGAAAGGAACACAAACATGAAATAACAAGACCCTAATGGGTGTTTGAAGTTCACTTTATACGACAGTTAAGTAAATACTTATTTTAAGAATGTACTTAAAATTTAAGTTCGCATTGTAATCCTGGCCCTGGAGTAACACTGTTTAGGTAATATCGAACTGTTCCGTTTAAATAACCACACATCTAGGTTAAAACAGTGCACATTCTGTGGCCAGAAACTGCCAAATGTCCTTCTTGAATCAGCGGAAAACAGATACATCACGAAAACACACCTAAGTAATATTGATCCCCTTAAATCCCACTTTTATATAGTTAATCTGTGGTTTACAGGGGTATACATTATTTTGTGATTTGTGTTCACAAACATAGATAATTGCGTACTCGTTAGAACCGCCTCGCCGAGACGGTTCTAACGTGTACCCAACCAAAATCTAAGTTTTTAGCAGAAATACAAAAAAATATCAGGATCTGTATCTGAGAATGTCATTATTTTGGTGGTAAAATGTTACCTATATATTTGAGTAGGCATGTTTTCGAAATGATTACAGTAGAAAAGATTGAATTATCCGGCTCCACGCTAGAAAGCTTATTGGTTTCATTGGGCGATAGGGATGTCATTTAATCTCAGTGTCCGATAAAAGTCCAATAAAATTGGAAGCAAGTTCAAGCAACGTCTCCAAAATGACCTAAGTAGTCTTGACGGGGACGTTAAACCGCAAATCAATCAATCAATCAATCAATTGTTGTTGACCCTAGCAGGTATCTAACCTGCGACCTCCTGATCACCACTCTATCGCGGCCGATTATATCACTTTTACTTTTAAATGTAAAGCATTTAAGTGGTTAAGATGTCTACCTTGTATAAAGGACAGAACATATGCCAAGTTTGTCCATATTTTGGGTCGATCGGTTTACGAGCGACCCAAGTTTACTAAATGGCCAAACGGAATTAATGCAGTTGTCTACGTGACTGTCACTGATTTGGGAAAACCAATATAATATGTTTTATGAATAGAACTTGAAACGTTGCACTATTTTTATCGAAGCAACAAGAGCTATCTATAGAGTCTTGACAGGAATCATGTGCTGGATAATACTCAGATCAGACGCCGCGGAATGTGGCGTCTGATCGAGAGGTTGCACAGGAACTTCACTGTTTGCTCAAATAGTGGCATTTGAGGGTTAAACGAAATAGTATAAAAATGCCAGGTTGCTCACGTAATGAAAGAAAAACATTTTCTTAATCCAGGCCACAATGTCACGTGACGTCTTTCGGAACATTCTAGTTATAAAACTGTTACACAAATGTATGCCAAGTCGAGTAAAAATAGACTTTTCGCACTCCTGCTAAGAACTTAATTTTAGAACCCTGGAATGTGTAAGTGCAAAAAGTAGCCCAGACTTTATAGGTGGTACCGTTATTAGACATACAGCGTAGACCTAGATCGGATATAGAGTACATTGCTTCTGATCAGGTCGGCACTGTTCGCCATATGTATGCAACAGCAGTTTTGAACATAATTCAGGGTCTTACGCAGACTCTGAAAAGGGGCGGGTTGAGGATGCGAATTACAGGTATTTTGCAGAGGGTGAAAAACTGTATGAATCTAAAATAATAACCAAAAGATGGGAGAGGGCTGCGTTTGCACCCTCCCCACTATGTTGAACAAAATCCAAGTACTACCCTAAGACGCCAGAGCCCAGCGTAAGAAGCAAATTCTGGACTGTGCTCGTTTGTTTGATTTAAGGTTTAACGTACCCGCCAACATTGTATAGGTCATTTGGAGACCTTACTTCCAATGTTACGGGACTTTCAGCTCTGCGTGGAAGCATCATGCAGCCCATCTATTTATTCAAGCCCCGATGGGCGGGGCGGGTGGACTGTGCTCGAACACTTGGGCATTGGCAAACAGAACCTACATAAGCAGACGCCACATAATGCGATGTCTGATCAGCTCTACTGTGCTTGCTTCAAAGTAAACGAACAGTTCGATTCTCAGCTCAGGACTATTTTCCAAACCTACATTCAGAGACGATGGACCCACCAGTACTCTCAGAGCTGTGATCTTAAGCTACGCAGGGATTGTTTATCTTGCCGCATAATTTGTCATCATTTATATAATTATGAAAAATCCGCTTATACGCTAGTACAAAAAAAGGAGTACCATTTTTCAAAGAACCGCCAAGTGTGAACAAGAAGTATCTGAGGCACATGATCGCGAAACTTGTTTTGCCATTGGCAACCACAAATGATTGATTGATTGATTGACTGACTGATTTGAAGTTTAACGTCCCCTTCAACACTGTATAGGTGATTTGAAGCTGTTGCTTCCTATTTTGTGGGACATTTACCCGACATTGAGATGAAATGACATCTCAAGCCATGTCGCCCAATGAAACCAATAGAGTTTATAAGCATTGCCGTCTGATATGGGTCTATACTGTTTGCCAAACTCAACCCATGATTCCAGTCCAGGTTCTACAGACAACCATCTAGCGCACTGATAAGCATTACGATAACACGCCTATACAAATACATTGTAAACTTCACCGCCAAAAAAAAAAACCCGGAACTTTTAAGGTGAAAAATTGTTATATTTTTCTTATTTCTGCCCAAAATATAGATTTGGGTACTCGTACCGCGGTTCTAACCAATACCCACAATCTATATTTTAGAGCAGAAATAAGAAAAATAAGGTATACCCATGTAAACCCCAGTTTTACTATATAAAAGTGGGGTTCAAAGGGGGCAAAATTGTATAGATGAAACTTCTATATATAACCGTTATCTGGTTTTTCCGACAAGTCAGTGATAGTCACGTGCACTTCAGCATTGAAAAACTCAGTCTGCTTTAGACTGACAATCGACACCCCCACCCACCAAATAAAGACATTCGGAGGGGTTTAAAGGCATCGTTTGTGTTAATAACTGTGTGGATACATTGCACAGAATAAGGCCTTGCAAAGGAGCACCTAAAGTCTTTATTCAGATCGTTTCCACAAAAATTAGAAAAAAATGCTGCCCAAGAGAAAAAAAGAATAAAAGAAAACACAGAAAAAAACACGAGTACAAAACTGGTCCATATGGGAGAAATGCTAGTTGAACATTGAATCAGCATACAAAATCAATGCTAATACCGTAAAATCCTAAAAAATAATCGGACGCCCTTAAGACTTGCTGTAATTCGCCTAAAATTTTAACAAATGTTTCACAGACAGCCATGAGTCCAAAAGGTGCAGTGTAAACCCTGATCAGACTTATCACGAAAACACGCCTTTGTAATTTTGGCCCCTCGAACCCCACTTTTATATCGTAAAATTGGGGTTTGCAGTGTTGAACCTTATTTTTCTTATTTCTACTGTAAAATATCGAGGCGGTTCTAACGTGTACCTACAATCTATATTTTGAGCAGAAATAAGAAAAATATCACAATTTTTCCTCTTAAAATGTTCATATTTAAGGCGATATCGGTTACAATGTATTTGTATATGCGCGTTTTGCAATGTTACAATGTATTTGTATATGCGCGTTTTCGTAATGTTACAATGTATTTGTATATGCGCGTTTTCGTAATGTGCTCCTTTACGAGCAGTCTGATCTGGGTCTACACTGTTTGCTCAGGAGAATCTGTCCCAATGTTGAGGATCATTACAGTAAGTATGATCTAAAACAACCATAAATCAGGCTTATAAGAAATAATCCAGGATTTTCACGTATGAACCACGTCATCAGAAAAAAAAACAACAACGTTTTTGCTATCTTCGAAAAACAAAGGCGCAGATCAGCCTGCAAACCAGTTTGTTCAACACCATTACGATAACACACCCGTTCGACATGGGGCATTTTTTCACATCTCCAAAACCGCTATTTTTCTGATGAAAATTCGTGCTTATTTCCTTATTGATACACCGAACATAGGTTTTGTGTGCTCGTTAGAACCGCCTCATTGAGGCGGTTCTAACGAGTACCCACAACCTATATCTTGTGACATATGTGGCAAAACACATTTTAATAGAACAATAGAATGTTACATTTATATTATCAATGCCACATAAAAATAATGATGACTGCTAAGATATCTTAAGTGGTAAAATGTTAATGTCACTTTCTTGTCCTGTATTAGAATATTGCTATGTTCATGTGAGGTTGTATTTCTGTGATTCCTGTATATATATTTATCTGAAGTCTCTGTGTGCTGTTTACCTGATTTCTCTGTTCCTATATGCACTGTTCCTATATGTACTGTTCCTATATGTACTGTTCCTATATTTGTTATGTTCCTATATTTGTTACGTTCCTTTCTGTCAACTGTTCCTTCTGTATTGTTCCTGTAATTGTTCTGTCCTGTCTGCACTGTTCCTCAATTGTTTGTTCCTGTTACTCTATGTTGTTACTATCCTGACTCCCTGGCAACGACGTTAACGTCGTGACGTTACGTCCGTAATTGTAATCCAACCTATTGTAAAGTTAATGTGCCTAATGTAGCTTACTAGAAACATATTAAATACATGAAAAATATAACCTAATACTTTTTATTGTGGAGAATCCACAACACTCCCGCAACAGAAGATTTTAATCTGCTATCAGTTTACCAATGGCATTAAAATACACATACGTTAGAAAGGCCTAAAGAACTTTAAATCAGAAACCTAAACGCAAACTTTTTAAAAACTATTAGTGTGTGGAGTGTCGTGGATTCTCCACGATAATAACTTTCCAGTTGCAGTTGTTTATTTAATGTTTATTAATTCAATCATATATGGGTACATTTAGGTTCATATAAATACACAAGGTTTTAAGGACAATAATTGACGTAATGTCACGACGTTGACGTCGTTACTAAGGGGACAAGAGTAACAGAATAGTAATGGAAGAACATTAGACAAAGGATTTACAGAACATAGGATTCATAGAACAGAAAAGTGAAGGAAATAACAGAACAGAGGAATTACAGACCATAGGATTCATAGACCAGAAAAGTGAAGGAAATAACAGAACAGAGGAATTACAGACCATAGGATTCATAGACCAGAAAAGTGAAGGAAATAACAGAACTGAGTAATTATAGAACATTGGATTTATAGAACAGAAGAGTAAAGGAATAACAGAACAGTGGAATTAAAGAACACCAGAACTATAGAACATAATATTGAACAGAATACCAGAACAGTGGAATTACAGAACAGAAGATGTAAGGGATCAACACATAAGGAAAATATAGGAAAGTGTAACTTTAATGGTTATTGTACTTAATACAAAAGGAATAATTATTTATATTGATTTCTATAACAGGTTTAATTTGTTCTCAAATGTGGCATTAAAATAATATTTATTAACTGTTTTCATTTCGCTTGTTTACTGTCTTTTGCCACATTATTTGGTGCCGGAACCCGGGACTTAAGGGGCTAAATCTACTTCTTCACATGAAAATGGAGGCATCGACAAACACAGTTCCATTAACAACACAAACCTACCGTACTAGTCCTTGCTGGTTCTGCAAAGGCGACCACTGGAATGACTGTTGTACGAAATATAAAACAGCAGAAGCCAGAAGGCAGAAAATTCAAATACAAGGGAAATGCTATATTTGCCTTTTGAAGGGGCACAGGGCCTTTGAATGCTTTTCAAAACAGGTTTGCTATTATTGTAAACGATATCGTCACCATCACAGGAGTCTGTGTCCACATAAATTCGGATCTACAAAACAGGATGTGGCACAGACAACCAGTGGAACAAAGAAACTGCAACATAAGGATGGAATTAATACGGAGCAAGAATCAGAGGGCAACACGGAAGAATTGCAGCACAAGCAACATCAAATGGCTGACTGTATAAATGAAAATGCAGCCTTGAAAGAGAAGATCTATAAATTGGAGAAGGAAAATGAGATGCTTCGAGTATCTCAGATGCAATGTAATAAAATGACACAGCAGCAAACTGACGAAAGTTTTCTTCCGTCTACGACACCGTATCTTCCCCTCAGGCGCACTCTTTCTTTTAATTAATCTACGCTTCCTTCTCTTGTGTTTATACCAAGAACGTGTACCGCCATAGCATTGCTTCCTTTTCACCATAGATTGCCTCTTTGGTTTCACCAAGCTATTTTCCTTAGCGATTTTACATCCCTTCTTCCTCTTTCTGGGTTTCCTCAGCTGTTGGGGTCTTTGTGAACCAGTTCTATTCACCTCACGATTAAATATCTCTAATGACTGGATACTTCCTGTATCACCAGTACTCAAAATGCCATTTTGGCCTATATACTGTCCGTCAGGCTCCCCTGACGAAAAAATATTTGACAACTGTTCACACCCTGCTGCCCATAACTTATTACATTTGTGACTCGCCTCAGCTTGTGGTTGGGTCATCTCAATTAATAGTTCCTCTATCTGTGCTTGGCGCTTTATCAAATTTCTAAATTGTCTCTCTGCGCTTTCTCTTTTGTAGTTTGCTTTGGCTTGCAGCTGTCTGTTTAATAAATTCTGTTGCAAAGATTCAAGTTCATGTTGGCAATCAGAAGCCAAAATTATTAAATTGAAATCTCTGTCTACTTGTTTCTCAAATTCTTCCTCTTCAGTTTTGTCTATCACCAGTGATAGCTTTTCATTTGTATACTCCAATGCTTTGCTCAACTCATTCAATTGACAGATTGAGTGTTCAATATATTTTGATGATTTATAAATATCTTCATTATCAATTTGCTGACATAATATATCTTTACCTAGTCTGACTTCCTTTTCAAGGTTCTTTGAATACTGTAATCTGTTTTCACTAAGTTCCAATAGTGACATAATTGCCTGAATTAAGAAATAGTTCTATCTATATTCTATCCCAAATTGGTTCTTTTCCCGGGTTCCGGCACCAAATGTGGCGAAGACAAATAGGGAGAGCTTAAAAGTTAATTTAATGTAGCTGTTCTTCACCACAGAAAGAAATTTTATCACTTTACATGTAAACATTTTGTATTTTACCAACAGTTCAACAATGTTTATTAATATTAAATCTTTCCTGCTTGTCCATTGTTTGTGGGAAATTCTCTATCCATTTTTTCTAGCAGTCCGCACAGCTTCCTGCCTGGATATCTTCTTTATCCCTGTTTACATCTTTTTATCTTGAGCTTTTCCCTGTCCTACTGTCATCCATGTTACTTTACTATTCTACCTAGTAACTGACGTCGGATACCGACGTTTAAGTTATTTTACGTAACGTCGTCTGACGTTAAGTCAATTAAACATCCCAAATGCAAAGAAATTAACAATACAGAAATCAAAACTTTGCAAAATTACTACAAATTATCCTTAGACATAAATGATATGTTAAATTCGCGGTATCTCCGCGACAGAGCGGTAATAAGGAAAATAATGTTTTCCCCCGTAAACTCCAGTTTTCTCTATATAAAGTGGGGTGTAGGGGGTCTTCATTTCACGGACTTGTCCACGTGATGCTTTTGTATTCGTGCTTCATCTAATCAAAGCACTGAGAGTACAGGTAGGTCGATTGTCTCTGAGTGTACATCACGAAATCACGCCTACATAATTTTGACCCCCTTGAACGCCATTTTTGTATAGTAAAACTGGGGTTTACAGGAGTAAACCTTATTTTTCTTATTTCTGCTCAAAATATAGATTGTGCGTACACGTTAGAACCGCCTCATTGATTGTGGGTACTCGTTAGACCCGCCTCAATTAGGCGGTTCTAACGTGTACACGGAATCTATATTTTGAGCAGAAATAAGAAAAATATCACAATTTTTCATCTTTAAATTTTCGGTGATAAAATTCACATTGTATTTGTATAGGCGTGTTTGGGTAATGAGGTCGGAGTGAGTGAGTGAGTTTTAGTTTTACGTCCCACAAACAGCTAAGGTCATACAGAGACGGGACCTCAGTTTAAAGACTCATCCGAAAGTCTGGAGAAGCCCGGGATCGATCCCGCGATCCCTGGTTTACAAGGCGAGTAGCGTAACCGCTGCACCACGAAGGCTTCTAATAATGAGGTCGGAGAAATAGTACTTGACTGTGATTTTAATTATTTCATTTAACCCTAAAATCCCGTTTTTAAGCAAATAATGTAGCTGTTGATCAGACGCCGCGTTCTAACGAGCACCCAGAAATGACAGAGTAAACAATGCCAGACGGATATGTTATTATGATGATGAGAACCATATCTCTCTGAGATGAGGTGTGTTTCACACTTAAGCTGCAGAGACTGGCAAAATCGTGTATCCCAGGAAACAATAATACAGCGTAAGTAAACATCACGAAAACCCGCCTATATAATTTTGACCCCCCTTGATCCCCGTTTTTATGTAGTAAAACTGGGGTTTACAGGGGTATACCTTATTTTTCTTATTTCTGCTCTAAAATATAGATTGTGGGTACCCGTTAGAACCGCCTCGATGAGGCGGTTCTAACGAGTACCCACAATTTATATTTTGAGCAGAAATGAGAAAAATATCACAATTTTGCATTTTAAAATTTTCGTTTTTCTGTGGTAAATCTTACAATGTATTTGTATAGGCATGTTTTCGTAATGCGGTCATCATGAGAATAAGTCCTTGTAAAGTATGTTATTGTAAACACCATTTTGTACAAGCAAAAATTGGGTTTACAGAGACATGCATTATTTCATAGTTTATTTTCATAAGACAGTCCATTAATACTCGTTAGAGCCACCATAATGAGGCGGTTATAACGAGTACCCACAATCTATATTAGGAGCAGAAATACGGAAAACATTAAAAAATCCGAAAAAAATGTCAGGGGTCAGTTGTTCAAAGCATCGTTAGCTTAACGAGCTCGTTACTGGTCATATTGTTAACTGTTCTAGCTAATGCAATATCTTAATTTGTGGTATAGTTGCTGAAAAAAGGTAAGCAGCTTTTGCATCCGCAAAAGCCGCCTCATTTTTCAGCAAAAATTGTAGCATATTTGCCATATTTAATGATCAAAGTTTTAACGATATGTTAACTAACGACGTCGTTAGTTTTGAACAACTGGCCCAAGGTCTACAGATATGAAAATCAGAGTTGCAACACTCGATGTGATCTTTGCTGGTGACGCGACGTATTTAATGGACACAGCTTCAATAAACATCAGAACTGATTCAATGATGTTTGTTTTGTCATAACCTATAATGCACGGACTTTGATTTCTGATACTGTCAAAGACTTGAGCAAACAGACAACAAAAGTAGGATAGAATTAACAGTAGCAGCGGAAATGAGGTACAGAAATGAAAGCAGTGGAACGTACGTAGACAGGGGTCGACTGTACTGGGGATAGGCTGATCAAAGACAATCTCGTGGGAGTAGCTGGGGCGTAGCAATGCCGGACAAATGGCAAGCAAGCACATGGAAGACTTTATCATATAACCATAACACGTCCGTGCGACATCATTACGAAACCACGCCTATACAGATACATTGTAAACTTCATCGCCGAAAAAAAAATCGAACATTTTAAGATGAAAAAAATGTGATATTTTCTTATTTCTGCTCAAAATTTAGATTGCGGTACTCGTTAGAAATGCCTCATCGAGGCGGTTCTAACGAGTACCCACAATGTATATTTTAGAGGCGAAATAAGTAAAATTAGGTACACCCATGTAAACCCCAGTTTTACTATATTAAAGTGGGGTTCAAGGGGGTCAAAAGTATATATATACTTATCGATGAAAAATTGCGATAAGTTTCTTATTTACCCTCCAAACATAGGTTGTGTTTGTTCGTTAGAACCGCCATGGAGGAGTAATAAGACCTAAGTCTAGGTTTCGGTTCCGCGTGGAAGCACCGTGCAGACCAATCTATAAACAGTGAAATTCCGCTATTAAGACCACCTAAAACTAGGACTAATTCTGCTATAAAAAGCTTATTTTGAAGGACACACTTAATTTTTCTTTGTGTTTTCTGCCTATAATGTCCTGTGGTCAGTGACCACCTTTGGGACTGTTCAAAAGTGGTCTTTAAGACCACCTTTGAACAGTCCCAAAGGTGGTCTTAATATAGGAATTTTACTATATCTCCTAGCCCAGACGGGCGGAGGCCTAACACAGATTTCATCTCGCGGACCTGTTAACGTGACAGGAGTTTTTCTTAGAAAAAATAAAGATATGTATCCTATTAGAGTGTGTTTATTCGATAGAACCATTGAAACAAGTACCCATATTCTATTTTTAAGGAAAAAAATATATACCCCTGTAAACGCCACTTTTCTGCGTTCTAAGTATGTTCAATACTGTACAGACCTTTTTAACATGAAGAGAAAAGCTACAGTCTACCAACTTAGACAACCTTGGCTTGTTGTATCACTTTTTCCTTATTTGAAAACATATATTAATGTGAATCAGAAAGCAATTTTATTACAAGAAGTTTTGTTTCAGGCAATATTTTCACGGTCTCCATGGTGACCGACGGAAATTAATAATACTAAAACCCTCAATGGAGATTTTTTATACATATGGAATCGTCGAATGAATTGCTTAATACAAGATAAAACACTTGCTAAACCACGTTTTGAACTTAACAATAATAAGAACAATTGTTGATCTGATTTTTTTTTTATTTGAGGTTTAACGTCCCCGTCAACAATGTAAAGGTCATTTTGGAGACGTTACTTCCAATTGTGTGGGACATGAAATTGAGATGAAATGACATCTTAAGCCTTGTCGCCCAATGAAACCAATAAGGTTTATAAACTTGGACGGGCCGACGCGCATCGCTCTGCCTGGGCTGGCTTAGATACTCTAAGCGGTTTACCAGTAGTCGTGTGCGGGTCGGTTTCAGCTCTGCGTGGAAGCATCATGCAACCCATATATTTCTTCAAGCCGCGATGGGCGGGGGCCTTTAAAAAGAAAATGGAAATTTAAAATTCTTTGGTTTCACTTGTATTGTAAAATACAAGTCTTGGTTATCACTTCACATATACATGTACATGAAGAAGATACCGGCGTTGTGAACAGTAAACAGGTTCATGCGTCCAAGCATATCATAAAGATAACAAGTTCATTTAATGGACACACATGTAAACCCCACTTTATATAGAGGATCTTGCATGAGTGGTCATGTATTATTAAATTTATTAAACAAGTTGAAGAAAAGGGATAAAATGCGAGGCTTTGCTGAGCATTTTATCCCTTTTCCTCAGAGTTTAATAAAATTAAGCAATGCCAGTTAAATGACAATAGCGGTTTTACGTTAAAATGGCTATTGCTATTTAAAAGTGCATTATTGAGCTATCTGGAAAAAATGCTTCCAAAATAAAATACATATAGCCGGTATTTTTCTTTAAAACAATACAAATGAATGCATTTTATGCAAAATGCGAACAATTATGATGACAGGTAAACGAGTTTGACAGGGATTCCCTAACTAGGTTTCGAACACTAGTTAGATCTATTTTTAGTTCGTGACAAAAATAGAATCCCCATATATGACGTTATGCGACATTCATTTTTGGCCTTGTTTGCTTAGGCCATGCCTGAATCGGAAAAAGATATGACGCTGAATAGCATGCCATATGTAACGACACTCAGAGACGATACTGTCGCCATGTATGTGTAAAGTGACAGATTTATTTTTAGAACAGAAATTCCGAACACATGTTCAGAGCGAAGGGTAAACACTAATGGAAACGACCATTTTCATAAAGTTCTGAAGCTGTATTTGGCTCCAAAAGTGTACACATGACAAAGGAGTATGCATTGAAAATAAAAACCAGAAAAAAAATTTTGAGACCCGGTAGCTCAATAATGCACCTTTAACTGGCGATAGTGAAATCAAATAGAAAGAAGCGAAACTTCAATGTCAAGGTTTATATGCAAAGGGGATCAGCATCTGGTCAATGCACCACGAGCATTGATGCATGCACGATGCCTTCTGGGAATGCTAGTGATTGTGCGACGGATTATTCCCCTTGGTATCCGTCGCCATTCTTCTTGCAATGCTCGGCCAAGCTGTTACAGATTGTTACAACGCTGCGGTCTGTGGTGCACACGGCGACCCAAGACATCCCAAATGTGCTCAATCGGCGACATATCGGGGGATTTGGCTGGCCACTGCAGTGTCCTTACACCTTGCTGTCTCAGAAATTCGACGGCAGCAAGGGCTCGATGTGGGCGTGCGTTGTCGTCTTGGAACTCGAGAGTTCCCACTATGCGCCGGGCGAATGGGACAACCACTGGGCGTAAAATTTGGTCTACGTAACGCTGACCAGTCAAGTTACCTTGAACGATCATGGTAACTTGACTGGCCAGCGTTACGTAGACCAAATTCCAAGCAGACAACTCAACTTGTGCATACGATGGTGCAAAAGACCCATACACATTGGTCAACTCGCAATATTTTCCTGACCTGTTTTGACTTTCAAACACAAGTACCGATTTACAGCACGGTACTCAATTCGCTAGCATGTATGACGTTCTATATCGTATGTACATGTATTGAAACGAGACATGCAAATCGTGGTTGTCTCGGTCAGTTGGAAATGGGATAGGCTGGTTACTTATTGACTTGCCCTCGTATAAAATATGTCGAGACTATTCCTGGTCTGTGTGTATCCTACTCGGTCGAAATTCACGAATCATTACGAAAACAAGCCTATACAAATACATTGTAAACTTTACCGCCGAAAAAACAAAAATCTTAACATAAAAAGAGGCTACATTTTCTTGTTTCTGCTCAAAATATAGATTGTGGGTACTCGTTTCATTGAAACGGTTTTAACGAGTACCCACAAGCTATATATAATATATATTAGAGCAGAAATAAGAAAAATAAGGTGTATCCCTGTCAACCCCAGTTTTACTATATAAAAGTTGGGTTAATGGGGATCAAACATATATAGGCGTGTTTTCGTGTTGACAGGTAACCCAGACAATAATTTCTAGTTGACAATTACGTGTTCATTTATACCTTTTTTATATAATCATTACGAAAACACGCCTATACAAATACATTGAAACATTTATCGCCGAAAAAATTAAAAATTTCCAGATGAAAAATTGTGATATTTTTCTTATTTCTGCTCAAAATATAGATTGTGGGTGCAAAATATAGATTGTGGGTACTCGTTAGAACCGCCTCATCGAGGCGGTTCTAACGAGTACCAACAATCTATATCTTAAAAAATATGGTTTACCCCTGCAAACCCCAGTTTTACTATATAAAAGTGGGGTTCGGGGGGGGGGGGGTCAAAATTATATAGGCGTGTTTTCGTGATGCTTATGGGGAAAATTACAATTAGTATTTTTTTCCGACTTAATGATGTCTCTATTTTTAGCATAAATTGAACAGTCACAAAAATCGCTTTTTAAAGTTTACGCGTGTGTGCTTAATATTCCTTTTTTTTTTTTTTTTTTTGCAAATAAATCCTATCTCGATATTGAAATACAATGTGAAAGAGACAGTTGTTCTGCAATAATTTCAACCGTTCAGATAATTGTTTCTGGGAAATTAATGTGTGTCGTACGATAAACAAATCACCGGGAATCATTACAATATCACAGTGTTGCGTATGCAATAAAAGCGACAGGCCACATATTGATGCGTCTCGGCAAAAAGATAAATTTTAATACTGTTAGGTTCTTCTTGTAAAGGTTCCTTATTGGAAATGTAATCGTTATTTGTGACCATAGTTAAGAACGTACAGTAAAGTTCCTAAATTAAGACCACCTTTGGGACTGTTCAAAAGTGGTCTTTAAGACCACTTTTAAGACCACTTTTGAACAGACCCAAAGGTGGTCCCTGGCCAGAGGACACGGTGGACAGAAAACGCAAAGAAAGATTAAGCGCACCCTTCAAAAAAAGCTTGTAGAGCAGAATTGCTCTTAATTTTAGGTGGTCTTAATAGTCTGTAATAGGAAAGACGAAGAATTCATTCTTTTAACATATCCGTGCAATGAAAGCCATAGCATTGCGAAATTACGCCTATACAAATACATTGTAAATTTTACCTCCAAAAAATGAAAATTTTAAGATGAAAAATTGTGATATTTTTCTTATTCTGCTCAAAATATAGATTGAGGGTACTCGTAAGAACCGCCTCATCGAGACGGTTCTAGCGAGTACCCACAATCTGTATTTTAGAAACGCCTCATCGAGGCGGTTCTAACGAGTACCTATAATCTATATTTTAGAGCAGAAATAGCAAAATTACGGTGTAACCCTTTAAACCCCAGTTTAACTATAAAAAAGTCAGGTTCAGAATCAGAATTGTTACTGGTGACACGTCAAATGACATTCATACACCAGTCCCTAGCTCTAACCAAAGAGGTAAATTTAGCTACACAATCATCAGCACCTTCAGCTGCCGAAATAATCGAATCGGGAAGGGTTAAAGGGGGTCAAAATTATATAGGCGTTATCGTGATGAAAAGAAACTCATAAACAGAGAAAAACGCGTTGTACAACTCGGCGTCTGTTCAGGGTCTACACTGTTTGCTTACCATACAGGAATTTAAGAGTTAAGCGAAACAATATATATCCCCGTTGATGACAATTCTCGAACAAATACAACAACAGCCTTTGTTAAAGGCAATCGACAACCAGTGCTGTCAGCGCTTTGATTGGAAATACTGGGGTGAACAGATTAATGCTCCAAACATAAGTGGAGTGTTTTCAATATTTCTGACCACCCTCTGGATATTTCTACTGTGATTGTTCAATGGCAGAGATTTATGTTTTGTATATTTGCTCTGAATAGATCTTTCCAAGAATCAAACGCGAATAGTTCTTTCATGATGGTCATACAACATTCTGATATTGAAGTGTATTTTCACTTAGTATCCATGTGTAGGGAAGTTTGACAATCTAATGATGAGTAGTTTTGATAAAAATGCTACTGTAGACTATACCGATACCAATTTTAAATAATATCTATAGACCAGGGGGTATGTAACTGCGTATCATGTGTACAAGTCCGTGAAATGAAGACCCCAAATACCCCACTATATATAGAGAAAACTGGGGTTTACGGGGGTATGCATTATTGTTCTTATTTTTGCTAAAGACATACATATAGGTTGTGGGTGCTCGTTAGAACCGCCTCAATGTGCTCTTTAGAACCGCCTCATTGAGGCGATTCTAACGAGCACCCACAACCTATGCTTGCAGTATTAATAAGAAAAATGTCACGGATTTTCATCATAATAATGGCCATTTTGGAGATGCAATATGTCACACGAATGTGTTATCGTAATGAACAACAAAATGACAGTAGGGTCATTTCTCTTCTCAGCACGTACAGATCAGAACATAACCTTATTTCACCAACTCTATTTCTCACGCCACTGCATCAAGAAAACACGCCTATATAATTTTGACCCCCTTGAACCCCACTTTTATATAGTAAAACTGGGGTTTCCGGGGGTATATCTTATTTTTCTTATTTCTGCTCTAAAATATAGATTATGGGTACTCGTTAGAACCGCCTCGATGAGGCGGTTCTAATGAGTGCCCACAATCTATATTTTGGTTTAAACTTTATTTCTTTGTATAATACATACATTTTTTACACATATAATGTTGACAAAGAATACAAGTATCATACAAAGGGATTCAGAAAAAAGTCAAATGACTTATTCAAATCTGTATCCCTCGATTACAATATCAATGTACTAAGTATAGTTGTGATTGTCAAGTTTGTTCGAATTTGCAAGTTATTGTGAAGATATCCTAGGTGAATTTCATTTTGGTTACAAAATGAATAGTATAGTAGTGAAATAAAGCAGAGATATATGGCTCCACGGGTAATGGATTTTAAGGTACTTATTTTGTTTCATTCGCACTGATGAATCAAGTCTTGGGCGTGTGATTTGGGGCTGTCTCAAGAGAAACAATACAATGTAGAAACTCAGTTGCGCTCTTCGAATAGTTATGTGAGACGAAGGCTGAAGATCGGTTCGGTTGGACGCTGTAGCTGTTTAACTCGAGTTAGTAGATGTGTTTTTCAAACGTTTTCGGGTAAGAACGCGCATATATATATTTACGTGTGTAGATATATGTATGTGTGCCCATGTAGAAAAACTACACATATTCATATATCTGTGATAAGTACTAGTAAGGCATTTGAAATCTGTGATTATAAATTTAAGGTACAAAATCTTTTAGACTTAAGAATAAAATCTTGCACTGCTAAGAATATTTGTATGTTATCATTCACAGAGAGATCAGTACTGCCGTATAGAAGGATGTTTAAAGCAGGTTGGCAAATAGCTGAGACAATGTTTAACATGTCCTGTCTAACGTCAGTGTACTGTTCACAGGCCATGAGGTAGTGATGCGTGTCCTCAACAGCTCCACAAGCACATAAAGAGTTATTTAGAATATTCTTTTGAAAGAGATGATCGTGTAGCGAGCTGCAATTAAGTCTTAGTCTGGCATGATGTACTTGCCCAAATCTTTTACCTGCACAAAAGTATGACGGTGGTTTTCTTTCGTTAGACTGTAGTTTGTGCTTAAAAGCTGCTAATGAGGGTGCATTTTTCTTGTCATCTGGCAAATCGTTCCAGTTGCGAGTCGCCGACGGGAGAAATGATGTATAATAAAGCTGCGAGTTGGCTCGGACAGTCTGTAAACTGGCATTATTTCGCAAATCGTAAGCTGTGCTACTGCCTACCGTGAGGGGTACTAATGAAGATAGGTATTCAGGTGTGAGAAAATTCTGCATTTTGTAATAGAGTACAAGTTTGTGTTTTTGTCTCCGAGCTTCCAGAGATTCCCATCCAAGATCATAGAGAAGAGAGTTGATTGATACTAGTTTTGTTGCCCCAGTAACGATTCGTGCGGCTTCATTTTGGATTTTTTTCTAATTCGTTCGCCTCGTATCGGGTGCAATTATCCCAGACAACATCGGCATATTCGAGAAGTGGCCTTATAAAAGAAGTATATATTGTTTGTAGGGATTTTCTATCGAGTGTGAATTTAAGTTTGCTTAATGGGGTTCTCCACCACTATGTACAGACTAGTATCATCTGCAAAGAGCCTGATAGAAGAATGTATGTCTACAACTATGTCATTAATATAAATCAGTAACAGAAGTGGGCCAAGAATGGAGCCTTGTGGGACTCCTGCCTTGATAACAGACCAAGACGATGCAGCTCCAGGTAGCACTACTCTCTGTTGTCTATTATATATTTTGAGCAGAAATAAGAAAAATATCACAATTTTTCATCATATATTTTTCATATTTTCGGCGATAAAGGTGGCAATGTTTTTGTATAGGCGTGTTCGCGTAATGGAGAGGTGGAGTATGAGAAAGAATATATATAAACGTTTATAAACATATACCTACAAAGACCAACTAGACAGGTACACTTTTCAAAATATTTCGACTAAATAGTTTAACAGACATATGGAAACTTAATTTTAAAAAGTTCTCCTGTTTTCATAACTAAATGTGTTTAATAAAATCTTTGGATGTTAGCAATTCCATTAATTTAATAACATATGTTCTTTAGTTATTGGCTCTTTTGTTAAAAGAAGCTCAAGTTACAGCTTTTCGTTCAAAGCAAAAATATAAACATGAAAAAGGTACAGTGAAACTCATCCAAAATATCATTTGTTTTGCACATTTTCATACTCTCTGTTTCCACAGCGGCCAGTTGGTTTAAACATATTTATAGCTTGACTGCAGTATAAGACAGGTAATGGTACAATTTGGGATTCGAACGAAAAGGAGCTAGTCTGGTAACACTTCCCAATGTTTAGGTCTGCGGTCTATTCCTTGCTTCCAAGGGGGACATCTTGAGCGACCAGCTTTAACTGCATGGGAGGCGATGATTGTTGAATCGAAACTTTAAAAGCGTTTTGGTTTCATTGAGCGTAATTAAATAATCTTCTGACATTGTGTTGTGCTGAAACAGATAATGAGTTCTACCTATAGATAAGCAAGCCATTCCCGTGCTCAAAGACTAAGCAATGTTTTAGATGTTTAAGCCATACCCTTATTGAAACAGTAGAGATAAGCATTTCTTTTATGCAGTTTATCCACCTGCGATGCTAAGCGCTCTATTTTTAATTATGATAACTTTGTTTCTTTACCATTTTCAAGATTCAAAAGCCCATCGTACCTCTTTTTGTTTTACTGTCAACTGTTTTGAAACTAGCTAGTCTAACCTAGAAAAAAGGAAAACTTCACAATTTTCAGTTCTGCTGTATATTCCTTGCTTCCAAAGGATAACCAGTTTATATAACATATTGACACAGCATGTTGGTTTCAACCAGTGTGTGGGCTAATGTGATGCTTGTGAGTGCCCATGATATTAATTGCAGTTTCCGTTTACACACGTGGGACAATTGTTATCCACCAAATTAAATGTGTCCGATTAAAGTTGCGCGACAAAATTTATAGAAGTTAATAGGGAACATTTTTCTCTGACATAAATTTTACCATTACAACGCTAGATAGCGAAAATGTGGTTTACGATTATAAAAATTCAACATCGTAACGTTAATTTGAATATACTTTTATATATATTTGATCACATTAAGATTGGTCAATTTTAGAATAAAAATAGGATCCTATGTCTAATATACTTCAATAGTAAATTAGCAAAAATACGCGACAGTATCTGATTATAAACTACAGTAATTAAAACATTAATTATGCAATGAAAACTGTGGCTGAAAATTTAAGTAGAAAAAATGATTTTTCTTTCCTCCAGTGTTAAATTTGAGAAAATCAAATAAAAACAAATTGGGTCATTTTGAGGTTGTACTGCCAGTAAAGGTAAGGTCCCTTGATTTGACATAAGGCATGATGATCCCGATTGTCCCGTATGTATCGCATGACATTGCGCTTACAGATCCCTGCGACATAGTGCATTCTTTTAGGTATCCAAAAAGATTAATAGTCTCATGAAAATGTGTGACGTGATGTTTTTTTTTTCTTATTTCTATGCAAAACTCACATTTAATTTGTGTGAACTCGTTAGAACCGCCTCATTGAGACGGTTCTATCGAGTACACAAAATTTAAGTCTTGGAACAGAAACAAGAGAAATAATGCATACCCCTGAAAACCACAGTTCTCTCTATATAAACTGTGATTGAAGAGGGGTGTTTATTGCACGGACTTGTTAACGTGATGTATAAACGGTCGCAACGGTCCTTGTTGGGTGTTGTGACACGCGTCCTGATTTCGGAAGATCTTTCAAGCCGTGTCCGCTCTGGACACGTCTCCAGAGACACTGAATAGTCTGCCTTGAACACATCAGCAATGAACTAGCCTGCAAAAGGCATAATAACTGTTTCGCTTACCATTACGTTTCCTGGATAATGAAGGTATGGAATTTATCGGTCTAATGTCTAGGAATGTGTATATGGATGTTCGGATATTTTCATTCATTCTTGTTGGCACCAGTGCAAATTAAGCATTTTGAAGGCTTTGGTGCATTGTTCCACAGGTAGTCCTAAAATGATTTTAATTTTTATTAATATATAAAACAGGTCGTGATGTCTTATTTAAAATGTTGAATATTTAAGAAAAGCTGTTGACTATTAAAAATATAATTTGTTTCACGTTCATTGAAGTTTGAACATCATCACAAGTAAAGTAAGGGGTTCTCTTAAACTTTGCTCGATATCCGACCGATGCTGTTCATAAGACTTCATTGCTCGATACTCGATGTTGTTCGTACTTCAATGAACGATAAATGAATTGCCTTTATTACTAATACATGCATTTTCATAAGTTTCCATTTTGTTTGTTTGTTTGTTTCATTTAAGGTTTAACGTCACCGTCAACACTATAAAGGTCATTTTGGAGACGTTGCTTCCAATTCTGTGTGACTTTTAACCGCCATTGAGATGAAATGACATCTCAAGCCCTGCCGCCCAATGAAGCCAATACGGTTTATAAGCATGGACGGGCCGGCTCGCACCGCTTTACCTGGGCAGGCTTAGATCCCCTAAGCGGTTTACCAGTACTCCTGTGCGGGTCGGTTTCAGCTCTGCATTGAAGCATCATGCAGCCCATAAGCCCCGATGGGCGGGGGCCGAGTTAATTTCCTTAAAGAGTCTTGTAATTAGCACCCATCTAAACCTCAATAGAGAAAACTGAGGTTTACAGGTGTATACATTATTTTTTCTTATTTTTGCTCCAATTGCATAGGTCGTGGGTATTCGTATGAACTGTCGCAATCCTCAATGATGCAGTTCTATCGAGCAGCCAAAACCTATCTTTGGAGGGGAAGTAAGGAAATCATCACACATTTTCATCAGAAAAATAATCATTATCGATATCTGCAACATTACGATAACTCACCCGTGTGGCATAGTGCATTATTTCATATCTCCGAAATGACTATATTTCCGATGAAAATTTGCGATGTTTTTCTTATTTATACGCGAAACATAGGTTGTTGGTGCTCGTTAGAGCCGCCTCATTGAGGCGGTTTAAACGAGTTCCCACAAACTATGCCTTTTAATACATTACGATAACACACCCGTGCGATATAGTGCAATTTTTACATCTCCAAAATGGCTACTTTTCTGACGAAAATCTGTGATATTTTTCTCTTATTTATACTGCAAACATAGGTTGTGGGTACTCGTTAGAACCGCCTTATTGAGGCGGTTCTAACGAATACCCACAATCTATGTTTTGGGGCAAAAATAAGTAATATATTGTTTACCCCCGTAAACCCCAGTTTTCTCTATATAAAGTGGGGTGTAAGGGGGTGTTCATTTCACGGACTTGTTCACGTGATGAGAAATTAGAAAAATATTGTGTGCCCCCGTAAACTGCAGTTTTCTCTATATAAAGTCTGGTTTAGTTTGGTGTTCATTTCACGGACTTGATGGAATGCACTGTGTCTTATGGGTGTGTTATTGCAATGTTGACAAGAGAATCTTCCTAATTCTTGGAGACGATACGGCATTTCTCTTAGATATTGTGCAAGTGAATGATTGCTTCGGAATCAAATAAATGTCAACACAACTGAATATGAATTTGATTGGTAATTGCATTCTATCATTGAAATAAATCTGCATTTGTAATAAAATAAAGCAAAACAGTGATGAATTAACGTCTCTCAGATTTCAATTAATTTGGAAAAAATCTTTCGTTCATGTCACACAGAAATAGGTTGAGTTCCGACAGTTTTCTCTTGGGAATGTCACACTTGTATTCATTTGCTCGAGGTTTTAATTTCGATTTCTTTCTGGGATTTCAAAATCCTTAGAAGATTTGCTTAAGGGAATGGGAAAACCTTCAAGGGAGGCAGCTGATGCAAAAGTATTTTTGTCTCCCATGTCAATAGGGATCAACTCTTAAAGGAAAGAATTTGCCCTTTTTTCAGTTGGATAAGGCTTATAGAAAAGCGAACAGGAAGTCCCGAAAGTTGTCTTCCTTTGAAAATGTATGCACAATCTACCAGGTATTCCCATTCCCCTTAAACGCATGTTCAGCTATCATGACGTAAACATTGGTAACGTCACGGCACCCAAAGGCTTTCCTATGGTAAGGCTTTGGCATCCTAGGTTTGGGACAGTATCCCGATAATAAGTCCGTGCAATGAACTCCTCTTTAGGGGGAATGGGAACACCTAGCATATTTTTCCGCCATTTTTCAAAGGGAGATAACTTTCGGGACTTCCGGTTCACTTTTCTATAGGCTCAGTCTCACCGAAAAAGGGGTCTACTCTTAAAGGAAAGAATTTGCTCCTAAGGAGCAAATTCTTTTCTTTAAGAGTTGACCCCTAGTGACATGGGAGACAAAACACTTTTTGCAGGAGTTGCATCCCCTGAAGGTGTACCCATTCCCCTTAAAACCCACTTTTTAAGAGAGAAAACTGAAGATAACGGGGGCTTACACTATTTTCTTTTTATTTTTCAAAGACATAAGTGGTTAGTTCTCATTGGAACCGCCTCGTGGAGGCGTTTTGAATGGGTACTCGTTAGAACCGCCTCATTGATGCGGTTCTAACGCGCACCCTCAAACTACACCTGGAGTATTAATAAAAAAACATGGACCCTCTATGCTCACCAGAGCTCATGTGGGCACTCCCAACTGGCAGTCATGTATTTTAACATGATATTATTTTAATCTACCAACTATAAAGTATCCCAAACAAACCCCATACCCAAATGAGCACCCATGTGGACTCTGTATCTGAAATATTACGCATTTTATGAAGTAGAGGGAGTGTGGCATGGTCGCAATGGATTCCTGGTTAGTATCAATAAATGCGTCTTATCAACTGGAACAGAGATATATGGTTTATCGGTAGGGGTGCGCATGGTTCCTGAGATATTAGGCCTTCACAAGATTGTTGTCACTAAATGTGTCTTATCATAAGGACCAAGAATATACTTGGTTAAAGGGTGGGGTTCTGAACGGTTTCTGAAATATGAGGCCCTTTTATGAAGTGTTCGGGACAGAAAGTCTCCTGAGGACCCCCAAGTCGGTGTGACTGAATGTGTCTAACAATAATGAACAAGAATGTATATGATTATGGGGTAGGGATTTGAATGGTTTCTGAAAATCATGGACTTTTATGAAGTGGAGGGGTGGGACATGGCCCCAACACATTGCCCCAGCACAAAGGGACCTCCAGGTTGGTGTGAATGATTGAGTCTTATCATAAGGTACAAGAAGATAAATGGTTATGGGGTGGGCATCTGAACGGTTTTTATTGAAGTAAAAGGATGGGGCATGACCCGTGGCACACCGGGAGATTCCCACGCTGCTTTCACTGACTGCATCTTTTCAAAAGGAACATGAATATATATATGGTTTAGGGGTGGGGCTCGGAACAGTTTCTCTGATATATGACCTTTTGTGAAGTCGAGGGGGGAGCACTGGTCCGGCACGCTCCAGCTGACTCATACGCTGGTGTCACTTGGTGTCTTATCATAGGGAACAAGAATATATATGGTTTAGGGGTGGGGATCTGCACGGTTTCTGGGACATTGTGCGTTTTATGCAGTGGAGGGGGGTGGATAGGACAAGGCCTCGACACATCCCGGGGGACCCCCAGGTTTATAAGGAACAAGAATATATATGGTTTACGGGTAGGGATCTGAATGATTTCTGAGATATATGATCTTTTATGAAGTGGAGAGGGTGGTGCATGGCCCGGCACACCCTGAGGGACCCCAAGGTTGGCATAAAAGCATATGGCTGAGAGAAGTTCACTCAAGGAACATTTCTGTAACAATTTTGTCAAAATATTTGCAATGACTTGGTAGTAAATGCCTTTTTTTTCAATTTTCCCCATTATAAGTTTATGGAAACTACATGTTGCCTTAGCAACCAAACTAAAAGACGAATTTCATAAAAAAAAACATATACTTTCGACCTCCCAGCCCAAGGATACCAAAGATGAAATTTGGGCCCAATCGGTCCAGTGGCTTCAGACTTTGAAGGTGTTGACTTCACAAGACAGACGTCAGACGACGCAGGCGATTACGACGACAGACAGACAACTGCTTATCCTCTAAGCTCCCCCATTCGGCTCTGGTGAGCTAAACACTGAATCTGAGGCATACAGGACAACGGTTAGTTAATGACCTTGACCTTTAGAATGGAAAAAAACTTCCATTCTGCTGACTACAAATATCATTTCTGATGCCAAAGGGTACCAGGCAATCAGAAATGTCCACTGTTTTGCAATTTCGAATGTCTAAGTGACAAATCTGACCTTGACATAAAAAGGGCAATGTCAACCAAAGCTCATCATTTGAATAAACTTGGTTGGGCCCCGAGTCCCCGATGCTGCATTCCAAGTTTCAAGGTCATCGGATATTTGGTCCTTGAAAAGAAGATTTTTAAAGGTTTTCACCATATATGGGCATTGCGGTCATATTGGTCATGTGATCCAGTGCTTACAAACACATTTTCGCACCCCCCACCCCCATTTACCATAGAGGCTTCACGTGTAATTTGGTTTCAATCAACCCAGGAGTTTAAGTGAAGAAGAAAGTACAACACTTAATCTGAGCCATCCAAGACAAAGGTCAGTAAATGACCTTGATCTTTGGAATTGATATACTTGGATTCAGCTGATTGCAAATATCATTTCTGATGCCAAAAGTTACCATGCAATAAAAAAATCCACTGTTTCGCCTTGTTTTCCATACAAATGTATAAATGTCCAAATTTGACCTTGCCGTACAACAGGTCAAGGTCAACCAAAGGTCATCATTTGAACAAACTTGGTAGGCCAGAGTACCCGATGCTGCATAACAAGTTTCAAGGTCATCGGTCATTCGGTTGCTGAGAAGAAGATTTTTAAAGGTTTTTACAATATATTGGCATGGCGGCCATATTGGTTATGTGACCCAGTCCTTACGAGCAAACTGTCGTTTCCCTTTCCCATAGAGGCTCCACATATTATCTGGTATAAATTGGCCGAGTAGTTTCAGAGGAGATGTTGTTTGAAAATGTTGACACAGACAACGACGAAGACGACGACGTACCACTGCCTATACTATAAGCTCCCCCGGAGCCTCGGCTCTGGTGAGCTAAACATATCGCACACAACACTCTGAGAGAGAGAGAGAGAGAGAGAGAGAGAGAGAGAGAGAGAGAGAGAGAGAGAGAGAGAGAGAGAGAGAGAGAGAGAGAAAGAGAGAGAGAGAGAGAAAAAAGAGAGAGAGAGAAAGAGAGAGAGAGAAAAAGAGAGAGAGGGAGAGTGAGTGAGAGAGCGAGCGAGCGAGCGAGCGAGAGAGAGAATATATCTGGTCTGTTCTTTATTTCAGACCCTTTAAATGCAATAGGGGAGTTTAACAATGATACGCTCCTTCTTTTGCATCTTCCAAAAAGACCATTTAGCTTGATTCAAAGAGCTAAATCGTTTGCTTGAATTGCACTACATGCATACAAATCATCATTTAGAAATTCAATTTTCGCTGGAATCAAACTGCAGCCTTAACTTCATTTCTTTCATATTATGGTTTAAGCGAAAATAAAATAAGGCGCAGAAACATTAGAATGGCACGCCTTTACCACAAATTTAATTTAAAATCCATTTGAAATAGAAAATGTGTGCGAACTAATATTATCAAATTATCACTCCGTGGCAGACCTCAAAAAGCATTAGCCTGTTGTATTAACGATAGAATAAATCGATGACAATTGGGTTACTTCCAAATGCCTTTCTCTGTTCATAATTTAGTTATTTTATTAAGGCGTTAAAGGGTGCTGAAAGAGTATTACGAGTGATATATATCCAGAAAGTGCTGTCATATGATTTCAAGACATCTTAAGTTATAATTACACTATAATGAACGTGCGTGTTTCCTTATTCGTATTTTGTTTTCCACAATCAACAGGTTGACAAGTCGGTGAAATGAACACCCCTCTAAACCCTGATTTATAAAGGGAAAACTGATGTTAACGAGGTTAACATTATTTTCCTTAGTTTTTTTCTCCTAGACATAGGATGCGGGTATTCGTTAGAAACGCGTTTGTTTGTTTGAATTGATGTTTCCCGTGCCCGCCAACACTAATGAGGTCATTTGGAGACGTTGCTTCCATTTTTGTGGGATTTTGAGATGAAATAATATCTCAAGCCCTGTCGCCCAAACAAACCAAAAGAGTTTATATATAGGGACGGTCCAATTCGCAAAACTTTACCTGGTGAGTCTTAAAGCCTCTAAGCGGTTTACCAGTACTCATGTGCGGTCCGTTTCAGCTCTGCGTGAAATCATCATGCAGCCCAATAAGTTTCTCTAATCCCTGATGGGCGGGGGCTCGCGACATGTAGAGTAAGACATTCATGAATAAGGACTGAGGACGCAACAACATTCTGACATCAGGGGCCAGTTGTTCAAAACTAACGACGTCGTTAGTTAACGTATCGTTAAAACTTTGATCATTAAATATGGCATATATGCTGAAATTTTTGCTGAAAAAATGTGAGCAGCTTTTGCATATGCAAAAGCTGCTCACATTTTTTCAGCAAAAATACCAAAATTTACGATATTGTACCTGCCAGAAGAGTTAACAATTTGACCGCTAACGAGCTCGTTAAGGTAACGATGCTTTGAACAACTGGCCCCAGAGCAGTAGAAAACCAACAATAAGATGACGGAGGTACGAATTCAGGACATAAAACATCGGGCTCAATCCCGCTAAAATGGAAGTATAATGGAGAAGAGTCCCAAGTCCGGTCAACCGCCATACTAGCAAAGATCGAAGCGAACTTGCCTACTGTAAAAGTGTCGGCAACAAAGCATGCTGCCTGTCAAACTCTAAAGTATGACTCGAACAGCCATAACTTTATTTCCTGTTTTCTCTTTCTAGAGTTTACAAACTGTCCCCTGTCATGGATACCAGCGTGGTGTCATTGGCGGGAGTTAGCAAGTAGCCATCTAAACTTTAGGACCTGATGAGCTTCATCCTAGTGCCCTGAAGGAACTAGCAAATGCGTTAGGCCCAGTTTTTGCACATCTGTTCCAGCCGTCTCTCGATTCGGGAAAAACCACAAAGAATGGGCCCTGACGAACATTTGCCCACTCTTCAAAAACGAGATTAGGCTCTTGGTCGTAATTATCGCCCGGTGTCCCTGACCTTTGTTCTGTGCGAATTGCTTGAACTGCTCAAACATCATGGCCCACTTGGATGAACATAAACTTTTGTCAGACAGACAACATGTCCATAGGAAAAGGCATAGTTGTGAAACTCAGTCGAGCACGGCTATAGTCTACATTTCGAGAAGGCTCAGTTTTGAGAACTATTTAAATCCAAATTACTGGGTAATTGAATAGGTGTAGTGGTTGGGCTATCAAAAAGATAGATTCCTTTCTTTGCTAAAGAAAACTGCGAGTTATTGTTAACGGTGAATCTTCAGTATGGGCTCCAGTTTTGATTATTCCGCCTGTACATTAATGATATTTCCACTGACATTGACTCAGAAATAAGACTGCTCGCAGACGACTGTGTTTGCTACCGGGAAATTTGAGATACAGAGGACTCACTGAAACTTCTGAAGCCATCATGAAAACACGCCTATATAATTTTGACCCCCCCTCTTGAACTCGAATTTTATACAGTAAAACTGGGGTTTACAGGGGTAAACCTTATTTTTCTTATTTCTGCTCTAAAGTATAGAGTGTGTGTGTGTGTGTGTGTGAATTCGGGTTTAACGTCGCTTTCAACAATTTTTCAGACAAATCACGACGGTGTCTGGTTGCGACAGGGAGCTCAATGCTCACTTTTATAGTGCTGCCTCACTGAAGTATAATGTCCCAGACACAGTACATGATACCACACCCAGTCACATTATCCTGACACTGGGTCGACCAGTCCTAGCTCTTCCCCGTAAATCTGAGTGCCAAGCGAGGAGCAGCTAGTACCATTCTTAACGACCACGTAAAATCGATTTAAGCACCCCCCCCCCCCAGTGGAATTTTTTCCACTGATCGTTCCAAGGCGGTTCTTCTGTGGCGGTTTATTTATGGTGTTGTTTGTTACTTACTGTGAGTATCACTTGTGTTTTTTTATTTTGGATGGCCATATGGCCATTTTGTGGGAAAGTAACTGTCCTTATGGCTATCCTTTGTTTAGGTTTCCATTATGTAAGTTAATTGTATCGATTCCTGATCTTTGTTTTACTTCTACTTTGGTATGTCGCGGCCCGGGATCGAACCCGTGACCTCCCGTTCCCCGGAGCGGACACTCTACCAACTGAGCTATCGGGCCGGTCTAAAGTATAGAGTGTGAGTACTCGTTAGAACCGCCTCGATGAGGCGGTTCTTACGAGTACCCACAATCTATATTCATTTTTTCGGAGTTTAAATTTACAATGCATTTGTATAGGCGTGTTTTCGTAATGGATATAGATGAATCAGGATAAGGGCATGAGATTTCAGCCCGTTAGATGCAATATTATGCAGATAACTAGGAATAGAACCAATAAAATTGAGGCTTCTTACAACTTAGAGGGAACGGTCCTCGAGAATGTAATTTCCATTAAATACTTTGGTGTGGCAATAACACACGATTTGAGATGGAATACACATATTAGCAACACATGGAGCGTGATAGCTCAGTGGTTAGTTCACTTGCCTCTGATGCTAGAGGTCCCAGGTTCGATCCCCGGCAGCGGCGTCAAAATTCCCATGTCCGAACACGCTCCATTGGCATCATTTGCAGGGATTAATGTCATAAAGTGCACCGTCCTTCGGATCGGGACGTTAACTGGAGGCCCCCTGTGCAGAAAGAACCATCCCCTGTGCAGGTTAAAGAACCCTACCATAATTACATGATTACTGCGTAGGCTTTCATCCTGCAAAACTGGACTGTATGTAATATACACCTGCCTAGAATGCCCGCGAGGGCGTATGACATTATATAGAGAAAGAAACATGTGTACTAAGGCAAATTGAACGCTTGGTTTCATGAGGCGAAATCTTCACCAGTGTCCTCAGGATGTAAAAGAGGCAGCATATAAAGGACTTGTTCGCTCAAGTCTTGGAATATGGTAGTTGTATCTTGGTCCCCACTGGTGTGGTCCTTAATGAAGAAATTGAAGACGTTCAGGATAGAGCTGTTAGATTTGTAAAAGCAATTACTACTTTGAAACTGGGAGCATGATTGGAAAACTAGGAAAATTAAGATGGTAGTCTCTCAAGAAAAGAAGAAGAGACAGTAGGCTTATGCTTTTAAACAGAGGTCTAAAGGGTGCTGCCAGCATTCCAACAGATGACCTTATTCCGCCAGCTAGGCACTGTAGAATTCATCATTCACTGGTGTTTCTGAACTGACATCTATAAAGAATCGTTCTTCCCTCGAACCATTAGAGATTGCCATTTTATATTGCTCTTCAGGCCAAATATGACTCAGTAAGTTTAATGTAATTTTGAACCTTCTTTCTTTCACTTCCTTAAAATATGCAAATGAAATATTGTGATTTCTCAATTATGTTGAAAACAGAGTTTGAGCACTCGTTAGACCGCCTTAACCCTTTACCAATCAGGGGTTTTGTGAATTTCGCTGATTTGCACGGTGTTGCACCTGACAGCAACTTCAACTAGCCATTGTTTCACAATGGACGGTCTGTTTTACACCAAACTCGATATGAATGTTTATTGGGCAGTAGCCTTTCAAATGCAATCTTTCATGACTTGATCATTGTTGTCATGGCAAAGAGGGGGCATCTCAAAGTTGGCAAAAAGTGTGTTTTCACATGAATTTTTGACCACATTTTAATCTTCACACAGCTATCAAGGCAACAATTAAGGTGTTTGACACTGGCCATTTTCACTGTTTGCAGCATGTTTTATCAGCATCAGTTTTCAGGCATTTTTGACCCCAGACACTCTCAGATATAAATTTTAGCGGCCGGTTGGGCCATACACCCAAAATGTTTCGGGATGTGAGGGGGGCAATGCCCCCCTTCCATCCCCCCCCCCCCAGAATATTTTTAGTGGGGAAGCGCGCGAAAAAACAGGTCACTTTTTTCCATACAAATCCTTAAGCATAAATAACCATCCAGGGGTAGGAATGCAGATTTTAGGTGCCTCTGGGGCTTAAATGGGGGGGGGGGGGGGGGGGTGACAGACACGTAAAATCATGTATCTGAGTGGGAAAGGGTTAACTGAAATCTGGGAAGGTACTGAATGTTAGACTAGAATACATTAATTATATCAGAAATATTGTTTCTTGCAATAAAATGATGGAAAAACAATATTTTGGTCATTTGGGATTTTCTTCATTAACTGAAATCTGGGAAGGTACTGAATGTTAGACTAGAATACATTAATTATATCAGAAATATTGTTTCTTGCAATAAAATGATGAAAAAACAATATTTTGGTCAGTTGGGATTTTCTTCATTAACCCTTTACCACTCAGGGATTTTGTGAATTTCGCTGATTTTCACAGAGTTGTACCTGTCAGCAACTTCAACAGCCATTTTCACAGAGTTGTACCTTACAGCAACTTCAGCAGCCAATGGATGGTCTGTTTTACACCAAACTCGGTATGAATGTTTATTGGGCAGTACCCTTTCAAATGCAACCTTTCATGACTTGATCATTGTTGTCATGGTAAAGAGGGGGCATCTCAAACTTGGCAAAAAGTGTGTTTTCACATGAATTTTTGACCACAATTTAATCTTCACACAGCTGTCAAGGCAACAATTAAGGTGTTTGGCACTGGTCATTTTCACTGTTTGCAGCATGTTTTATCAGAATCAATTTTCAGGCATTTTTGACCCCAGGCACCCTCAAATATAAATTTTAGCGGCCGGTTGGGCCATACACCCAACATGTTTCGGCAATGCCCCCATTCAATCCCGCGCGAAAAAAAACAAAACTTTTTTGCCCAACAAATCCTTAAGCAAACATAACTATCCAGGGGTAGAAATGCAGATTTTAGGTGCTTCTGGGGCTTAAATTGGGGGGGGGGGGCAGACACGTAAAAACACGTAATTGAGTGGGAAAGGGTTAACTGAAATCTAGGAAGGTACTGAATTTTAGTCTAAAATGCATTAATTATATCAGAAATATTGTTTCTTGCAATAAAATGATGAAAAAACAATATTTTGGTCAGTTGGGATTTTCTTCATTAACTGAAATCTTGGAATATACTGAGTTTTAGTCTAAAACGCATTAATTATATCAGAAATATTGTTTCTTGCAATAAAATGATCAAAAAAAACATTATTTTGGTCAGTTGGGATTTTCTTCATTATCCCTTTACCACTCATTGTTGTCATGGTAAAGAGGGGGCATCTCAAAGTTGGCAAAAAGTGTGTTTTCACATGAATTTTTGATCACACATTTTAATATTCACACAGCTGTCAAGGCAACAATTAAGGTGTTTGGCACTGACCATTTTCACTGTTTGCAAGATGCTTTATCAGCATTAATTTTCAGGCATTTTTGACCCCAGACACCCTCAGGTATAAATTTCAGCGGCCGGTTGGGCCATACACCCAAAATGTTTAAAGATGTGAGATGGGGCAATGCCCGCACCCCCCCCCCCCCTTCAATCCCCCCTCCCAGAATATTTTTAGTGGGGAGGCGCGCGAAAAAACATGTCACTTTTTTTTCAACAAATCCTAAAGCAAACATAACTATCCAGGGGTAGAAATGCAGATTTTAGGTGATTCTGGGGCTTAAATTGGGGGGGGGGGGGGGGGGTAGTGCAGACACGTAAAAACACGTATCTGAGTTGGAAAGGGTTAATGGAGAAGATGCTAACGATGAACAACAGTCTATGTTTTAGAGAAGGAATAAGAAAAGAAATTTATACCCCTTTGTAAAAGTAATAACCGGAATGAAATGACTCTGCAAGTCAATTTGCAATAGCGATTTTAACGTATAACCGTTATTGCAAGTTAACTGGCAATAGCCTTTATAACGTAAACACCTATTGCCAGTTAACTGGCAATATGCCTCTCCTAAAGTTATATACAGTAGAACTCGATGGTTCGAACAGCGATGGCTCGTTTACCATGGATGTGTCGAACCCATTCTTGAGCCCCTAGCGAAATCCTCTACATAAGAAATAGTGGGGGATAATTAGGGAGTTTTCAGTCTATTATCTTGCAAATGTATGCTGTGTGTACTCATTAGAATCGCCTCGATGAGGCGATTCTAATGAATACACACAGCATACATTTTCATTATAGAACACCGAAAAGATGGTCAAAAGTGTCACGTTATGCCTCCTGACAGTAACTTCAGTGGCTCGAAATACCCCTGTCTCGAACAGATTTTCGAGGTCCCAAAGGTGTTCGAGCCATTGAAGTTCGACTGTAGGCATAATATCGTGATGTATAGGGTTTTTTTCGTAATGCACCAGTGTCAGTGTTTCGATTAGGAAATATATCAGCTCTAACAGTGATTGGTTGAGTAATATATCACTGTTTATAGGTCGGTTGTAAAGGTAGATCAAATCACGAGTGCGTAGAGCGAGTGATTTATCAACTTTCAACTAACCGACAAACTGTGATCTATTACCCAACAAATCACCCTACAGGGATGATCTATTTCGATTCTAAGACAATGAAAGTCGACTAAATGCCGTTTTTTCCTTCATATTATCTCAAAATTCCGCCATTGTTCGAAGAAATTCCGCCAACATGTTCGACTGTAACACATGCAGTTACCTACTTTTATAACGTACTTGATGCGTTAAAAAGACGTTACTCTATATAACCTCCAGGAATCGATCGATGACGTCACAAAACGTCATAAAACGGCGGCTATTCGCGTCACGCTTTTCGCCCAGTGAATTGTCAATTAATATATCACTGGATTTAACCGTTGGCTATATAGACGACCCGTGTTAGAATTCAGTGTTTCATGCTGCACCGAAGGTTTATCAGGAATTGCTAATTGCATATTTGCTAAAAGTTCAGTCATTTTCTAATAAATTTTGAATAAAACAAAACCTGACACCCCTAAATTTTGAAATGGACTCATGCTATAAATAGGGAGGACGATTCCATTTGGTACAAAAAGGGTTAAGAAATATATTATTGTATTGCTTGCCTCAGTGTCATTTATTTGGTGTCTTCCATGATTCGAGGACATAATACGATACAAATATTATCGTAAGCCAATAAATAATTGTTGTCATTTAATGAAGGCCCATAAACTGAAGTTCTATACTTCCGATGCGTAACTAGATGTTAATCCAAGCGTCTGGAAAGATTAGAGTGGTTGCGTGCTGACATCCCAGCAATACTATTATGCAGGCAATTCACATAGTGCGTAAAAGCTTCAATAAAGATGGCACAACTTCCGTCATTCTCTCAGGAGAGATAACTTATATGACTGTCTATTTCTTTCTTGTGAACTGAACACCTTCAAAAAGGGCGAACACTGTAAGGCTGGCGTGTTTAATTAGATGATCGATTATTGGATCGATAAATTACACAAAAATATGTCGCTACTGATATGCTAATAATCGATCATTTGGTAAAGTTATGAAAACACCTCAGAAAATCGATTTTTTTTAAACGAAAATAATTCTGCTCAAAATATAGATTGTGGATAATCGTTAGAACCGCCTCTTTGAGGCGGTTCTAACGAGTACCCATAATCTATATTTTATAGCAGAAATAAGAAAAAAAGGTTTACCCCTTTAAACCCCAGTTTTACTATGTAAAAGTGGGGTTCAAGTGGATCAAAATTATATAGGCGTGTTTTCGTGATGGTAACTTGAACTATACTGTCTAGAACAAACCTAAGTACAGTGAACCGGTAAAAGGCATGTTTTGTGTACTCAGTAGAATCGCATCAATGAGACGATTCTAATGAGTATGCAAAGAATACCTTTGATGTATAGCGGCCCCCGCCCGTCGGGGCTTGAAGAAATAGATGTGCTGCATAATGGTTTCACGCGGAGCCGAACCCGACCCCACACGAATACTGGTAAATCGCTTAGAGGATCTAAGCCTGCCCAGGCAAAGCGGTGTGAGTTGGACCGTCCATGCATTTTAACCCTGTTGGTTTCATTGGGCGACAGGGCGTGAGATGTTATTTCATCCCAATGTCGATTAAAAGTCCAACAAAATGGAAGCAACGTCTCCAAAATGACCTATACAGTGTTTGACGGGCAAATCAAACAAAACAAACAAACCTTTGATGTACAGAAGATTGTGACGATATTAGGAAGATCCTCGTTATCCTTCATGAACTGAAAGTGTTATTGAACTTCAGTAGTTCGAACTACTCTTATTTCGATCAAAATTTTCATAATCACAAAGGTATTCGAGTTACCGAAATTCGACTGTGGTTCAAAAGCGTTTCGGGTCATTGAAGTTCGACTGTATTAAAGCATTATAATATCGTCTCAATAGCTGAATAAGAAAAACAAAACAACAACAAAAAAAAAAAAAAAATCTTTAGATTGCGTTGGCATGTTGTCTTCATGAATCTCCGGAATGTCTTTCCGCAATCTGACACTGGCTGATTGTAGCACCTATGGCATTGTCAAAGCAGCTATTTTCCCATAATTGATCGGGAAATTATATTTAATCACAGTAATAACATAAAATCAGCCAAACAATAAAAGAATAGATTGATAAATCGAATCTTCCTATTCTCCTGATTAATTTCAGCATGTACTATCAGCATTAACAGTGATAATTTGTTTATGAAATTAATGTCATCCTGGGGATCCCAGTAATCATTTATATCAACAGAGATACAGCGGAAGAAATATTGCGTTCTATTATATTATAGCTGTCTAAGATAAAGGCAAGGATCCAGATATTGTCCCATTGTACACCGGTGGAATCTTCAAATGTTATTTTATGTTGGACAAAATAGAGGTGGAGGCAATGATCAGAAATCGATACAATTAACCCACAGCTCCCATCAGAGACACCAAAGGGAAAGAAACACAAACATGAAACAAGAGGCCTTTATGGAAACATCAATAGCGGAAGGCCAAAATGACAGTTATTTTCCCACAAAATGGCCAATTGGTTATCCAAAACAAAATAATATAAGCGACACAAACACCCAAAGACAAACCATAACAAAAATAAACCGCGACAGAATAACCGTCTTGGAACGGTCAGTGAAACGAATTCCACTGGGGTGGCTTAAATTGATTTTAAATGGCCACAATCCTCGCCCTTACTTCCGTCGCGATTTAGACAAATACATCGTTCAGTCCGCATGACGGCCTCCTAACTCAGCAGGGCAACATCTCCGTGAACACAAAAAATCAAACAACCACAGAGATGAAACAACGGTAATTACCGACAACAAGAAACCACTGAAATGCTGGAGGAAAAGAAACCCAACAGTTAGACTCCGACCAGAGACAGATCATCAGGCACCCACCAACATTACATTGAATTAGATCTCTCTAATTCCCAGTAAGCCTTTACGCTGGAACCGTCATAGAATCTGAGGCCTGACCCACCGGCAATTAAAGAGGGAAGCAAAGTTGTCAACCGTGATTGGGTTAACTACCATGCATGCAGTATGTCGTATAACATTTATGTTGTACCCATTAACATTTAAGAGGTGCCGGATTTACTTTTGCTCTATTTTTATTCCATTTTGACAGAAAATAATTTTATCAAACAGTGTAAACGCAGCGGCGTCTGACCCGGTTCTGCATTGTTTGCCTATGACCCTGATCCGGATTTCGACCTGGGCATGGGTTAACCAATAACGACTGTGACTCGACACTTAGTGTACATATGGGTCAGTGTTTTGTAATAACACAAATGCAATACATCACCCTGCACAGAATGGCTCAAATATGAGCAACTATTGGGATAGGGCGCTTGTGAATCGTATCCCTTTTATTCATGGTCCTGGAAAAAGCACGATGCACGATTTAGTTGATATTTTCCTTATGTCTGCTTTGAACAGAGATTACAAACACTCGTTTTGTCTGGCGAGAACCCAAAATCTATATTTTGAAACTGAAATAAAAGAAAACTAGAACTGTGTGTACAGGACACGGGTGCCCACATCGAAAATATGCTACTATTTATTTTCTTTGGCCTTTAAGTGTGATCTTGACCATAAGGGTTAACCTTTCTGCAAAGTAGTTCCTAAATCCATTAAAGAATGACAAAGGTATGGACAGGACTTGCAAAATGGACCCTAATGTGTGGCATTTGAACTCTAAGTGTGACCTTGAGCTTGGGGCTAAGGACGAGATTTACGCTTGATACCATGTCTCACGATGGTAAACATTTCTGCCAAGTCATTTCGAAATCCATCAAGGTCCCTATTTTTCACATTTGGCCTCTAATTATGACCTTGGCCTTAGAGCTATGGACCTGAGTTTTGCGTGTAAAATATCTCAAGCTGTTAAACATCTCTACGAAGTTATTAAAGAAAACACACACACACATCCACCAAGGAATGACAAACATTTTGAACCGGGCTCGATAAAAGTGTATATTTTTGACCTTAGACCTCTGTGTTTGACATTGACCTTGTAGCTAACGTTTCATCAAAGTAATTTGAAAATCCACCAAGGAATGATGACGTTCTGTACAGGGACGGGCCTCCGTGGCCTAGTGGATAAGAGCGCTGACTCTTAATCATTAGGTCTCTCACCGCTGTGGTTCGAGCCTCGTTCGGGTCACATGTGAGACGCCAAGTTCTGCAACGGAAGGTCAGGTGATTTTTCTCCGGGTACTCCGGTTTTCGCCAGCCTCTGATTAACGATCGGCTCAATATGAGTGAAATAATCTTGAAAGGGCCGTAAAACCAAAACAAAAAAAAAGTTCTGTACAGGACACGAAAAATAGACAATACCTTTGACATTTGACCTTAAATGTTTAACCTTGACATTGGAGCTACGGACCTGAGTCTTGCGTGCGAAACACCGCCTTATGACGGTTAACGTTTCTGTCCATCAAGGACTGGCAGTTTTGGACCTGAGAAGGAACAATTGTCTCTATTTTGATCTTTGAAATCGAAGTGTAGCCTTGACCTACGAGCTACAGATCTGAGTTTTTTATGCAGCACACTACCTTAAGATGGTTAGCATTTGTGTCAAGTAATTTGAACTACGGACCTGAGTCTTGCGCGCTACACATCACCTCTTGATGTGTAGTATTTCTGCCAATGAATTTCAAAACCGATTAAGGAATGACAAAGTTATAGACAGGACTCAATACTTTTAACCCTTGACCTCTAAGTGTGACCTCGACCTTTGAGTTATAGACCTGGGTCTTGCGAGTGGAACATCATTTCATAATGGCAAACAATTCTGCCAAAGATTTCAAAATCCACCAAGGAATGACAAAGATCTTTTTATGACATTTGACCTCTAAGTTTGACATTGGCCTTGGAGCTACGAACCTGAATTTAGCATCCAATACATCATCACAAGATGGTCAACATTTCTGCCGAGAAAATTCAAAATCCATCAAGGTTTCTCTTTTGACCTTTGACCTGTAAGTGTGACCTTGGCCTAGGAGATATAGACCTGCGTTTTGGGCGCGAGACTTCGTCTCATTATGATAAAAATTCTGCTAATTGATGTCAAATTCAGAATGACACAGTTACAGACCGGACATGAAATTTATACCCTATTTTCGACCGTTGAAGTGTTAGTGTGACCTTGACCTTGGACCTTTTCGCCCAATGATACCAATAGGTTTTATAAGAATGGACGGTCCGGCTGGCACCGCTTTGCCTGGGCGGGCTTAGACCCTCTAAAACTCCGATCCTTTTAGTTAGATATATCGAGAAACGACTGTAAAAATGTTAAAACAAACGTGTAACAAGGTTTAAGAGCGCGTTTTTCAGAAAATAAAGGGCCGTAACTCCTTCGCAGATGATAGGATCAACGTGAAAATTGTGTTAGGCATCCCTTTACCTCACAAGGAATGCATGTGCAGCGTTTCAGCTCAATCGGTGAAGCAATGTGAACAAAGTTTTCGAACGCGTTTTTTTTTTTCCAGAAAATCAAGGGCAGTAACTTCGTCGCAGGTGATAGGACCAACTTGAAAATTGTGTTAGGCACCTCTTCACCTCACAAGAAATGCATGTGCAAAGTTTCAGCTCAATCGTCGGTGAAGAAATGTAGAGGTGGTTTGCGTCACAAGATTTGTTAGCGCATTTTTGAGAAAATCAAGGTCCATAACTCCAAAACGCTTCATCCGAGCAGAATGAATTTTGTATAAGGCACATCTACATATCATTGCAAATGCATATGCAAAAATTTAACAAAATTGTCGAAGAAATGTGGAAGTAGTTCGCGTCACAAGGTTTAAGAACGCGTTTTTCAGAAAATAAAGGGCCGTATCTCCTTCGCAGATGATAGGATCAAGGTGAAAATTCTGTTAGGCACCCCTTCACCCACAAGGAATGCATATGCAAAGTTTCAGCTCAAATGGTGATGGAAATGTGGAACAAGGTTTTCGAACGCGTTTTTCAGAAAATCAGGGGCCGCAACTCCGTCAAAGATGATAGGATCAACGTAAAAATTGTATTAGACACCCCTTCACCTCACAAGGAATGCATGTGCAAAGTTTCATGTTGAAGTAGTTCGCATCACAAGGTTTTTAGCACCTTTTGTTAGAAAATAAAGGGCCGTAACTCCTTCAAAATGATAGGACCAACGTGAAAATTGTGTTAGGCATCCCTTCACCTCACAAGGAATGCATGTGCAAAGTTTCAGCTCAATCGTTGAAGAAATGTGGAAGTACATGTAGTTCACATCACAAAAAAGTGCTGACTTACGCAAAAACGCACAGACAAACGGACAGTGCAAAAACTATATGCCCTCCTACGGGGGCATAAAAATACCCAGATGCAGCTGCATCAAACCAAACAAATTTTGGCTTCGTTGTTCAAAGTCAACGTCTTGCTTTTTAGATAGCTCAGATTCGCTGATATTTTGCTGACCACTAAACACCATCATATTTGTTCAGCAGAAATGGCTGTACATCATTTCAAGTCCCGCTCATCTCGAAATGATGCCTATATAAATGCGACCCCATTAAACCCCACTTTCATATAGTAAAACTGGGATTTACAGGGGTATACATTATTTTCCTTATTTCTACTTGTAAACATGGGTTCTCGAAAGAACCACCTCAGCGAGGCGGTAAGAACCACCTCAGCGAGGCGGTAAAGAACCGCCTCAGCAAGGCAGTTCTAATGCGTACCAACAATTTATGTTTTGAGAAGGAATATGAAATACAAATATAGCGTGTATCAGCCGCGGCCTTGAATGTTTATTCGCTTTTCAATAGGATCTTTCGTTTAGATTTGACACTGAAACGCAACCGAGTGAATATTTCGTTCTCTTCGGAATTATTACTCCGCCGCGCTCCTAGAGGGATTTTACTGACGGCTAGATATTCTAATGCTGACCACGTAAATTGAGGTTAATGGGATATTATGGAACAAAGTGTCTAGAGGGTTTGCTTTAATTCTCGCCTTCAATTAATATTTGCATATCATAATTTGCTTATTGCCACCTCAAAAGGCATCATTTGCATAACTTGTAGAATATTTGCCACTTTAATCAAGACAAACAGTAAGCTTAACATCAAGAAAACACGTCTATATAATTCTGACCTCCTTGAATCCCACTTTTATATAGCAAAACTGGGGTTCAGAGGGGTAAACCTTATTTTTCTTATTTCTGCTCCAAAATAAAGATTGTGTGTACTCGTTAGAACCGCCTCTTTATTTTGAGCAGAAGTAAGAAAAATATCACAATATTACATCTGAATATTGTCTTCTTTCGGTGGTAAAGTTTACGATGTATTGATATAATTCAAATAGGCGTGTTTTCGTAATGAAATACAAGAAGGCACACTATGCTTTGAGCCCCGTCATGAGAAAACCTGTCTTCGGAATTTCCGAATACGTAAGACACGTTTATCTTCTATGAAAAGGTTATCCTTTGGAAGCAAGTAATACACCGAAAAATACGTAGTGAATAGATTTCCTTCTGGGCCCGACTAGCCAGTTTCAGCAAATTGGGCCTCATCAGTGACCCTCAAATATTTTCAAAATTCCACAATGGAATCAATAAGTGCAAAGGACAAGAAAAAAAAGAACACTAAGATGGAGGGCAGGGAGACTTTTTACGGTCGCCACCGTCACATTCCCTTAACACCAGGTATTCTTTGTTTGCTTACAGTAAGGACATTTTCCTGAAACAAACAACGAAAAATAATAAATCTGACTAAAACTTAAACTGCAACTCGTCCTATTAAAAAAAGTCATGGATATCTAGGTAAAACCACAATCAAAGATTACAGCCTACCAATGGCACAACAGGAAGAGTAAAACTGAGGATAAAAAAAAAAACAAAAAAACACGAATCAGAAACAGAAAAGCAACCATCTCCCTCTTTCCCACAAGAGGTGATGGCACAATAAATAAGAATTAAACAAACAAAAAATAATAAAACAACTATTAGTAATTGGCCCCCGCCCATTGGGGTTTGAAGAAATAGATGGACTACACGATGCTTCCGCGCAGAGTTGAACCCGTCCACTCACGAGTACTGGTAAACCGCTTAGAGGATCTAAGCCTGCCAAGGCAAAGCGGTGTGAGTCGGACCGTCCATGCTTGTAAACCCTATTGGTGTCATTGGGCGGCAGGTCTTTAGATGTCACTTAGTTTAAACTTTATTTTATTTGTATAACTAATACATATACATTCAACACGTAGAAGCTACAAAGTTACAATGTTATACAAATGGGATTCAGGAGAATGTCGTTCGACTTTTGAGAAATCTATATACAATCTTGCATACAGTGAAGACAATAGCGATACGAGATTTAGCTTGTAAACTAGAGCTGTCAGTGAAACTGACTAGGGCCCCGGCAGCGCTATCAGAGGAGTAGGAAAAAAATTGTGGACGGACAGACGGACAGACAGACAGACAGACGGACGGACAGAGTGATTACTATAGGGCACCCCCACTTTCAGTGCGGGGCCCTAACAAGACCCTATTTTTTATTTCATGGATTTGTGTGTCAACATTCCCTAGAAATTACATAGTCTGCTGCAGGCTTCACTGGGAGTGGATAAGTTCTTATTCCAACACTATGTTTTTAAGAACCCATGACTTTGCTTATGTAAGCAAAGACAAAGCGTGCTTTGCCAGTAATTTGCCTCTAGAACTTTTGCATTGTAGCATTGGTACCTATGAAAAACGGTAGGTAAGTGTAGAACAGAACAGAACAAGAGATCCATCTTAAATGCCTTCCTAATGGGATGTTTTACACTACAATTGAAGTAGGGTTTACAATGAAATCATCAGTTTATATGAAGCGTTTTGTTTTTAGCAGAAATTCCTGCACAGCAAGGAAACCCTGTTTATTCTGGAGTAAAGAGTAGATGTCATTTCATCTCAATGTCGGATAAAAGTCGCACAAAATTTGAAGCGAAGTCTCCAAAATGATCTATACAGTGTTGACGGGGACGTTAAACTTCAAATCAAACAAACAAACAACATGAAGAGCCCCGTCGAAACATCTGACAACCCTCCATTTAAAATAAACAAACGACATTAGAATCACCGCCTTACGACGGTCAGTAGCGAGAACCACTTGGTGCCGGGGGGGGGGGGGGGGGGGGCTTCAATCGATTCTATTGGCCCAACCTACACTCTAGCTTCTAATATTATTTAAACTAGAATGTTGTTTGTAAAACACTATGCCCCCAACCATATGCTTGTCCATAAATGCCCAAATTTTCAAAAGGCCATTATCGCAAAAAAATTAATAAATAAATAAATAAAAAAAAAATAATAAAAAAAAAAAATAAAAAAAATCAAAAAAATCTGGTTTTTGTTTCAAATGTTAATCAGGCGATGTACTAGTCATTCCAAATCAGCATGTCAAGTTTTTAGGCAACAATTTAAATAGTTTTTTTTTAAATATCTTTCTACCAAAAAAAAAGAAACACAATTAAATGACCTGAAAATGCAAAGGGCAACAAAATTCCATTAAATTGGTTGAAAATTTAATCAGGTGATCTCCTCCTCAGACCAAATCAGTATACCAAATTTCAAGGCTCTAGCCCAGATACGTTTTGAGATATCTTGCTAACGAGATTTTTATGTTATTTAATTAAAAAGGAAGTAACGTGAAAAGGGGAGATAAGTCAGATAAAAAACACGGATCAACTATTTTTTTCTTGAGAAAACCATATATGAAATTTCAAAACACCAGCATACGTAGTTCTTAAGTAATGCTATGCACAGGAAACCAACACAATTAAATGGCCAGAAATTGTAAAGGGTCATAACTTTAACAAAATTTCATTTAATTGGTTGAAAATATAATCAGGTAATCTCCTCCTTAGTCCAAATCAGTATACCAAATATCAAGGCTCTAGCTAAAATACTTTCTGAGATATCTTGCTAACGAGATTTCTATGTTATTTAATTAAAGGGGCAATAACTCACAAAGGGGAGATAATTCGGAAAAGATAAAAACAAGGGTCAACTATTTTTTCATGAGAAATCCATAATGCAATTTAAAAACACTAGCATACAGTGTTATAAAGTTATGCTGTTCACTAGAAAGCAACACAATTAAATGGCCAGAAAATGCAAAGGGCCATAACTCTAACAAAATTCAATTAAATATGTTGAAAATTTAATCAGGAGATCTCCTCCTCAGTCCAAAGCAGTGTACCAAGTATCAAGGCTCTAGCTCTAATACTTTTTGAGATATCTTGCTAACGAGATTTCTATGTTATGCAATTAAAAGGGAAATAATGCAAAAAGGGGAGATAATTCGGATAAGAAAAAATACGGGTCAATTATTTGTTCATGAGGAAACCATATATGGAATTTCAAAACAATAGCGTTCATGGTTCTTAAGTTATGCTTTGCCGAAGAAAGTGTGACGAACGAACAAATGAACGAACGGACAAGCCAGAAGCAATATGCCCCCCCCCCCAACTTTTTCAAAGTTGGGGGCATAAACACACACAATAATTGGTCCATCACAGAATAACAGATTAGAGCAAACTGAAAATTTATACGAATAAAATTGATTAACTGTGATAATCATCGGGAAAACATGCCTATATAATTCTGACCCCCTTGAACTGACTTTTATAAAGTAAAACTGGGGTTTACAGGGGTAAACCTTATTTTTCTTATTTCTGCTCTAAAATGAGCAGAAATAAGAAAAATATCACTTTTTTTCATGTTAAAACTTTAGTGTTTTTTTTTCGACGGTAAAGTTTACAATGTATTTGTATAGGCGTGATTTCGTAATGCATATGTTCTATAAAAGGGTTATCCTTTGGAAGCAAGGAATAAACCACAAAACTGGAAAATATGGAGTGTACATGTTAACTGGGCCAGACTAGCTAGTTTCGGCCTTTTTACGGCCGCCACACATTCCCACACATCAGCTGTAGTGACGTTAAATATGTTCTATAAAAGGGATATCCTTTGGAAGCAAGGAACACACCACAAAACTGGAAAATATGGAGTGTACATGTTTTCTGGGCCAGACTAGCTAGTTTCGGCCAATTAGGCCTCATCAGTGACCCTCAAAATATTTTCAAAATTCCACAATGGAATCAATGATCCCAAAGGACAAGAAAATATGAACTACACTATGATGTAGGGCAGGGAGACTTTTTACGGCCGCCACACATTCCCACACATCAGCTGTAGTGACGTTAAATATGTTCTATAAAAGGGATATCCTTTGGAAGCAAGGAATACACCACAAAACTGGAAAATATGGAGTGTACTTTTTTCTGGGCCAGACTAGCTAGTTTCGGCCAATTAGGCCTCATCAGTGACCCTCAAAATATTTTCAAAATTCCACAATGGAATCAATGATCCCAAAGGACAAGAAAATATAAACTACACTATGATGCAGGGCAGGGAGACTTTTTACGGCCGCCACACATTCCCACACATCAATTGTAGTGACGTTAAATATGTTCTATAAAAGGGATATCCTTTGGAAGCAAGGAATACACCACAAAACTGGAAAATATGGAGTGTACATGTTTTATGGGCCAGACTAGCTAGTTTCGGCCAATTAGGCCTCATCAGTGACCCTCAAAATATTTTCAAAATTCCACAATGGAATCAATGATCCCAAAGGACAAGAAAATATAAACTACACTATGATGTAGGGCAGGGAGACTTTTTACGGCCGCCACACATTCCCACACATTAGCTGTAGTGACGTTAAATATGTTCTATAAAGGGATATCCTTTGGAAGCAAGGAATACACCACAAAACTGGAAAATATGGAGTGTACTCTGGAAATGAATTGTAATAACCATTCTTACAACAAGGGTAACCAAATCTGATAAGTGGAATATTCTATTTGTTATCATATTGTTAACTCGTGAAAAACTGCATCTGGAAATGCGTTTGATTTTGGTTTTATGGCCCTTTCACTCATATCGAGCCGATCGTTAATCAGAGGTGGGCAAAAACCGGTGTACTATGAGAAAAACAACAAACAACTTGACCATCCGTTGCAGAACTTGGTGTTTCACATATGACCTACAAACATTAAAAATATTTTTGTATACAGGCAAACAGTGTGAACCTATATCTGATCTGGATCCACACGGTTTGCAACAATGGCTTTTAAAGTAAGCAGCAGAAGAAAAAACAGATGGCATTGTTGTGATTGGTAGTGTTTAATGGGCATGCTATCCCCCTACTATATGCCAAATTTTGGTTTCTGTCAGGAGCTGCTCAGTGCATACACATAGACAGGTCAAACAATTAACGTTTTGAATTTTGTTTATCATATGACGTCGTTGATAAGCAGTTGATAACGTCGTGTGATAAAAATCGTATGACCCCACGTGTAATAATACTTTGGCGGGATTAAGTAACGTCATGACAACGCCCGTGTCAACAATGCATTTTTCGCAGAAAAATTGTCAAATTAAAAGGCGATAAAGTAGAAGTAAAACAAAGATCAGGAATCGATACAATTAACTTACTCCACCCACCAAAGACACCAAAGGGAAAGAAATACAAACATTAAGCGACCAGACCATAATGGAAACCTAAACAAAGGAAGGCCATAAGGACAGTTTCTTTCCCACAAAATGGCCATATGGCCATCCAAAATTAAAAGACACAAGTGATACACACAGTAAGTAACAAACAACAACATAAATAAATCGCCACAGAAGAACCGCCTTGGAACGGTCAGTGGAAAGATTTCCATTGGGGGGCTTAAATCGATTTTACGTGGCCACAATCCTCGCCCTTACTTCGGTCGCGATTTAGACAAATAATTTGTTCAGTCCGCATGAAGGCCTCCTCACACATCAGTGCAACATCTCCGTGAACACAAACAATCAAAGAACCACAGAGGTGAGACAACGGTGAGGACTCGACAGCAAGAAACCACTGAAATGCTGGAGCAAAGGAAAACCAACAGTTGGACTCCGATGGGCCCGACCAGAGACAGAGCATCAGGCACCAACCAACATTACCAAGAATTAGATCTCTCTAATTCTCAATAAGCCTTTACGTTGGAGCCGTCATAGAATCTGAGGCCTGACCCACCGGCGTGCAATTAAAGAGGGAAGCAAAGTTGCCAACCGTGACCGGGCCAACTACCACGCACGCAGCCTGCCGCACAACATCCATGCTGCACCCAATCCCTTTACACCGAAGAACGATTTTACGAAATTGGGTGCTAAAGTCATTGCGGCCACACATTTTTCCGAACCCATATACTAAGTCACCACAAAATTCGGGCCCCGACAGACCCCGTTGCAGAAGAGATTTAAGTCCAACATTGAATTTTGAAACCAAACCAGAATGGCGTCTATAAAATTTTGAAAATGCTTTGCGCAGTTTATGGTACCGATAACACTGATTAAGGAGTTCAGCCGCCAACAATTCACTACGAGTGCTGAAGCCAGTTACACGACCACACACTCTAGCAAACCGAACCAACCGCGAAACACAAACGCCACAGGATGGCGCACGAGGAACACCACCATCCAAAAAAGGAAAATTTACAATCTCAAAATCAAAGTCATCGCGTTTATCATAAATTTTGCACGAAACAAACCCACCCACAATAGACAGATGTAAATCCAAAAACGGGGCATCGGCACCAGAAGAATTTGCCCTTTTTAACTGAAGTTCTGGGGGGTAAATCTGACTGATCAAACCATCGAAATAGGCATTATCAACATCCAACAAATCATCTAAATATCTAGAAGTGGAGCTAAAAGCTTCAATAATTTCAGATTGGTTATCAATGGAAAGCGACAACATGAAGTCTCCCCCACAACAATACAAGAACAGATCAGCCACAAGAGGTGCGCAATTCGTACCCATCGGAATACCCACAATTTGTCTAAATAACTTAGTACCGAATCTAATATAAATATTGTCAAGTAGAAAGGTGAGGAAATTTAAAGTAGTCATATGATAAAGAGAATCTTACACTCGTGGTCATTTCATATGAAATTAATGAAACTCGCCGAAGACTCGTTTCATAAATTTCATATGTAATGACCACTCGTGTAAGATCCTCTATATCCATAAATGCAGTGATATTTCATGGCTAAATACCGATGGATTGCTTGCCATAACATCACGAAAACACACTTGCGGCTTAGTGTAGGTTTTAATATCTCAAAACTAGCTACTCTGTGATATTTTTCTTATTTATACTGCAAACATAGGTTGCGGGTGATCATTAGCACCGCCTCATCGACTGACGTTTTGTCAAATTGCTTTTTTGACTTAGCGTGTGATTCCTTTACGTTTGACAAGACGATCTTTTGCAATTTTAAAGTATTCAAGAAGCTCATTGACATATGCCGTTGCATCAGGAGTCATGGTATGCTTTGAAACCAAAGCAGCATCAACTGGAAGGTTCATTTCTTTGCCAAATATCTCATGAAATGGCGACAGATAGGTTGATTATGACCCCGGGACAATCTAAATGCCATCATTATACTTGGTCAAAATTGATGTCAATTAGTTAGCTATTCGTTACAGATACAGGACATTCTGACTGTTTGTTTGTTGCTAGTGTATGGTTCAGACGTTCACAGGTTGAGTTTGCATGGGGTGGTGTAACGATGGGTGATGACGAGTGATATCAACTATTTCACACAAAGCACTTTCTAATTTCGACATGAAGCTTGCTCCTCGATCAACGACAAAAAAGAAGGGTGCTCTATATCAAGTTATGATTACGTTGTACAGTTTTGATGCAACTTGTTTTGCATCTTTTGTTTCAAGAGTGAAGGTTTTACACCATCTAGAGAAGCTGTCAGCTACTAAGAGAACGTACTGGTAACCATTTACCTTTGGTAGTGGTTACAGAATGTACACGTGCTATCTACTAAACACGTTTTCAACATGCATCGGGGCCAATGGTGTTGGCTGTCGTTTGCTATCAGTTTTCATTCTTAGACACAGATCAAGTCCTGATTATTTGATGCATACCCAGGAAGTAACAACGCCCTCTTATGGCCGCAAAAGTTTTCTGAATGCCTTAATGACTACCGCCAGCTTGTGAGGCATGTAATGACCAAAGCACATCCTGCCTACATGGGCCGGGTAATGCAAGTTGGTGCGCTTACAGTTGTTGCCACTAGTAGTCCGTTTACCCTAGGCTGATATATATGTATATTTTGGCCAATTTGCCATACGAAGTTTAAGTGTATGCTTAAGAATCAGCATCTTTGCCATACAAATTGATAATTTTTATCATATAAACAAGTCTGTGCAATAAAAAGCCTTACTTTATGTCAGTGTATATATAATGAAATGTGGAGTTTACAGGGTGTACGTGTTCTTATTGTTGCTCAAAACAAAGTTTACCTTATACGTCTAACACCCATAATTTAATCAGAGCATAACTATGCCAAATTTAGTGACACAGAACCCTTTCTTATATTTAATCTTCATCAGTTGTCTCAACCCCAAAGTTCTGAAACCGAAGCGGATGATGGACAAGTGCCAGTGCCAGTCATCCCGAAAACACGCCTATATAATTTTGATCCCCTTGAACCCCAATTTTATACAGTAAAACTGGGGTTTAGAAGGGTAAGCCTTATTTTTCTTATTTCTCCTCTAAAATATAGATTGTGGGTACTCGTTAGAACCACCTCGATGAGGCGGTTCTAACGAGTGCAATAATCTATATTTTGAGTAGAAATAAGAAAAATATCATAATTTTTCATCTTAAAATTTTCAATTTTTCGGCGTTAGAGATAAGATCTGCCATGCGTGCAGCAAGCCAGCTACCTTGAAGGGGGCCCACTTATGTGGACGCTGCCCCTGTACCTGCACGTTAATCAAAAATCCGTTGATGATGATGATGATAGAGGAAACAATGTATTTGTATAGGCGTGTTTTTGTAATGAGTGTCAGTGTTTCGATTAGGAAATAGATCAGCTCTAACAGTGATTTGTTGAGTAATATATCTCTGTTAGGTAGATCAAATTACGAGCGCGTAGCGCGAGTTATTTATCAACTTACAACAAGCCGAACTGTGATATATTACCCAACAAATCACGGTACAAGGATGCTCTATTTCGATTCTAAGACAATGAAAGTCGACTAAATACCGTTGTTTCCTTCATATTATCATGGCTCAACATTCCGCCATTGTTCGAAGAAATCCCGCCAACATGTTTGACTGTAACACATGCAGTTACCTATTTTTGTAACGTACTTGATGCGTTAATAAGACGTTACTCTATCAAAGGTCCAGGAATCGATCGATGACGTCACAGAACGTCATAAAACGGCGGCTCTTCGCGTCACGCTTTTTCGCCTAGTGAATTGCCACTCAATAACCGTTGGCTATATAGACGACCAGTGTTAGAATTCATTGTTACATGCTGCACCGAAGGTTTATCAGGATAATTGCGCATCTCCGCTCTAAATGCAGTTTGCCTGGTCACTAACCGAATTTTCTACCGATTTTAACCCATTTAGTACAGGAAACCCCAAAACGGGAACCAGGGCAAACAGCGCAGGCCTAGATTAGACGCCGCAGAACGCGGCGTCTGATCAGGGCCTGCACTGTTTGCTAAAAGTTCAGCCAATTTTCTAATAAATTTTGAAGAAAACACAACCTTACCCCTAAATTTTGAAATGGAGTCATGCTATATATAAGGAGGAAGATTCCATTTGGTACAAAAAGGTTTAAGAAATATATTATTGTATTGCTTGCCTCAGTGTCATTTATTGGGTGTCTTCCATGATTCGAGGCCATAATAAGATACAAATATTATCGTAAGCCAATAAATAATTGTTGCCATTTAATAAAGGCCCATAAACTGAAGTTCTATACTTCCGATGCGTAACTAGATGTTAATCCAAGCGTCTGCAAAGATTAGAGTGGTTGCGTGCTGACATCTCAGCAATACTATTATGCAGGCAATTCACATAGTGCGTAAAAGCTTCAATAAAGATGGCACAGCTTCCGTCATTTTCTCAGGAGAGATAACTAATATGACTGTCTATTTCTTTCTTGTGAACTGAACACCTTCAAAAAGGTTGAAAACTGCAAGACTGGCGCGTTTAATCGGATGATCGATTATTGGATCGATAAATTACACAAAAATATGTCGCTACTAATATGCTAATAATTGATCATTTGGTAACATTATGAACACACGTGTTAACTTTACTTCAGAAAATCGATTTTTTTTAAACGAAAATAATTCTGCTCAAAGTATAAATGTGGATAATCGTTAGAACCGCCTCAAAGGGGCGGTTCTAACGAGTACCCACAATCTATATTTTAGAGCAGAAATAAGGAAAAAAAGTTTACCCCTGTAAGCCCCAGTTATACTATGTAAAAGTGGGGTTCAAGTGGATCAAAATTATATAGGCGTGTTTTCGTGATGGTAACTTGAACTATACTGTCTAGAACAATCTTAAGTACAGTGAAACGGTAAAAGGTATGTCTTTTGTACTCAGTAGAATCGCATCAATGAGACGATTCTAATGAATATGCAAAGAATACCTTTGATGTATAGCGGCCCCCGCCAATCGGGGCTTAAAGAAATAGATGTGCTGCGTGATGCTTCCACGCGGAGCCGAACCCGACCCCACACGAATACTGGTAAACCGCTTATAGGATCTAAGCCTGCCCAGGCAAAGCGTTCTGAGTTGGACCGTCCATGCTTTAAAACCCTGTTGGTTTCATTGGGCGACAGGGCTTGAGATATCATTTCATCTCAATGTCGATTAAAAGTCAAACAAAATGGAAGCAACGTCTCCAAAATGATCTATACAGTGTTGACGGGCAAATCAAACAAACAAACAAACCTTTGATGTACAGAAGATTGTAAAGATTGGTTTAAACTTTATTTCTTTGTATAATACATACATTTTTACACATATAATGTTGACAAAGAATACAAGTATCATACAAAGGGATTCTGAAAAAAGTCATATGACTTATTCAAATCTGTATCCCTCGATTTCAATATCAATGTACTAAGTATAGTTGTGATTGTCAAGTTTGTTCGAATTTGCAAGTTATTGTGAAGATATTCCAGGTGAATTGTGAAGATTTTAAGAAGATCCTCGTTATCCTTCATGAACTGAAAGTATTATTAAACTTCAGTAGTTTGAACTACTCCTATTTCGATCAAATTTTCATAATCACAAAGGTATTCGAGTTACCGAAATTCGACTGTGGTTCAAAAGCGTTTCGGGTCATTGAAGTCCGACTGTATTAAAGCATTATAATATCGTCTCAAAGTAGAAGTAAAACAAAGATCAGGAATTGATACAATTAACTTACTCCATCCATAAAAGACACCAAAGGGAAAGAAATACAAACATTAAGCGACCAGACCATAATGGAAACCTAAACAAAGGAAGCTGAATAAGAAAAACAAAAACAAAAAAACTTTACATTGCGTTGGCATGTAGTCTTCATGAATCTCCGGAATGTCTTTCCGCAATCTGACACTGGTTGATTGTAGCAACTATGGCATTGTCAAAGCAGCTATTTTCCCATAATTGCTCGGGAAATTATATTTAATCACAGTAATAACATAAAATCAGCCAAACAATAAAAGAATAGATTGATAAATCGAATCTTCATATTCTCTTGATTAATTTCAGCATGTACTATCAGTATTAACAGTGATAATTTGTTTATGAAATTAATGTCATCCTGGGGATCCCAGTAATCATTTATATCAACAGAGATACAGCGGAAGAAATATTGCGTTCTGTTATAGTTGTCTAAGATAAAGGCAAGGATCCAGATATAGTCCCATTGTACACTGGTGGAATCTTCAAATGTTATATGTTAGACAAGTCCCTTTAACATTTAAGAGGTGTCGGATCTATTTTTTTTTTCTATTTTTATTCCATTTTTTGACGTAATATAGTTTAGCAAACAGTGTAAACGCAGTGGCGTCTGACCCGTGTCTGCACTGTTTGCCTATGCCCCTGATACGGGTTTCGGCCTAGACATGGATTAACCAATAACGATTGTGACTCGACACTAAGTGTCACATATGGGTCAGTGTTTTGTAATAACACAAATGCAATACATCACCCAGCATCACTCAGTATAGCATGGCTCAAATATGAGGAACTATTTGGAGAGGGCGCTTGTGAATCGTATCCCTTTTATATATGGCCCTGGAAAAAGCACAGTTCTTATTGGTTTCACTGGGTGGCAGGGATTGGGATGTCAATCCATTTCACTGTCGGTTGAAAGTCTCACAAAATAGGAAGCAACGTCTCCAATACATAGGGTACACACTAAACACAGGTACCATTGACGGGGGCATAAAAACAATGTAAAGTATTATCTAAAGTGGGTATTTTAGCATGTTTATTTCATAGACTTGATAACGTGATGTTCATCTGTTTCTTCTGTAAAGAAAATAGGGGAAATTATAAGAGGTTCAACTGTCGAAATTTGCATGATGTCATCCAATGAGATCGACGGCTTCAAATTAAACACTTCATATATGTGACCCTTTGTATTTCAAAAGGAAGAGTCTATTGCCAGACGTCTGTCAATATCACAAAGTCGGGAAATGTGCTATTGCTAGACGTCTGTAAATGACACAAAGTTGGGAAATGTGCTATTGCCAGACGTCTGATGCCATCTGATTTATATATGATGCAACTGGAAAGCAATGGCGACCCCTGAACAATTCACATTTTACATCTATTGTGAAGGTGAACTGTTTCAGATGATAATTTGGATGTTTTTCTTTAGAGCAGAAATAAGAAAAATAATATATACTCCGAAAAAAAACACACTTTTACTACATGAAATTGGGCTACTGTGTTAAGGGAAGCACCTGTCGTTGCTCTTCGTATAATTTGCTGTAGTCGAAATTCCAATGGCCTGCTTTAATGCGCTAAATGTGCCTCTATTATGCGGGTATACCGTTCTTTCACAACAATACCTCTATGAAGTGGGTGCCTCTGTGCTCATTTTTCAAAAGGCTAGCGCCCATGTAATTCAAGTATCCATTTAAATCGACAACGATACTTCTGAATAACCATTGCCTTCTGTTATATATTGACGAATGTAACAAGACGACAACAAGGAACTGGACATGGATAAACATGCCGAACCAAACGATGCAGCCCAGATTTGCTTTAAAGCCACGAACTTCAAATGTTGCTTTTCTCATTATGAGTGACATGTAAAGACTAATTTATTGTGTTATTTCTTTCTTTGGCGTTTCAAAACATGAAATGAATATACTAGAAAGCACGCCCTTTAAGTATGACCTTGACCTTGGAGCAAAGGAGCTGAGGTTCTGATGATGTTAAACTTGTCTGCCAAGTTATTAAAGTGAGACTGTCCACAAGTGTCTCAAATAATCAGCATAGTAGGAAACAAGATTACTCAGGAAAAGTCTCTGTACATCACGTGAACAGTTCCGTGAAATGAAAACCCCCTAAACCCCACTTTATATAGAGAAACCTGGGGTTTACATTATACATTATTTTTCTTATTTCTGCTCCAAGACAGAGGTTGTGGGTACTAAATGAGGCGGTTCTAATGAGCACCCACAACTTATGTTTCCAGTATATTTAAGAAAAACATCACCACTTCTCATCAGCAAAATAGAAGTGGAGACAATGATCAGGAATCGATACAATCAACCCACAGCTCCCATCAGAGACACAAGAGGGAAAGAGACACAAACATAAAACAACAGAGCTAATGGAAATATCAATAGCGGAAAGCCAAAAGGACAGTTACTTTCCCACAAAATGGCCAATAAGCTATCCAAAATAAAATAATATAAGCGACACAAACACCCAAGTAGCCATTTTGAAGATGTGTAAAAATGCGCTATGTCGCACGGGTGTGTTAGCGTAATGAAAAAGAACGCAGGCATCGGAAGACAACAAAAATCATAAAACAATGTTCGCAACAACGACATAAATCCAATTAGTACATGTATATAAGAAACTACCAATATACGTTCATTTCGGACAGGTCAGCAATGCTTGGGGAGCAGGGCTTTAGCTACGGAGTTTAGGGCATTTCATCCATCTACCTCCTCAATTCCATCGCCGTATCTTACACACATGTGTAATAACAACAATTCATTGTTTCAGATTCAGGCCTTTTTGGTTGGCCCCCACCCATCGGGGCTTGAAGAAATAGATTGGCTGCATTATGCTTTCACACAGAGCTGAAACCGACCGCACACGAGCACTGGCAAACCGCTTAGAGGATCTAAGCTTGCCCAGGCAAAGCGGTGCAAGTCGACCGTCCATGCGTATAAACCATATTTGTTTCATTGGGCGACAGGGCTTGAGATGTAATTTCATCTCAATGTCGGGTAAAAGTCTCACAAAATTGGAAGCAACGTCTCCAAAATGACCTATACAGTGTTGACGGGGACGTTAAACCTCAAATCAATAAAAAAATCAGGCTTCCAAAGCGAACATAAGCTGAAAAAATAAGCTCTATATCATCACGTAAACAAGTCCTTGAAATGACCCCCCCCCCCTCCCCTCTAAACTCCATTTATAGAGAAAACAGGGGTTATACTATATTTTTCTACTCCGATACAAAGGTTTTGGGTACCCTTTAGAACCGCTTCAATGAGGTTGGTTCTTATGAGCACTCAAAACCAAGGTTTGCATTATGATTTATTAGTAAGAGTAAAATCACCAATTTTCATAAGAAAAAAAACAACAACGGTTACCTATGTCTGGAAGAAACTCTCAGAAAAATAACCGTTTTTGGAGATTAGAAAGTATGCACTATATCACGAGGTTTTGTTATCGCCATGACCGAGATTTAAATCAATCTGCCTGTTGTTTCAGAGGGAATGTACAGCCTTTCGGATCAGAAGCTTCGGATCACCGAGCATTTGTATAGCGCACTGCGAAGACTCTGATCATGCGCATGCTGGTCAGTTTTCACTGTGCGCTAATTTCCTTAGACACATTTGGCGCGACCCTTGTGTTTTCCATTCTTAGACTGACCAATCCTTTTTACACCAACTTCCTCCTAGGCAATCTTTATCTATATATAGTAGTCGCAGATAAGATTGTACCTGCCTTCGGAAGAAATATATGGGCTGCACAATGCTTCCACGCAGAGCTAAATCCGACCCTCACACAAGTACTGGTAAAACGCTTTGAGGATCTAAGTCTGCCCAGGAAAAGCGGTGCGAGTCGGACCGTCCATGCTTATAAACTATATTGTTTTCATTGGGCGGCAGGGCTTGAGATGTCATTTCATCTCAACGTCTGGTAAAAGTCCCACAAAATTGTAAGCAACGTCTCCAAAATTACCTTTACAGTGTTGACGGGGGCGTTAAACCACAAATCAAAAAAGAGCACCGCATGCGGGTGCCAACGCTCGGCTGCAGTTTCTTTTAGTTAAACAAAAATTCTAAGTCGAAAAAGGGGCATAACTGTGCCAAAAATATTTTAAGGGTCACCTCACCTATTGGTATGAGTTCCCCTTTTCATAATGAACAACTATTCCGAGTTTCAAGTAAATATGTTCAGTAATGACAGAGATATTACAAAATGTCCAAGTTTTTGCAAAAATTCTAAGTCCAAAAAGGGGCATAACTGTTCCAAAATTTTTTGAGAGTTACCTCACCTAGTGGTATGAGTTCCCCTTTTCATAATGAACAACTATTCCGAGTTTCAAGTTAATATGTTCAGTAATGACAGAGATATTACAAAATGTCCGAAGTTTTTGCACGATGACGACGCAGACGACGCAGACGACGACAGAGCTTTGACAATACCTCGTCGTTTTCTTCGAAAACAGCCGAGCTAACAATCAAACAAAACCTGCCTTCGGAATGCTCTATTAACAAAAAGGTAAACCAAGTCACCCAGTTGTGTGAATTCAACTGTAACACAAACAAAGCCGTGGCGAATATGGTCATTTGATCTGCTTGCAGAAAGCATGCGAGAGGCACTCTACCGAATCTTCTAGTGGACTCAGCGAGTTTGACATATATTGACAACACCCAAATAGTCCCGCCAAGCCAATCTTATCTGCGACTACTTTTTATACCATGCATCATATAATCGCATCATTGTCTATATTTCGATATCATATGCAAATTAACAGCTTCCTTTATATTTAATTTCCGCCATGGGATACATCCGGTCCACCCGTTCGTTTTAAAGTAAGGCTCGTAAATTCTAAATTCGTCGAGAAATTTCGAATCTATGTGCTTCGAGATATATATATATTATTGACAAAGTGAACTTTCTTTATGAAAGTCAATCTTTCTCATGTGGTTCTCATCCTCTGCATTTATGAGGAATACAAATGTGTGTCATAGTGTTTTTTAAGGGTTGCAGAAATGACATTTTTTTCTGATGACAATTTGTGATAATATTTCATATTTATGCTGCAACTATAGATTGCGAGTGCACGTTAGAACCGCGCCTCATTGCAGCGGTTCTGACGAGTACCCACTTTCTATAATTGTGAGCAAAACATTGAAAGTAATTTATATCATTGTAAACCCGGCAGTTTTGTCTATATAATGTGGTTTTTTTTTCAAAGATGTTAAATATGCGGACATGTTAACGTGACGTTAAGCCAGACGAAAGCCTTCAAGAAAGCCTCTAAATACAGTTGGCTCTCATTACGAAAACACACCTATACAAATGCATTGTAAACTTTACCGCCGAAAAAACGAAAAATTTTAAGATGACAAATTGTGATATTTTTCTTATTTCTGCTCAAAATATAGCTTGTGGGTACAGTTGGCTCTAAAAGTCGCAAACACTGATATCTCATATTAGTGCTTAAATCCAATCAAAACTGCGCTATGTTGTTTTCGGTTTGCTATATTTCCTTTGATGCTAACTCTTGTATCTCAAACAAGTGTTATCTCAAACCCAACATTCTACCTTTTGAGTTTGATATATCGAAAGCGACTATAAATTGTTAAAACAAGCCTGTAAAAATACCCAGATGCAGCTGAATCAGACCCAACAATGTTTGGGTTTGTTTTTCAAAGTCAACAACTTCGAAAATTCACATTGCGTGTTTAGATAGCGCAGGTTCACTGATATTTTGCTGACTACAAAGTTTTGTTTGTTTGTTTGATTTCAGGTTTAACGTCCCCGTCAACACTTTAAGGTCATTTTGAGACACTGTTTCCAATTTTATGGGGCTTTTACCCGGCATTGAGATGAAATGACATCTCAAGCCCTGTCGCCCAATGAAACCAATATGGTTTAAAAGCATGGACGGTCCGACACTCACACCGCTTTGCCTGGGCAGGCTTAGATCCTCTGAGTGGTTAACCAGTACTCGTGTGCGGGTCGGATTCAGCTCTGCGTGGAAGCATCATGCAGCCCATCTATTTCTTCAAGCCCCGACCGGCGGGGGCGTCCTCTGACTACATAAATTGCTGTTTATAATTTTATAGTCCCGCTCATCACGAAAACATGTCTAAATAAATGTAACCCCCTTTAAACACCACTTTATATAGTAAAACTGGGGTTTACAGGGGTATCTTTATTTCTGCTCGCAAACATTGGTTATGGGTTCTCTAAGAACCGCCTCGGCAAGGCGGTTCCAATGGATAACCGCAATCTATGTTTTGAGAAGGAATATGAAAAAATAAAAACAAAAAACATAGCGTGTATCAGCCGCGTCTTTCAATGTTATTCGCTTTTCAATAGGATCTTTCGTTTAGATTTGACACTGAAACGCAACCGAGTGAATATTTCGTTCTCTTCGGAATTATTACTCCGCCGTGCTCCTAGAGGGATTTTACTGACGGCTAGGTATTCTAATGCTGACCACGTAAATTGAGGTTAATGGGATATTATGGAACAAAGTGTCTAGAGGGTTTGCTTTAATTCTCGCCTTCAATTAATATTTGCATATCATAATTTGCTTATTGCCACCTCAAAAGGCATCATTTGCATAACTTGTAGAATATTTGCCACTTTAATCAAGACAAACAGTAAGCTTAACATCACGAAAACACGTTTATGTAATTCTGACCTCCTTGAATCCCACTTTTATATAGTAAAACTGGGGTTCAGAGGGGTAAACCTTATTTTTCTTATTTCTGCTCCAAAATATAGATTGTGTGTACTCGTTAGAACCGCCTCGATGAGGCGGTTCTAACGTGTACCCACACTCTATATTTTGAGCAGAAATAAGAAAAATATCACAATATTACATCTGAATAGTGTCTTCTTTCGGCAGTAAAGTTTACAATGTATTTAAATATGCGTGTTTTCGTAATAAAATCCAAGAAGGCACACTATGCTTTGAGCCCCGTCATGAGAAAACCTGTCTTCGGAATTTCCGAATACGTAAGACACGTTTATCTTCTATGAAAAGGTTATCCTTTGGAAGCAAGTAATACACCGAAAAGTACGTAGTGAATAGATTTCCTTCTGGGCCCGACTAGCCAGTTTCAGCAAATTGGGCCTCATCAGTGACCCTCAAATATTTTCAAAATTCCACAATGGAATCAATAAGTGCAAAGGACAAGAAAAAAAAGAACACTAAGATGGAGGGCAGGGAGACTTTTTACGGTCGCCACCGTCACATTCCCTTAACACCAGGTATTCTTTGTTTGCTTACAGTAAGGACATTTTCCTGAAACAAACAACGAAAAATAATAAATCTGACTAAAACTTAAACTGCAACTCGTCCTATTAAAAAAAGTCATGGATATCTAGGTAAAACCACAATCAAAGATTACAGCCTACCAATGGCACAACAGGAAGAGTAAAACTGAGGATAAAAAAAAAAAAAAAAACACGAATCAGAAACAGAAAAGCAACCATCTCCCTCTTTCCCACAAGAGGTGATGGCACAATAAATAAGAATTAAACAAACAAAAAATAATAAAACAACTATTAGTAATTGGCCCCCGCCCATTGGGGTTTGAAGAAATAGATGGACTACACGATGCTTCCGCGCAGAGTTGAAACCGTCCACTCACGAGTACTGGCTTAGAGGATCTAAGCCTGCCAAGGCAAAGCGGTGTGAGTCGGACCGTCCATGCTTGTAAACCCTATTGGTGTCATTGGGCGGCAGGTCTTTAGATGTCACTTAGTTTAAACTTTATTTTATTTGTATAACTAATACATATACATTCAACACGTAGAAGCTACAAAGTTACAATGTTATACAAATGGGATTCAGGAGAATGTCGTTCGACTTTTGAGAAATCTATATACAATCTTGCATACAGTGAAGACAATAGCGATACGAGATTTAGCTTGTAAACTAGAGCTGTCAGTGAAACTGACTAGGGCCCCGGCAGCGCTATCAGAGGAGTAGGAAAAAAATTGTGGACGGACAGACGGACAGACAGACAGACAGACGGACGGACAGAGTGATTACTATAGGGCACCCCCACTTTCAGTGCGGGGCCCTAACAAGACCCTATTTTTTATTTCATGGATTTGTGTGTCAACATTCCCTAGAAATTACATAGTCTGCTGCAGGCTTCACTGGGAGTGGATAAGTTCTTATTCCAACACTATGTTTTTAAGAACCCATGACTTTGCTTATGTAAGCAAAGACAAAGCGTGCTTTGCCAGTAATTTGCCTCTAGAACTTTTGCATTGTAGCATTGGTACCTATGAAAAACGGTAGGTAAGTGTAGAACAGAACAGAACAAGAGATCCATCTTAAATGCCTTCCTAATGGGATGTTTTACACTACAATTGAAGTAGGGTTTACAATGAAATCATCAGTTTATATGAAGCGTTTTGTTTTTAGCAGAAATTCCTGCACAGCAAGGAAACCCTGTTTATTCTGGAGTAAAGAGTAGATGTCATTTCATCTCAATGTCGGATAAAAGTCGCACAAAATTTGAAGCGAAGTCTCCAAAATGATCTATACAGTGTTGACGGGGACGTTAAACTTCAAATCAAACAAACAAACAACATGAAGAGCCCCGTCGAAACATCTGACAACCCTCCATTTAAAATAAACAAACGACATTAGAATCACCGCCTTACGACGGTCAGTAGCGAGAACCACTTGGTGCCGGGGGGGGGGGGGGGGGGGCTTCAATCGATTCTATTGGCCCAACCTACACTCTAGCTTCTAATATTATTTAAACTAGAATGTTGTTTGTAAAACACTATGCCCCCAACCATATGCTTGTCCATAAATGCCCAAATTTTCAAAAGACCATTATCGCAAAAAAAAATAGTAAATTAATAAATAAAAAAATAATAATAAAAAAAAAAAAAAAAAATAAAAAAAATAAAAAAAATCTGGTTTTTGTTTCAAATGTTAATCAGGCGATGTACTAGTCATTCCAAATCAGCATGTCAAGTTTTTAGGCAACAATTTAAATAGTTTTTTTTTAAATATCTTTCTACCAAAAAAAAAGAAACACAATTAAATGACCTGAAAATGCAAAGGGCAACAAAATTCCATTAAATTGGTTGAAAATTTAATCAGGTGATCTCCTCCTCAGACCAAATCAGTATACCAAATTTCAAGGCTCTAGCCCAGATACGTTTTGAGATATCTTGCTAACGAGATTTTTATGTTATTTAATTAAAAAGGAAATAACGTGAAAAGGGGAGATAAGTCAGATAAAAAACACGGATCAACTATTTTTTTCATGAGAAAACCATATATGAAATTTCAAAACACCAGCATACGTAGTTCTTAAGTAATGCTATGCACAGGAAACCAACACAATTAAATGGCCAGAAATTGTAAAGGGTCATAACTTTAACAAAATTTCATTTAATTGGTTGAAAATATAATCAGGTAATCTCCTCCTTAGTCCAAATCAGTATACCAAATATCAAGGCTCTAGCTAAAATACTTTCTGAGATATCTTGCTAACGAGATTTCTATGTTATTTAATTAAAGGGGCAATAACTCACAAAGGGGAGATAATTCGGAAAAGATAAAAACAAGGGTCAACTATTTTTTCATGAGAAATCCATAATGCAATTTAAAAACACTAGCATACAGTGTTATAAAGTTATGCTATTCACTAGAAAGCAACACAATTAAATGGCCAGAAAATGCAAAGGGCCATAACTCTAACAAAATTCAATTAAATATGTTGAAAATTTAATCAGGAGATCTCCTCCTCAGTCCAAAGCAGTGTACCAAGTATCAAGGCTCTAGCTCTAATACTTTTTGAGATATCTTGCTAACGAGATTTCTATGTTATGCAATTAAAAGGGAAATAATGCAAAAGGGGGAGATAATTCGGATAAGAAAAAATACGGGTCAATTATTTGTTCATGAGGAAACCATATATGGAATTTCAAAACAATAGCGTTCATGGTTCTTAAGTTATGCTTTGCCGAAGAAAGTGTGACGAACGAACAAATGAACGAACGGACAAGCCAGAAGCAATATGCCCCCCCCCCCCCAACTTTTTCAAAGTTGGGGGCATAAACACACACAATAATTGGTCCATCACAGAATAACAGATTAGAGCAAACTGAAAATTTATACGAATAAAATTGATTAACTGTGATAATCATCGCGAAAACATGCCTATATAATTCTGACCCCCTTGAACTGACTTTTATAAAGTAAAACTGGGGTTTACAGGGGTAAACCTTATTTTTCTTATTTCTGCTCTAAAATGAGCAGAAATAAGAAAAATATCACTTTTTTTCATGTTAAAACTTTAGTGTTTTTTTTTCGACGGTAAAGTTTACAATGTATTTGTATAGGCGTGATTTCGTAATGCATATGTTCTATAAAAGGGTTATCCTTTGGAAGCAAGGAATAAACCACAAAACTGGAAAATATGGAGTGTACATGTTAACTGGGCCAGACTAGCTAGTTTCGGCCTTTTTACGGCCGCCACACATTCCCACACATCAGCTGTAGTGACGTTAAATATGTTCTATAAAAGGGATATCCTTTGGAAGCAAGGAACACACCACAAAACTGGAAAATATGGAGTGTACATGTTTTCTGGGCCAGACTAGCTAGTTTCGGCCAATTAGGCCTCATCAGTGACCCTCAAAATATTTTCAAAATTCCACAATGGAATCAATGATCCCAAAGGACAAGAAAATATGAACTACACTATGATGTAGGGCAGGGAGACTTTTTACGGCCGCCACACATTCCCACACATCAGCTGTAGTGACGTTAAATATGTTCTATAAAAGGGATATCCTTTGGAAGCAAGGAATACACCACAAAACTGGAAAATATGGAGTGTACTTTTTTCTGGGCCAGACTAGCTAGTTTCGGCCAATTAGGCCTCATCAGTGACCCTCAAAATATTTTCAAAATTCCACAATGGAATCAATGATCCCAAAGGACAAGAAAATATAAACTACACTATGATGCAGGGCAGGGAGACTTTTTACGGCCGCCACACATTCCCACACATCAATTGTAGTGACGTTAAATATGTTCTATAAAAGGGATATCCTTTGGAAGCAAGGAATACACCACAAAACTGGAAAATATGGAGTGTACATGTTTTATGGGCCAGACTAGCTAGTTTCGGCCAATTAGGCCTCATCAGTGACCCTCAAAATATTTTCAAAATTCCACAATGGAATCAATGATCCCAAAGGACAAGAAAATATAAACTACACTATGATGTAGGGCAGGGAGACTATTTACGGCCGCCACACATTCCCACACATTAGCTGTAGTGACGTTAAATATGTTCTATAAAGGGATATCCTTTGGAAGCAAGGAATACACCACAAAACTGGAAAATATGGAGTGTACTCTGGAAATGAATTGTAATAACCATTCTTACTACAAGGGTAACCAAATCTGATAAGTGGAATATTCTATTTGTTATCATATTGTTAACTCGTGAAAAACTGCATCTGGAAATGCGTTTGATTTTGGTTTTATGGCCCTTTCACTCATATCGAGCCGATCGTTAATCAGAGGTGGGCAAAAACCGGTGTACTATGAGAAAAACAACAAACAACTTGACCATCCGTTGCAGAACTTGGTGTTTCACATATGACCTACAAACATTAAAAATATTTTTGTATACAGGCAAACAGTGTGAACCTATATCTGATCTGGATCCACACGGTTTGCAACAATGGCTTTTAAAGTAAGCAGCAGAAGAAAAAACAGATGGCATTGTTGTGATTGGTAGTGTTTAATGGGCATGCTATCCCCCTACTATATGCCAAATTTTGGTTTCTGTCAGGAGCTGCTCAGTGCATACACATAGACAGGTCAAACAATTAACGTTTTGAATTTTGTTTATCATATGACGTCGTTGATAAGCAGTTGATAACGTCGTGTGATAAAAATCGTATGACCCCACGTGTAATAATACTTTGGCGGGATTAAGTAACGTCATGACAACGCCCGTGTCAACAATGCATTTTTCGCAGAAAAATTGTCAAATTAAAAGGCGATAAAGTAGAAGTAAAACAAAGATCAGGAATCGATACAATTAACTTACTCCACCCACCAAAGACACCAAAGGGAAAGAAATACAAACATTAGGCGACCAGACCATAATGGAAACCTAAACAAAGGAAGGCCATAAGGACAGTTTCTTTCCCACAAAATGGCCATATGGCCATCCAAAATTAAAAGACACAAGTGATACACACAGTAAGTAACAAACAACAACATAAATAAATCGCCACAGAAGAACCGCCTTGGAACGGTCAGTGGAAAGATTTCCATTGGGGGGCTTAAATCGATTTTACGTGGCCACAATCCTCGCCCTTACTTCGGTCGCGATTTAGACAAATAATTTGTTCAGTCCGCATGAAGGCCTCCTCACACATCAGTGCAACATCTCCGTGAACACAAACAATCAAAGAACCACAGAGGTGAGACAACGGTGAGGACTCGACAGCAAGAAACCACTGAAATGCTGGAGCAAAGGAAAACCAACAGTTGGACTCCGATGGGCCCGACCAGAGACAGAGCATCAGGCACCAACCAACATTACCAAGAATTAGATCTCTCTAATTCTCAATAAGCCTTTACGTTGGAGCCGTCATAGAATCTGAGGCCTGACCCACCGGCGTGCAATTAAAGAGGGAAGCAAAGTTGCCAACCGTGACCGGGCCAACTACCACGCACGCAGCCTGCCGCACAACATCCATGCTGCACCCAATCCCTTTACACCGAAGAACGATTTTACGAAATTGGGTGCTAAAGTCATTGCGGCCACACATTTTTCCGAACCCATATACTAAGTCACCACAAAATTCGGGCCCCGACAGACCCCGTTGCAGAAGAGATTTAAGTCCAACATTGAATTTTGAAACCAAACCAGAATGGCGTCTATAAAATTTTGAAAATGCTTTGCGCAGTTTATGGTACCGATAACCCTGATTAAGGAGTTCAGCCGCCAACAATTCACTACGAGTGCTGAAGCCAGTTACACGACCACACACTCTAGCAAACCGAACCAACCGCGAAACACAAACGCCACAGGATGGCGCACGAGGAACACCACCATCCAAAAAAGGAAAATTTACAATCTCAAAATCAAAGTCATCGCGTTTATCATAAATTTTGCACGAAACAAACCCACCCACAATAGACAGATGTAAATCCAAAAACGGGGCATCGGCACCAGAAGAATTTGCCCTATTTAACTGAAGTTCTGGGGGGTAAATCTGACTGATCAAACCATCGAAATAGGCATTATCAACATCCAACAAATCATCTAAATATCTAGAAGTGGAGCTAAAAGCTTCAATAATTTCAGATTGGTTATCAATGGAAAGCGACAACATGAAGTCTCCCCCACAACAATACAAGAACAGATCAGCCACAAGAGGTGCGCAATTCGTACCCATCGGAATACCCACAATTTGTCTAAATAACTTAGTACCGAATCTAATATAAATATTGTCAAGTAGAAAGGTGAGGAAATTTAAAGTAGTCATATGATAAAGAGAATCTTACACTCGTGGTCATTTCATATGAAATTAATGAAACTCGCCGAAGACTCGTTTCATAAATTTCATATGTAATGACCACTAGTGTAAGATCCTCTATATCCATAAATGCAGTGATATTTCATGGCTAAATACCGATGGATTGCTTGCCATAACATCACGAAAACACACTTGCGGCTTAGTGTAGGTTTTAATATCTCAAAACTAGCTACTCTGTGATATTTTTCTTATTTATACTGCAAACATAGGTTGCGGGTGATCATTAGCACCGCCTCATCGACTGACGTTTTGTCAAATTGCTTTTTTGACTTAGCCTGTGATTCCTTTACGTTTGACAAGACGATCTTTTGCAATTTTAAAGTATTCAAGAAGCTCATTGACATATGCCGTTGCATCAGGAGTCATGGTATGCTTTGAAACCAAAGCAGCATCAACTGGAAGGTTCATTTCTTTGCCAAATATCTCATGAAATGGCGACAGATAGGTTGATTATGACCCCGGGACAATCTAAATGCCATCATTATACTTGGTCAAAATTGATGTCAATTAGTTAGCTATTCGTTACAGATACATGACATTCTGACTGTTTGTTTGTTGCTAGTGTATGGTTCAGACGTTCACAGGTTGAGTTTGCATGGGGTGGTGTAACGATGGGTGATGACGAGTGATATCAACTATTTCACACAAAGCACTTTCTAATTTCGACATGAAGTTTGCTCCTCGATCAACGACAAAAAAGAAGGGTGCTCTATATCAAGTTATGATTACGTTGTACAGTTTTGATGCAACTTGTTTTGCATCTTTTGTTTCAAGAGTGAAGGTTTTACACCATCTAGAGAAGCTGTCAGCTACTAAGAGAACGTACTGGTAACCATTTACCTTTGGTAGTGGTTACAGAATGTACACGTGCTATCTACTAAACACGTTTTCAACATGCATCGGGGCCAATGGTGTTGGCTGTCGTTTGCTATCAGTTTTCATTCTTAGACACAGATCAAGTCCTGATAATTTGATGCATACCTAGGAAGTAACAACGCCCTCTTATGGCCGCAAAAGTTTTCTGAATGCCTTAATGACTACCGCCAGCTTGTGAGGCATGTAATGACCAAAGCACATCCTGCCTACATGGGCCGGGTAATGCAAGTTGGTGCGCTTACAGTTGTTGCCACTAGTAGTCCGTTTACCCTAGGCTGATATATATGTATATTTTGGCCAATTTGCCATACGAAGTTTAAGTGTATGCTTAAGAATCAGCATCTTTGCCATACAAATTGATAATTTTTATCATATAAACAAGTCTGTGCAATAAAAAGCCTTACTTTATGTCAGTGTATATATAATGAAATGTGGAGTTTACAGGGTGTACGTGTTCTTATTGTTGCTCAAAACAAAGTTTACCTTATACGTCTAACACCCATAATTTAATCAGAGCATAACTATGCCAAATTTAGTGACACAGAACCCTTTCTTATATTTAATCTTCATCAGTTGTCTCAACCCCAAAGTTCTGAAACCGATGCGGATGATGGACAAGACCCGGCAAACACAGCACACCCCCTCCGAGCACACAGCGCCCGACGTAGCTCATGAAACAGGTCAACTCGAGGCACCAGGCAAGAGACGCCTACACTAGGACGGGTCGTATTGGCGTCCCCCATCGAGCCAACATCAGCAAACATGGCCCACTCTCCACGTAAGTCCCGGGCATCAGGAAGATGACCAACGTAGCAAGACTTGCATCAACGAGATAACTAGCCATCATAATTTCTTTTCAAAAGCATATATGCAAACCCATTGGTTTATTATCCTATTCTATCCTATGCTTGACGTAACCAATTACCTTAAACATACATACATGTATATTAGACGGCATAGGATTTTTCCCGCATACTGTAGCTTACTGTATGAGCTGACGTCTCCCTGCCCTACATCATAGTGTAGATTATAGTTTCTTGTCCTTTGGAGCATTGATTCCATTGTGGAATTTTGAAAATATCTGAGGGTCACTGATGAGGCCTTATTGGCCGAAACTAGCTAGTCTGGCCTAGAAAACACGTTCACTCCTTATTTTTCAGTTTTGTGGTGTACTCCTTGCTTCCAAAGGATAACCCTTTTAGAGTACATATTTATTTACCGTAACATTAGATTTATTTAAATTCCTTGTCTCTCCCACGAAGGTCATAATTAGATGGCTATCTTGAACCCTTGTTCAGCTTTTGGAATACCAATTTGACGTAATTCAATTTTTATTGATTCAGAACAGTCATATATACAACTGGCTAATGTTTATAGACCGTAATTGGAATCTTATTTGACAATACTTGTTTTCTGGAGTAGAACGATAAGACTGTCAGACCTTTCACAATCATTCATTACGCTAACAAACTTATGCAAAACAGTCTGTTGAAAAGCACATACGAAGTTCTCAGATGGAATTGTATGGTCAAAATGTCTATGTTTATAATAATCACTTTGTGATACAAACAAACATTCAACGTCGAAATAACGTTAAAACAATCTTGAAAACGTGGTTTCAACTTTGAGTCAACATTATGTCCACGCAAGGAAGATACTTGCAACAAGTAAGATCAAAAAAATTCCAGATTAGCGCATTCCCAGTCTGAATTGAGCCTTTCTAGACAGGTTTTTAATTATTTTGACCCCATTTTGATTTATATCAGTCTTTGAATCGACTGCCTATTCGAAATTCGCAAAATTGCAGTATGTTTCCTCTGGCTTTCTTTGCCGGATCAATACAGGGTCACTGATGAGGCTTTATTAGCCGACAGTACGTAGTATGACCCATCTTCTTGCTTATGAATGTTTTCATTGCTCTTAAAGGCACTCATTTTTTATTTTTATTTACTGTCCACATGACCAGTTCTATCCAATGGACAAACAATATTATTATATCTCACCAATATTCATTTAGCTATTCTAAATTCTGATTGGTTGAGAGCATGTCATTTGCAGGACAACAAAACATCATGTCGCTCTGTTATATTCGCTTCTGACGCCACTGCCCATGTCAGAGTCAATTTTGAAAAGATATGATTCTGGCCCGGAATACTTTCTCGAAAAAAATGTTACAGTGGTGGGGTGGGGGGAGGGGGGGGTGGGGGCTTGGTTCCATCACTTTGATCGTGAGACTAAACAGCAGAGTCAACAATTGACTGGTCATTGTTCACTGCGTCCAAACACATTCAAGACTCGGCCTTCAGCTGGCAAGGTCCGTCATTGCATCTGTGTTTGGATAGCAAGAGACTATTTACCTCATGTCCAGAATTTAATGCGGGCTATTGTGCTAACATTTTGGACCAATTACGTGCAGCTGTAGTATAAAAAGACGTGTAAAAATTACAACAGGTGTGTTGTTGCAATATGATAATGCTAGAGCCCATACTTGCAAAGTTTCTGTGGACGCAATGAAGCGGAACGCGTTCAAAACCTTACCCCACCCACCCTATTATCCTGATCTGGCACCCAATGGTTTCATTTTGTTTCCGAACTTGAAAAACGAATTACATGGGCGACACATCCGGTCAGATAGAGGGCTTAATGCAGCGGTTGGAGGGTAGATTGACTCTAAAGACCCTGAATTCTACAAAAGTGGACTTTCAGCCTAGCGGCAGAGTAAAATTGGTTGAAGCCCCCCAGTGAAATACTTTTTACTGACGGTTCCAAGGCGGCTCTTTTGTCGCGGTTTACTGTTATTCCTTATAGTTTAACTTTGAATGTGTGTATCGCTTATATCCTTTTGTTTTGGACAGCAAATTGCCATTATGTAGGGGAAGTAACTGTCCGTTTGGCTTTCCGCTATTGATGTTTCCATTATGGTCTAAGTAAATCTTGTTTGTGTTTCTTTCCATTTGGTGTCTCTGATGTGAGCTGTGGGTTGATTGTATCGATCCTGCTCTTTGCCTTCACTTCTATTTCGGAACATCGATAGAGGAAGTGCTTATTGCTGCAGGGTGATATGTGAAAAAGGATGAAATCAAACGTGACTCTAAGTAGGTAAGACAGGTTACTTATTGAACGACTGTCATACAAGAAGTTTGAATTCGGTATGATAAAGCACGTATTGCCCTTGTGTGAGGGGAATATGACGATTTGTTCACCCTAGCAGGTATTATTGCCTTCGGGCGAAGCCCTCCGAAAAAATTTCCTGCTCTGGTGAACTGATTGTCATATTCCCCTCACATAAGTGCAACAATAATATCACCTATTATACTTAATCAAGCCCTTGTAATGATCACCCTTATAAACTTCACCTTATATAGAGATATGTGAGGTACACATTATTTTTGTTTTCAAAGTCCCAACACAGAGTCTAGGTACCCGTTAGAGACGCGTGATTGACGCCGTTCCAACGACCATCCATAATCTATGTAAGTTGAAATTTAATGTGAGGAAAATCGCACATTTTCGTCTTAACTATTCAATTGTTTAGCTATGAAGCTTTGAGAGACAGCTTGTGGTTTTCTAATTGGTGACTTCATCGTCTGGCAGGGAAGAACACATGAAAGCGAGACACGTGATTATTGTTTTCGATGTTGGATACCCTTAAGTTGCTGCTATGGAAGAGTCTATTAAGTACACAATGGGTAAACTACATTGTCATTAGGAAAACACGTCAGTGTGAGATCGTTTTATCTTTGCTAGCAGTATGCTTGATAGTTTATTGAAGAATTTGTGGGGCGTTTTTGGCTCGCCTGAACGAAGTTCAGGTAGATATATTGCACTAACCTCGTCGTCGGCGTTGACGTCAGCGTTGGCGTTGGAATCGTACGTTGAAGTATTTTAAGAGCTCATATTTTCCAAACCGTACAATGGATATGGTTTATGTTTGGTATGATGATAGTGAGTGAGTGAGTGTTTGAGTTTTACGTCCCACCAACAGCTAAGGTCATACGGAGACGAGACCTCGGTTTAAAGACTCACCCGAAAGTCTTATATGATGATAGTCTTTATAGATATAGGTCCCCAGTTTTTTTCAGTAATACCCCACCCATGCACATGCCATCATTGTTAAGGTCATGGACTTAGAAGATTTATGTCATTTTATTACTTTTTTTAGAAATTTTATGTTAAAGTGTTTTCAACTTCTCATGTTTTCCCAAATATACAACGACTTTAGTTCATATTTGGTATGATGATAGATATAAGCCGAAGTATTTTTTTTTTTTTTCAGTAATATCCCGTCCATGCCCATGGCCTATAGGTCAAGGCCCAAGACCTAGAAATTTTTAATGTTAAAGTTTTAAATCTCATATTTTCCAAACATTTGATGGATTTGGTTCATATTTGATATGATATTTGAAAAGATATAAGTCCAACTTTTTATTCAGTAATTCCCTGCCCAAGCCCATGACCTCAAGGGGAAAACAATATGTCTCCCTGAAAAGAAGCTTCTAAAACATCACGAAAACACGCCTATATAATTTTGGCCCCCTTGAACCCCACTTTTATACAGTAAAACTGGGGTTTCCGGGGTATGCCTTATTTTTCTTATTTCTGCTCTAAAATATAGATTGTGGGTGTACCCACAATCTATATTTTGAGCAGAAATAATGAAAATATCAAAATGTTTCATCTGAAATTTTGCTTTTTTCGGCGATAAAGTTCACAATGTATTTGTATAGGCGTGTTTTCGTAATGATAGCGGAATTTTAATGTACTTAGTCTTATGTTAAAATATGTCCAAATAGCAAACGGTCTGGTGAGACATGCGCAGTCTCGCCTGCATCTTCGCGTGCGATTTCGCGGTAAATGCTTTTTTCACACTGGCTAATATCGTCAACATTGATCGAAATACAGGTAGTTGGTTGTCTTTTTTTCAAATGACAATAAATTTAATGGTAAACGCTCTCAAGGGACACGCCAACTTGTCAGCTTGTAATTGATGCACAATTTAAAACGATGAAAATCGATCCGATAGATCGATTTATCCATTTGTAACATAACTGTCGCTAACAAAATAAACAGATATCTAAAACAACCACTTTCATCAACATGAATAATGTTTGCATTAACAAATCTGCCAATATTTAAACACGGGAAACATCACATTCAATTTCACTCGCATCAAAAATAGCCTTTACTGGAAAATAGCGTCAAAGGCGAAATGTGGGAAATACAGAACTCATCAAAGTTACGAAAAGCTGCAACCTCGGCGTTACTGAAAAATAAAATAGATACAATTAAAATAAAAAAAAGTCGCCGGGGAACAATAGCCTCATGTGAACAAGTCCGTGAAATGAACACCCAAGTAAACCCCACTTTATATAGAGAAACTGGGTTTTACGGGGTATATGTATTTGTCTTAATTCTTCTTCAAAACAAAGGTTGTGGGTACTCGTTAGAACCGCCTCAACGAGGCGGTTCTAACGAGCACCCAGAACATATGGTTGCAGGATAAATAAGAAAAAATATTCCGGATTTTCATTAGAAAAGTAGCGATTTTGGAGATGTGAAAAATTGCACTATGTCGCACAGGTGTGTTATCGTAATGGGGCCCATCATAAAAAAGCCTAGTAGTAGCCTTTTAGACCCCACTTTATAAAGAGAAATGTGGAGTTTTCCAGGCCATACATTATTATAAGAATCTTACATGGGTATGAGGTGCGAACAGAAAAAGTGTCCCGAGGGTCACGAGGTTCGTCAAGTGATGCCGGACAGTGATCCCGAGGGACGGAGTTTTGTCGCATATGTGCTAGAAGGAAGATACAGGCGTGCAAGTTTCCGTGCATTTTCTGTCCGTTCTCCATTCCATCAATGTAATCTTAGGTGTATTGTGAGTGCAAATCCCCTTACAGTTTTCTTCCGATCTTTTTTTTTTTTAAACTTTGCAGGTGTTTTTGTGATGGACTGCAGCTGTGGATGTGGTTTTGGGGTTACTCGCCCTTTATTTTTATAAACCTTTTCAAGCCACTTACCTTTTCCAGGTCCAATTACTGTTAGAAAATATACCTCTTACAGTTTTTATCGGTCCTTTTGAAACTTTGCATTACGCAAACAAGCCTATACAAATACATTGCCACCTTTATCGCCGAAATAATGACAATTTTATGATGAAAAATTGTGATATTTTTCTTATTTCTGCTCCAAATATAGATTGTGGGCACTCGTTAGAACCGCCTCGGTGAGGCGGTTCTGTCGAGTACCCACAATCTATATTTTAGAGCAGAAATAAGAGAAATAAGGTATACCCCCGGAAACCCCAGTTTTACCATATAAAAGTGGAGTTCAAGGGGGTCAAAATTATATAGGCGTGTTTTCGTGATGGCAAGTGTTTCTGCCATGGTCAGTAGATGTGCATGCGATTTTGGATTATCCTTGCTTTATTTTCATCAACTTTTTTCCACTTTCACAACTTATTTTGTCCAGGCCCAGTTACTATTAGATAGATACATTGTGAGTGCCACTCCTCTTACTGTTTGTGACACTTGCAGGTGTTTTTTATCATGGTCTGCAGATCTGCCTGTGATTTAGAAGTTGTCCACCCTTAAGTTATATCACGGTTTTTTTTTTGTACTTTTTCAACTTAGTTATTTCCAGGTCAATTTTGTTTTAGAAAAAATATCTTGTAAGTGCAACTCGTATGACTGTTTTGTACCGATCGTCTTTGCATGTGTTTTCTGCATGGTATTAGGGTGTGCATGTACATCGGATATAACTGTAAGATCATTTCCTGTCACTGTGTCCACGTTATAAACTTAAGGCATTTTATAACCTCAGGCTTAGTCATTTTCTGACTTCAGATATACTTTGGATATAACGCCCGCCCAACGAGTGTCGGATGCTCTAGAATTTGCTTGGCGCTTTTAGGTTGATACATAATTAATGTCGCATGTTTATTGCTTTCTCCCGAACACTTACGAACTATTTCTGTTGATTGGAGCTCTATTCCTCTGGGTTTGCGAATATTTCATTAGTTTGACAGAAATATTGACTACCGCTAATCTATTTTCATAGCATATGATTCTAGCGTAGGGAAACATGGCACTTTAGTTAGTGTCCCAGCTCAGCTACAAACATTTCGTACAAATTATCTCCCTTTACGATAACTCATTCATTTGTTTGATTTGAGGTTTAACGTCCCCGTCATCACTAATTAGGTCATTTTGGAGAAGTTGCTTCCAATTTTGTGGGACTTTTACCCGACATTGAGATGAAATGACATCTCAATCCCTGCCGCCCAATGAAACCAATATGGGTTATAAGCATCGACGGGCCGATTCGCAGCAATTTTCCTGGGCAGGCATAGACGTTCTAAGCGGATTACCATGTAGTACTCATGTGCGGTCGGTATCAGTTCTGCGTGGAAGCCTCGTGCAGCCCAATCTATTTCTCCAAGCCCCGATAAGCGGGGGCGGTAGAGAACACATTCGAACACATTCATACCGGATTAAATTTGATCGGTGTGTATGGTTGGTTGGGGGGTGGGAGGGGGGGGGGGGGTGAAGAACAGATAAAACAATCAACATCAAACAAACATTACTATTGGGCATCAATTGGGCCCCGTCAAGCGATTTTTGTACTTATCGCCCATGCGAGCAGCGAAGGTTCAGGCGAGCCTGCGCATCCGCGCAGTCTCGCCAGAACCTTCGCTGCTCGCTCATACAAGCAGTGAATCAAGAGTAACCTTGAGACAGAAAGCCATATCCCTGGCCTCTCTGAATGGCTGGGCATGCGCAGTTAAAATCTGTCATGACGGAATGCTCGAAGACACAAATTCGCTTGGCGGGGCTCAATTTGCGTATGACTTAGTTCATTCTTTCATATCTCCAAAATGGTGACTTTTCAGATGAAAATTTGTAATATTTTTACTTATTATTGCAAAAAATAAACAGTCGAACTTCAATGGCTCGAACACCTTTGGGACCTCCAAAATCCGTTCGAGACTGCGGTAGTTCGAACCACTGAGGGTTACTGTAAGGAGGCATAACGAGATACTTTTAGATATCTTTTTGGTGTTCTATAATGAATATGTATGCTGTGTGTACTCATTAGAATCGCCTCATCGAGGCGATTCTAATGAGTACACACAGCATACATTTGCAAGATAAAAAACGAAAATATCCACAATTTTACCCTCCCTATTCCTTATGTAGAGAAATTCCATAGGGACTCAAGAACGGGTTCGACTCAGCAATGGTGAACGAGCTATCGTTGTTCGAGCCATCGAAGTTCTACTGTAGGTTGTTAGTGCTCAATGAGGTGGTTCTAACACGAGTACCGACAACCTATGTCTTGGAACAGAAATATGTAAAATAATGATACCCCCTGTAAACCCCAGATTTCTCTATATAAATTGGGTTTACGGGGTGTTCATTTCACAGACAAGTTAACTTGATGTACACAGCTGTTTGCTGCAGAGCTGAGATCAGAGTGATACACTCCTTTACTTGACCCAAACATCCTTGTAACATTTTGTTTCTTGCATACCTTTAGGTTTCCAAACTAGTTGGTAGAAGCCTTCGTGGTGTAGAGGTTATGCTACTCGCCTTGTAAACCAGAGATCGCAAGATCGATCCCGGGCTTCTCCAGACTTTCTGATGAGTCTTTAAACCGACGTCCCGTCTCCGTATGACCTTAGCTGTTGCTGAGACGTAAAACTCAAACACTCACTCACTCCAAGCTAGTAGAAAGAATATGTTAGTCAAGCACTGAAGAAAGCAATCTCATTCCACAAACTCATCGCAGCAAAGGCAACACTGGTGGATCGTATTGTAAGAGCAATGACTGGAAAAAGACCCTAAACTAACTGTTACTTTTAGTTTAACCTTTAGTTTAACCGTTACTTTGCTGCACTGTAAGCAAACATACTACAACCTGATCAGACGCTGTGTTATTCTGTGTCTGACTCTTCAAGTCCTGTACTGATAGCAAACAGTGAAGACCCTGCTGCGGAGTCTTCATCGTTTGCCAAACGTATAGACACTGATCAGACGCCGCTATATGCAATCTTATTAAAACACGCCTATACAAATACACTGTAAACTTTATCGCCGAAAAATCGACAATTTTAAGATAAAAACTTTAGAGCAGAATTAGGAAAAATAAGGTTTACCCCTGTAAACCCCAGTTTTACTATATAAATGTGGGGTTTAAGGGGGTCAAAATTATATAGGCGTGTTCTCGTGATCGGCAGTTATATTCAGCTTGGGTCGAAACGTTTAATGTTGTAACTGAGCCCCGCCAAGCGAATTTGTGTCTTCGAGCATTCCGTCATGACAAATTTTAACTGCGCATGCCCAGCCATTCAGATGGGCCAGGGATATGACTTTCTGTCTGAAAGTTCCTCTTGATTCACTGCTTGTATGAGCGAGCAGCGAAGGTTCTGGCGAGACTGCGCGGATGCGCAGGCTCACCTGAACCTTCGCTGCTCGCATAGGCGATAAGTACCAAAATCGCTTGACGGGGCCCAACTATAGAAGAACCACTGACATCTCATTGGAATAGACTGCTTGTTATGCGTAGCGGCCATTTATACGTTACAATCGCGTTTACCAATTTCTGGAGGCGGTTTGGTGAGGCGGAGGTGTCGAGTATCTTGCGTCAATGGTTTCGTACACATGCAAAATTAGTATGCAGTCTCAACAAAACTAGAACAAAATACGTTTTTCCAGGGAATGGTTAATAAGACGATGAAATTGGAATCAAAATTACACGTTACTCCACGAGTATCACACACCATGCTTGGTTTCTAGCTATTGAGTCCTCACCGTTGTTTCATCTCTGCGGTTGTTGGAGTTTTGTGTTCTCGGAGATGTTGCATTGGTGAGTTAGGAGGCCTTCATGCGGACTGAACAAATTGTTTTGCGAGGATTGCGGCCGCGTAAAATCGATTTAAGCCCCCCCCCCCCCCCCCCCCCCAGGTGAAATTCGTTTCACTGACCGTTCCAAGTCGGTTCAAGTACTGTCGCGGTATATTGTTGTTATGGTTTGTCTTTTGAGTGTTTATCGATTATGTTGTTTTTTTAGTTGTTGTTTTGTTTTGTTTTTGATAGCCAATAGGCCATTTTGTGGGAAAGTACTGTCCTTTTGGCTTTCCGCAATTAATGTTTCCATTTGTGTTTTGTTATTTCTTGTTTGTGTTTCTTTCCCTTTGGTGTCTCCGATGGGTGCTGTGGGGTAATTGTATCGATTCCTGATCACTGACGTCACTTCTTTTTTGATAATAAGGAGGAAATACACATTACTTTCGTAATAAACAATTTTTCACTTTCCTCGATAAAATGTGTTTTTAAGTGTTTTTCGTGGTTTCTTCATTTGTTGATCGTTTGTCGTTATGACCCAAAGTTGTGTATGATGCAGGGTTTTATTGCGATTGTTAACTGGATTGTGGGATTGTCGCTTACCAATAAAACGTTTGTGCGAAAGAAGTTATAATAGCCGCATTATGGGAACTAAACTATGCCGTTTGATGTCGGAGTTATCAGAGAGGATTAGGAATATTTCCGTAAGACTTACACTTACTCATACTGTAGATTATACTTTCTGATTGGGAGGATCGATTCCTTTGAGGATTTTTTGGGTTTACTGTCGCGGTTTAATGTTGTTATGCTTTGCCTCTGAGTATGTGTATCGCTTATATTATATTTGTTTTGGATAGTCAATGCGTCATGTTTTGGGAAAGTAACTGTCCTTTCGGCTTTCCGCTATTTGTGTTTCCATTACGGTCTAGTTATTTCATATTTGTTTTTCTTTCCATTCGGTGTCTCTGATGGGAGCTGTGGGTTAATTGTGTCGATTCCTGATCATTGCCTTCGCATCTGTTTTACAAACGTGTCCTAATTGGTCGACACTCACAAATTTGATCCACAGAAACGCGTTCAACCAATCTGATCCACAGCCACGCGTTCACACAAAAATGTTTTGTTGACCCTTTGTATAACGATAACTATTTTATTGAACATATGGATACAGAGACAGATAGAATGTATTCTACAAAGCTTGGTTTACAGCGCACCCTCCGAGTCTGAAAATAAGACTACACTTGTTGACATGCGTTTTCCTTTCTACCAAGATTAATTGATTTCCTGCGACCACGTATCTGTAATTAAAATTCAATGAGCCGCTGATACCAAACAATCTATATCTGATTGATCTTTCACGTTTCAATGTGAACTAATATCGATTATTACTGCGCCATTAGAGGCGAATATGTGGTTTCAGACAATAGCACGCTGGAAAGACTCAGATCAGCATGCGCTGAAACGCGCAAGCTAATTTGAGTCTTCACTGTGCACTATATATATATATGTCCGTTTAGATAAAAGGTAGGGGTGGTTGCATTGTGACCGAGAGCCGGCGCAGGCTTATTTGAATCTTCGCTAAGAGGACATATCCTAAGGCACATTTTTGTATTGCGAACCATGTCGTCTGTTATCATAGCATATAAGCTGCTTTGTATTCAGCGCTTCTCTCTTACGTATTACTGTAACCTTTACGCTAATATGCAAAGATAAACTTTTTCTGATTTGCAAAGGCATGTGAAGGTCCCTCCCATCAATCATTTCCCACCACGCTTTCCCGCGTGACGAACAACTTGAAAACACCATTTTATATAGCGACAAGTAAAATGTCTAACGGCATTGTGGACGGGCGGGTTTTCAGTACAGGTTTGGAACAAGCTGTCTTCTATGACAGAATCAAAAGCATCGTTCCCACAAAGTGACCAAAGTTTATACAACAAAACAACTTTCAGCATTTGATATATTAGCCCTAAACAGTTAACAACATGAAAACAACACAATCAAATATCTACAATTAAACCATTTTCCATGAGATTAAGCAGACACTATTAAAGATGGTTTTAGCCACCTGAAAGGGCACCAAAAAGTAGAAACGACTTAAAGGAAATCCTGACTATTCAAAACAAAATCCCTTCTGTTTTTTTCTGTAAATGAACAAAACATTACACATTTCATATTTCATCAAAAACTACCAGGCCTACAGCACATGGGTTACACTTCATTATGGAATATGTCAAAAGAAAACGCATAACAAAATAATTAATAGAAAGGTTAAAACATTTTTTTTTATATTTAAAATCGAAAAATTCAAATTCTACTTTTTCAAAACATCGAATTTTCCTGAAAAATTAAGAATAATATAGCAAACCTGGTTTTCACCATCTGAAACGGGCATCAAAAAGAAAGTCGAGCAATAACTTAAAAAGATAATTATGAAGTACAAAGTCTTGCAGAAGGGAAAGAGGAAAATAAACGGAAGTGTAGAAACAGATGAAATAAACAACAATCCTCTCTACCCTTACCTGCTGCAAGGACAGCAGGCCTTGACCAACTGTAAGCCAAAATCAGCTGGACGCCCCAGTGACGCAAGACACACATCACCTTTGCCTCACCAACCACCTCAAGCAATCCACTGAGGAATATAGAAAATATAACACTTTGCAAACAAATAACCAAACGTTAAACCTCGGACGACGCCCAAAGCCCCATCGTCATCGCTAGATTATAGGATGAAATATTTGAGAAAAAAAATAATAATAATAAACTCCAAAATGGGGTCATAAGTGTCTAAATTGTTTGCTATTGCTCTCTCTCTCTCACTCTCCCTCTCTCTCTAGTTGACATGCATAAACTAAGTCTGGAACATGGATATCCAAATGGACCATGTGGTCCTGATTGCTCCCCAGAGCCCTGAGCACAGTTTGACCAATTTCAGCAAACTGTTACAACACTGACCAGACGATGCATACTGGTTGTAATGAACATTTTGGAAAACCCACACGGTACCGGGCAAAATGGGGACATTATCTTTCAAGTCACAGTGTCCATATGCGTTCGTATAATGGGGGTCGTTCTAGCGAGCACCCAAGATCTAATTTTAGAGCAAGCATCTTCATAAGACAAAAATCAAAATAAAGAGCAAAGAAAGAATGTTTTAGATACAGAATTGAAAGACATTCTCCCCTTTAAACTGGTTTAAGATATTGAAATCTGAAAAATTGTCATCACATGAGACTGAAATACGCTAATATGTCCGTGGAATACGCATATTATACATCTTGTCCAATGCAAAAGAAAAACATTACTTTTATCATTTTGGCTCCAAGCCATTCTTTATTCTCGCTGAAATGCATAGATCACGGGTACTCATTCAATTGGGCGTTTCTAACGAGCACCCAGAATCTATGCATGTATTTTGTTGAGACACAAGATAAAAGTCACAAGTAAAATATTCCCTTTTTATGCACATACAATGATACATTTCAAAACATCGGTGTGTAATTCTGGTGTTTAAGCATAAATGATTTCAATTTCATTTGGCTAGTAGATGCTTCCATGAGAGTTCAAAGCAATCAAGAAGAAATTATTGCAATTCCTCTTTACAGGCATTATATCCATTAAGGGAGACTTAATCCTCTTTACTGTTTTACTAGTACATTTTTGCAAGGACATCAATCTTTGACTCTCTTTTGAACAAAAGCCAACATGTGTCTACTACTATACTATTACTATATACGCATACTAGTCTGTTTTTTTTATACAGAAATAAATGAACCTTCTTTTTGTACGATAAGATGTTGAATGTAAAGGTAAAACGAGCGCGCTCCTCAGAAGAAGACACTTATTACCTGAGCGAACATCCAATTTTTTAGCCAAGTTTACGCATGATTTCCTGCATAAAAGCTTCTGTGAGGCGGGTATAAAGAGAACACACAATTAGGTTTTGTATGACAAAAGAAACGGATCAAAATATTTTCAACATAAGAAGACTTGAAAGAAGTCATTAACTTAAACGGGGAAACATCTAGAAATCCATGCCAAATCAAGGCAACAAAAGCCATATATAGTGAGACCTTACACCTCTAGCAACAAAGCAGTAGTGAGACCTTACACCTCTAGGGGAAAGAAGAACAAACACCAAGCAACGACACCAAAGATTAAAACATTACTAGTAGAAAGCCAATAGGATCCTGTCTCATTACGAAAACACATCCTTGTGATATGGTGCATTTTTCAAACCTCTAAAAAGACAATTGTTCTGATGAAAATGTGTATTTCACTTATTTATACTCCAAACATAGGTTGTGGGTAATCGTTAGAACCGCCTCATTGAGGCGTTTCTAACGAGTACCCACAACCTATGTCTTGGAGCAGAAATAAGGAAAATAATGTTTACCCCGTAAACCCCAGTTTTCTGTATATAAAGTGGGGTTAATGGGGGTCTTTATTTCACGGACTTGTTCACGCGATGTTATCCCCCATAATGGCAAAACGGCTATCCACGAAACAGAAAGTATCACCTGTACGAGTACAGTTATGCAAAGACAGTGACAATAATTAAGCACAACGAGAACACCGACTTGGGATTATCAAACCCGTCTAACATAGAGATTTTTTTCAAAACCTAACAAATGGTATTTTTCTAATGTTCGAAAGAATACAGGAAACACAGTACAAGAACACGGTACTAGAAATGTGATATTTTGACTACTGTTTTCTCTAACATAAATTGTCGACTTCCGTTATCTGCTTACTCACTCGCTGATTTATTTACTATTAAGTAAAACGAAACAGAGGCACAGAATGTGTTGAAACTGTATGTCACTTGCGTTTGGCCTGGCAATACGATAGTTGCTTGAGTTAATCAATATAATTGCGTGACCATATATGTTGTCGTAGTGTCATTTTCAACGAACCGATCCCCACTGAGTAAACCGGAAGCAATAAATACGGCGAATTTCCGTCTCTATTTATCGGCTTGGAATGGCACTTTGTTCATATCTGAGTGATCTGATGCGCCGAGATGGAGCATAGCTATAAGCTACAAGTAGCAGAAATTCAAAAAGCTAGTGTCGACGCCAGGTAGTTAACCAAATAGAAGTTAAGGCACTAATCAGGAGCCCTGAGCTCACAATCAGAGAGTGAGTGAGTGTTTGAGTTTTACGTCCCACCAACAGCTAAGGTCACATGGAGACGGGACCTCGGTTAAAGACTCATCCGAAAGTCTGTAGAAGCCCGGGATCGATCCTGCGATCGTTGGTTTACAAGGCGAGTAGCGTAACCACTACACCACGGAGGCTTCTCGCAATTACAGACAAATCCCGGTTGAAAACTTTGTCTCGCTCTTTGAATACTTGCCGGTGGGTCGGGCCTCAGACTCTTTGGAGACTCTAGCCTAAAGACTTACTTTTGAAGAACTATACGTGCTTGATTCTCTGTCTCTAGTCTTGGCCATCGGGGCCCTGCTGTTGGTTTCCTTTTGCTTCACATCACGTGAACAAGTCGGTGAAATGAACACCCTCTTAAACCCCACTTTATATAATGAAAAATGGGGTCTACGGGGGTAAACATTATTTTTCTTATTTTTGCTCCTAGACATAGGTTGTGTGTACTCGTTAGAACCGCCTCAATGAGGCGGTTCTAACGAGCACACATAACCTATGTTCTCAGTATTTATAAGAAAAATATAAAGGATTTTCATTAGAAAAATCGCCATTTTGGTGATGTAAAAAATGCACAATGTCGCACGGGTGTGCTATCGTAATGTTCATTTCAGTTCTTTCATTCTGTCCAGTCCTTCATCACCGTTGTTTTTTCACTGTATTCGTTTGCTTGTTATGCTCTCGGAGATGCTGCAATAATGAGTAAGAAACCCTTTACGCGAACTGAAAAAAAAAAACAATACTTGTCTACACCACGACAGAACCAAGGGCGACAATTTTGGCCAAGAAAAATCCATAAAAAATGGAAGTGAAGGTGATGGCCAAAAATCGATACCATTACCTAACACCTGCCGTCCAAGACACCAAAGGGAAAGAAAACACAAATGTAAAACAAGTTTACCATAATGGAAGCGTCACAAGCGGAGCGCCAAAAGGACAGTTCCACAAAATGGCCAAACGGCCATCCAAAGTATAAACAAAAGCTGTCACAGTAGGTTATCAATGCCCCCCCCCCCCCCCCCGTGGGAGCCTATTTCTGAGCTTTTGCAAAATTCCAAGGGTAGATAATTCATCACTTTGTTAAGACTTTCATGCCGTAAGATCAGACAGCCCAACTTTTTAATTTCTGTTTGTGGGTACTAGTTTGAACTTCCTCATCGCAGCGGTTTGAATGTGTGCACACAATGTTTGTTTACATGCAAAGCAGATATAAGTAAACTAAGACATTATCAATCAAAATTGAAATTTCTAGGGCCAAACTTGAAAGCATTAAGTTTCAAGATCATGTTAGCCTACATGTAACGCATCATTACTGAGTCAACAGATATGTTAAACGATATTTCATATTTGCGGTGTGTGTGTGTGGTGGTGAGGGGGGTTGGTGGGTTGTGGAGGGGGACTGAGGGTGTATATCTTGGACCTGAAGTATGCTCCCTTTTTGTGCGCATATATTTCTTCTGATAAAATTAACGCCAACATTGTGTTCCCATTAAACAGGACATTCTTTAGTAACAGTTTTTAAATACTCACATTCAAATAACTGTGTAGGCGGTGGTTGATGCAGAAAAAACAGTAGATTGTGGAAACTCATTAGAACGCCTCCGGGAGGCGGTTCTTACGAGTATCCTCAATCTATGTTTTAGAGCAGAAACAAGAAAAATAGTATATATCCTTATAAACCCTAGTTTTACTTTTCAATAATGGGATTTAAAGGGGTCAAAATTATATAGACATGTTTTCATGATGTATAGTTACAAAGCTTTAAGTTGTGAGGAACTCAATAACCTCTTCTTAGGATGATAGCTCTATTGTTATGAAATGATATTGCACTAAGTAACACTTCGATTATGGAATTATTTAATTACACACTGATTGATAAACAAATTAACGCATACTTTGTGATTCAAACTCAGAATATTAGCAATAATGAAACAGTGCACAGATTGCTGAAAGAAGTAACAATGAGTTAAAAGTCGGAGCGATGAACAGGCATGTAAACAGCACTTTATATAGAATAGTGGGGTTAACAGGGGTATACAATATTTTCTTTATTTTTTGTTTTGAATAGAAATCAAACGTTTTCATCTGAAAAATGCTGGATCTAGTAGAGATAGGAAAGACTCCATTTTAGAACTGGGATGTGTTATCATAATGATTCAATTCTTTAAGTCATTACGAAAACACGCCTATACAAGTACATGGTAACCTTTATCACCAAAAAAAAAAAAAAATTAAGATGAACAATTGTGATATTTTTCTTATTTCTGCTCAAAATATAGATTGTGGGTACTCTTTAGAACCGCCTCATCGGGGCGGTTCTAACGAGTACCCACAATCTATATTTTAGAGCAGAAATAAGAAAAATAAGGTATACCCCCGGAAACCCCAGTTTTACTATATAAAAGTGGGGTTCAATGGGGTCAAAATTTTTTAGGCGTGTTTTCGTGATGACAAGGCTGAAGTACGGTAGAAATCAATCATATTTAAGGGTTTTATTAAAAGTAATTTATAATGTATACCAGTTGATCTCCAAGGTGACATAAAATAATCTAGTGATAAATTGAACACTACACATAGTTTTCAAAGAACGTTCTCATGTGTCATCCCGGACTCACGCATATATAAATTTGACCCCCTAAAACCCTACTTTTATAGTGTAAAACTGGAATTTACACGGGTATACATTTTTTCTTATTTCTGCCAAAAAATATAAATTAAAACATAAACTGTGGGTACTGTTTAGAACCGCTTCTAGCGAGTTCCCAAAATCTATGTTTTGAGCTGAAATATTAAAAATATCAGATAATTTTGTTTGATTTTTTTTCATGTTTTGGTTATAAAATGTTCACTATATTGAAACCAGGCCTGTTTTCGTAATGTACGAAAACCAACTGAAAGACAATGCTGTAAAAGTAAGTCCCGCCACGATGAAACCTGTCTTCGTGGTTGTCATCACAAAAACAGGCCTATATATTTTTGATCCCCCTAAACCCTACTTTTATATTGTAATCTTGGGGTTTACAGGGGTATACATTATTTTTTATTTCTGCTCAAAACCATATGTAGTGGGTAGTCGTTAAGACCGCCTCGCGAGGCGGTTCTAATCAGTACCCACAATCTGTTTTGAGCACATATGAGCAAAATATCAGATTTTTTTCTGATTTTGTTTCTCTTTTTTGTGTGTGATAATATATTTTTCCACATACTGTTTTTGGTCATTTCGTACCCCATTTTCGCCAATTAATATCAAGCGTCAACTAATAAATAAATAAATCATTAAACAAATATATAAATAAAAGTTTTACCTGGTATGTCAATACCATGGAGATGGAGGCCAATGTGCTGTTTTATTCGTGTGAAGAATACGTAAAGGACGGAAAAAATAACAAAACAACAAAACAACTACATGTACTTAGTATAAAGCAAAATTTAATGCAAGTCCGTGGTGGTCTATCGCATCACGTGAACAAGTCCGTGAAATGATCACCCCCTTAACCCCACTTTATATAGTGAAAACTGGGGTTTACGGGGGTATACATTATTTTTCTTATTTCTGCTCCAATACATAGTTTGTGGGTACTCGTTAGAACCGCCTCAATGAGGCGGTTCTAACGAGCACCAACAACCTATGTTTGAAGTATTAATAAGAAAAATATCACAGACTTTCATCAGAAAAGTAGCCATTTTGGAGATATGAGAAAATGCTCTATGTCGCACGGGTGTGCTATCGTAATGGGGTAGTTTCTTAAGTTTCTCTATAAAAAATATTATGTGTCGTCGTCTAAGTTGAACTCCTTACTGACTCTTCCTCACTGGCACTTAAATCTTATGTTTATGTATGTTAAAAGTAAGATAAATTTAAACCCATATTATATATGTATCTGTGAGTCGTGGGGTCGCTGAGTTATCGGAGAATGTGTTTGGTGTCGGGGAGTTGCATCACGAAAACACGCGTATATAATTTTGACCCCCTCGAGCCCCACTTTTATATAGTAAAACTGGGGTTTAAAAGCGGTAAACCTTATTTTCCTTATTTCTGCTCTAAAATATAGATTGTGGGTACTCGTTAGAACCGCCTCGATGAGGCGGTTCTAATGAGTGCCCACAATCTATATTTTGAGCAGACATAAGAAAAATATCACAATTTTTCATCATAAATTTTTTATTTTTACTGCGGTGAAATTTACAGTGTATTTGTATAGGCGTTTTTTCGTAATGTTTTTTATAATTATTAAGTTGTGTCGTTGAGTCGCGGGAAATACCATAAATATCATCTTAAAAATTAAACTGTTTACACATTTGTTTGTTTGATTTGAGGTTTAACGTCCCCGTCAACACTCAATCAAATCAAATCAAATATCTTTATTGTGAAAGCTCAGATAACATAATGTAACATATGAGCAACACTGTAAAGGTCATTTTGGAGACGTTGCTTCTAAATTTGTTGGACTTTTACCCGACATTGAGATGAAATGACATCTCAAGCCCTGTCGCCCAGTGAAACCAATAGGGTTTATTAGCATGGACGGTCCGCCTCGCACCGCGGTTCCTGGACAGGCTTAGATCCTCTAAACGGTTTACCAGTACTAGTGTGCGGGCCGGAATCAGCTCTGCGTGGAAGCATCATGCAGCCCATATATTTCTTCAAGCCCCTATGGGCGGGGGCGTGACTGTTTACACATACGTATTGCTATGATATTCAAGAAATTATCTCCTGATTGCTCTTCATCACGTGAACAAGTCCGTGAAATAAAGAGCCCCCGTAAACCCAACTTTATATAGAGAAAGCTGGGGTTAAGGGGGTAAACATTATTTTCCGTATTTCTGCTCCAAGACATAGGTTGCGGGTACTCGTTAGAACCGCCTCAATGAGGCGGTTCTACCGAGCACCCAAAACATATGCTTGGAGTGTAAATAAGATCAATATCACGGATTTTCATCAGAAGAAAACTACCTTTTTTGAGGTTTGAAAAATGCACTTTATCACACGGATGTGTTATGGCAATGTCATTTTGACTACATTATCTAAAAACGCTGATACTACACAGCTGAAGTGGGTACACTATTCGCATTGTAAACCAGGGGTCGCAAGATCGACCCCGGGCTTCACCAGACTTTCGGATGAGTCTTTAACCGAGGTCCTGTATGACCTTCGCTGTTGGTGGGACGTAAAACTCAAACACTCACCCACTCACTACACAGCTGAGTCGTCGCTTATAATTAGCGAGCCATGCGCCAGAAATGCATATCTTGTACTTCTTAATAAACTAACTCGGTAGACATGGACTTTTTTCATCGTATTCTAATCGGCAATGAATATGACACAGAATATCAGTTTTGAATTCTACGGCCTTGTAAACTTGCTACCTGTATTGATACTACAGCTTGAAAATTCGACATTTTTACAGTTTCCGTTGCTTTCAATACAGACAATTCTTGTTTTGCAAGGTTTTTGATTGAATTGAGTTTTAACGTTTCCGTCAACACTATTTTGGTCATTTTGGAGACGCTGCTTCCAATTTTGTGGGACTTTTACCGGACATTGAGATGAAATGACCATGCCATCCAATGAAACCAAAATGCTTATATGCACTGGACGGTCTGACTCACACCACCTTGCCTGGGCAAGCTTAGTCCTTCAAAGCGCTTTACCAGTACTCTTGTGACATGTGTGGTCAGTTTAAGCTCTGCGTGGTAGCACCTTGCAGTCCAACATATTTCTCCAAGCCCCGATGGGCAGGGACTATATTTTCTGCGAGATCCTGGCACCTAAACGAACTCGGTGACATATTTGTATGCCTGTATGAGGAGATGACTTCCACGAAATTTAATTTTTAATTCTATGGCCGAGAGCCCATTCTAGACCGTCTGCTTCACCATCCATCCATCCCTCTCTCCCTCCATCAATCCGCATCCAGCCAGCCATCCATCTGACTACCACATGAAAACAGCTTCGATAGTGCAGTGGTTAACGCGTTCAACTCATGATCGAGGGGTTGTGTGTTCGAATCCGGCACCCGGTATCGAGGTGTGTCCTTGGGCAAGACACGTAATGACACTGCCTCAATCCGCCCAGGTGTAAATGGGTAGCAGTGGTGTAAAACCCACTGCCTCTCTCTCGCGCGCGCGTGAAAACATCCGGAATGAGTGTTCGAGAGCGATTAAATAAGCTTGGAGCTTCCATCGCAATCGAACTAAAATAAATTAGTATAAACTCATACAGTTTTAATCATTTTGGCTCTTTTGTGTTGCAAGTTAAGTAATTCAACTTATAATATACAAATTAAAAATGCGAACAATAATTTAAGTACCAGTCAGTGTGGTGTCAGACACGCTTGACAATTATTCTGTTGAAAAGAACCGCTATAATCATCCGACCGTCTGTCCATCCATGCATCCATCCATCATACCGTTCGATCGTCTGCCCGTCCAGCCAAACATCCGTCCATCTTTCTGTCCCATCTTGCGAACTTGGCATCAGGCTAGGAGTTTCAGTTTTTCCGGATAGTATGAGTTATTCTGTCTAATAAAACATTGATAAGGGTCAATGACGGTAGGGGTTAGTCCCTTTCCATTAATTTATTCATTTAAAGTTTTTCCCGAAGGGCCTCTGTGGCCGAGTCTGTAAGAGCACTTACTCTAAGCCAACAGGTCTCTAACCACTGTGGTTTCGGTTTTGGCTAGGGTCCAATGTTAGACGCCAAGTAAGTTCTGCAACGGAAGGTGCCATGGGTACGAAATGACCAAAATGGTAACGAAATCACTTGGGTACGAAATGGTTGTTAGTGGGTACGAAATGACCAAATGACCAAAATGTAACGAAATGAGTAGGGTACGAAATGACTTGGATACGAAATGACTGGAAACCTCTCTGAACATGTGTTGGTAGCAAACTAATCTTTAAGCACTAGTCTTTGTTGCTGTAAAAACGATTTAAAACACCCAGGGACGGTGAAAATCAAAGATCGAATCCACGGTCACTCAAAATTACTTTGATACAACAAATCGATGCATATATATCTAAAATCTCGACCTACTGACAATAAAAATTAATTCTGAAAGATCCTATGAACATATATCAGTAGTCTCAAATGCGTGATACGATACCATCTGGTTATACCAATAAAATTGTTATTATAAAGGTGTTCATTACATGGATATTGTTAATGTTATGTCAGCAAAGACGATTTCCGTGTGTGAAAAAGTCATCAGTTTCATTAACGTCCCTTGTACAAAATCCCACAGAAGCTGACCTCTTGAATTATTAAATGAAATAATAGGCGAAATGTATCAACGTTCAAATAGCATTCAAATAGCGTTTCCTGACCATTAGTTTGATGTGACATTGTCGCATTGTGTTGGTGGTTCTGATTCTTTCCCTAACTATGTACAGTAGAAATTCGATGGCTCGAACACCGATGGCTCGTTTACCATGGCTGTTTCTCTTTTTAATTTTATCACATCTATAAAACATACATGCTTACTCGGAAACAGGTATATATAATTATAACGAGATTATTGTAGATTTGAATATACTTCGTGGAAAAGCATACTGACCTAGAAACAGAAACAGGAACAAAAGTGCTAAGAAGCAACGAGTGACAGGTTAAATACACACATGTTTTTTGTGTGATGATTTGTATACGATAGACCATTAGGATTGCATCAAACACTGATCAGTTCAGGACATACAAACAAAGAAGTCAACTAGAAATTACATGTTACATTCCATGACTCGGGCTTTGCATATCAGTCCATTAGCCAGATCACATATCCCCAAATAGTTTGCTAAAATCACGAAAAAAAAAACACCTATATAATTTTGATCCCCTTTAAGCCCACTTTTATATAGTAAAGTAGAAGTAAAACAAAGATCAGGAATTGATACAATTAATTTACTCCACCCATAAAAGACACCAACGGAAAAGAAATATAAACATTAAGCGACCAGACCATAATGGAAACCTAAACAAAGGAAGGTCACAAGGACAGTTACTTTCCCACAAAATGGCCATATGGACATCCAAAACCAAAAGACAAAAGTAATACACACAGTAAGTAACAAACAACAACATAAATAAATCGCCACAGAAGAGCCGCCCCGGAACGGTCAGTGGAAGATTTCCACTGGGGGGCTTAAATCGATTTTACGTGGCCACAATCCTCGCCCTTACTTCCGTCGCGATTTAGACAAATAATTTGTTCAGTCCGCATGAAGGTCCCTAACTCATCAGTGCAACATCTCCGTGAACACAAAATTCAAAGGACCACAGAGGTGAGACAACGGTGAGGACTCGACAGCAAGAAACCACTGAAATGCTGGAGCAAAAGAAAACCAACAGTTAGACTCCGATGAGCCCGACCAGAGACAGAGCATCAGGCACCAACCAACATTATCTCTCTAATTTTCAATAAGCCTTTACGTTGGAGCCGTCATAGAATTTGAGGCCTGACCCACCGGCGTGCAATTAAAGAGGGAAGCAAAGTTGCCAACCGTGATTGGGTTAACTACCATGCATGCAGTCTGTCGTATAATATCCATGTTGTACCCAATCTATTTATATCGAAGAATGATTTTACGAAATTGGGTGCTGAAGTCATTGCGGTTATATATTTTTCTGAATTTATATACTAAGTCACCATAAAATTCGGGTTCCGATAGACCTTGTTGCAGAAGAGATTTAAGTCCAATATTGAATTTTGAAATTAAATCAGAATGGCGTCTATAAAATTTTGAAAAAGGCTTTGCGTAGTTTATGGTACCGATAACCCTGATTAAGGAGTTACAGGGGTAAACATTGTTTTTGTTTTCTTATTTCTGCTCTAAAATATAGATTGTGGGTACGCGTTAGAACCGCCATTGAGGTGGGTTCTAACGTGTACCCACAATCTATATTTTGAGCAGAACCACAATTTTTCGTCTTAAAATTTGCATTTTTTCAGCGGTAAAATTTACAATGTACATGCATTTGAATAGGCGTGCTTTCTTTATGAAATGGATTATCAGATGGCTAGGTTTTGCATTCTAATCTATGTCTACGGTAATGCTTATTCTAATTTTAACTTTATCAGTTGTTTCCATGCCAATCGCACACGTGTTTTGTGGCATCGTTAGGTGAAATTTAATAGAGAAAGTATTCTCTTTTATCTTTTATGACATTTGCATGTGTAACAGTCATAATGACATGAAATATTTCAGCTAAATTGACAGGCACCGGAAATTCGTTGGCACAAATGTACATGTACATATCTGGCATCCATGACACGATGCATTGAAGTACATTAATTAACCTAGAACTGTACGTATTCCATTTTCGTGCATCCGCAATTTAAACAAATTATGATACCGTATGCATGCGCTTCAACAGATACCCGTATGTTTAAATACACCAGGTACGCTAGTCCGAGTAATGTTCGTGATCTAAAGCCCACTTTATCTAAGCAAAAGTTCAATAAAATAGAATGTAGGTACTCGTTTAAACCGCCTCATTGAGACGGGGTTCTAAACAGGCCTTACTCTACATTTGTACTAATAATAAGACAAATATAAAACATTTTCTTCTGAAAAACGCTAGTTCTAGTGATAGGCGATGCGTCATTTTTTGCACAAGGGTGTGCTATTGTCATGTGAATGAATTAGACCCTGGTTACCTGTGCATTAATTAAGAAGCCTCTGTGGTGTAGTGGTTAAGCTACTCGCCTGATAAACGAGGGATTGCAGGATCGATCCCGGGCTTATCCAGACTTTCGGATTAGTCTTTAAACCGAGGTCCCGTCTCCATATGACGTTAGCTGTTGGTGGGACGTAAAACTGAAACACTCACTCACCTGTGCATTAACTGACTGTTAATATACTGTTCCCAAAAAGTTTGGGATATTTTACTTTCCGGCTGAATATTGGGAAATGAATACAACGTTACCCGGCCAAGATGCATTTAAAAGGACTATCAGATATCCATTCATTGAACCATACATTGATTCCAGTGATCACGTCATTATGTAGCGACACGTCGACCGATCTTCGAAGCGTCAACGTCATTTTCCACAAGCCCTCAATAACGCGTTGGACCGCCTCGATTGTTACAGCAGGCAATGCATCGTCGTCGCATACTTCCAATTAGTCTACGAATCGTGAACTGAGGGATCCTTCGCCACTACTGCACCAAGCTCACATAGTGTCCTTGGAGGCGGATCGCGGCTTCGGACTCGTTTCCCGAGGATGTCCCATGCGTGTTCGATGGGAGATAAGTCTGGATTCATCGCAGGCTATGGTATTGTCCGAATATTTTGCCGTTGAAGGTACTCAGTGACGACGCGTGCCGGTGACCCGTAGCGTTATCGTCCTGAAAGATGAATCCGCGACCGTGGCGTCTAGCAAACGGTATCTCGCGAGGAGCCAACACGTTATCAAGATAGTACTGTCCTGTAACTCTGTCTTGGCACACATGTAAGTCTGTTTCACAGTCATTGTGATCCCACCCCATACCATAACAGACCCTTCTCCATGTCGGTCATGAGCAACTCTAGCCGGGTCTGTATAACGTTCACAAGACCGACGCCAGACCTTTACGACCAACACGAATGTCCATGTAAAACCGGGACTCTTCGCTAAACATAACGTAAGACCTTTGATTAATGTTCCAACGCCTGCGCTGTGTACACCACGCAAAACATGCTCTACGGTGCCTAGCTTTCAACGGTAGTACAACTTGCGGACGCCGTGCCGTAAGGTCACGCGACTGAAGGCGATTTCGGATCGCTGTCTTGAGACATTAAGCCCTCTTACACGGCGCAGGTATTGCTGAAGATCGGTTGACGTTAGCCTCCGGTTGGAGCATGCCAACGGCTCTCCAACGTTGAGCCTTCATCAGCCGAATCATTGTTCTAATAACGAATTTGTTCATGAAATCATTTCATACAACACTTCAACAGGCGATACAGAAAGTTTTATCGAAATCTCGCATCAAAAAACCGGTTTGTCACTAATGTTAAAATTCACGTGCTACCCCGTGTACAATGTATTCCCCCCATGCTACGCCACTCGAGCATAAATACTCATACTGCTCAACGATAGAATATACACACTAGATAGTCAATTGACATGGTATACCCGATATTTGATTATTCCTAATGTTTAGGAAAATTGGCTTTAAGGAACCCGAATATCCCCTCCTTTTTGTGGACAGTATATATGGAATCCTGCGGAATGTTTGCGGGAAACAAGTCATAGGTTAGAGAAAGAGTATGTATTATTATGATCAGATGATAAAACGCCCATGTTTGTAATGCTTAGCATTCTGGGAAAAAGTTTCATTAGAAGACATTTTGAAATGACTTTCCGTTTTCTCCAAAATAGAAGTGACCGCAATGATCAGGAATAGATACATTTAACCCACAGCTCCCAACAGTGACAGCAAAGGGAAAGAAACACAAACATGGAATAACTAGACACTAATGGAAACATCAACAGCGGAAAGCCAAAGGGACAGTTACTTTCCTATAAAGTGACCAATTGGATATCCAAAACAAAATAATATACAGACCAGCTACCGGCAATAGCACATATTTTTTTTTCTCCGCGGTAATAGGCTTTTTTTCTCGGAGAACAAACGACAAAATTCTCCGAGAAGAAAAAAAAAAAAAAAAAAAAACGCGTTTCAAAGCGTTAATTTCTCCGCGAACATCGCTTTTTCTCGGAGAAAGCCCATTAGTACAGGTGAAGTCGTTTACGATGTTTCTCCGCGAAATCTGCGTTTACCTACATGTATATTTGTTTATGTGCATGTATTTTTTTTCATGCATTAAAATATGGTACACAATGTTTGAGGCATATGACGAAATGCATGTTCTTTGTACAAAGATCGACAACTCTAGCGATCGTAAAGTATGATTTTGATCCGGTTGGAATCATAATGATTTGCATCTTATGCACTTTATAACGCAGAATGAACATGGTGAATGTTTTCTGTGTTCCTTTTTTTACTGTTGTGTAAACGCATCATAAATTGAAAACTGTTGACTTTCTATCGGTTCACCATATTGGGAGTACTTCATTTTTTTCTCAAGTAAATCCTTAAGAAAAATCAAACTCAATGTATATAATAACGGGGATCCTGCTTGTACATGTATGTGTGTGCGCTCATCTCACTCTACATTTTGGTTGATCTTTTTCTTACACTGCGAGTAATTAAACATCACTGATGCTTACACTTAACCTCACATGTAGCCCGAGTGAGAGATCTAATGTTTACGAGTAGGCCACGGAGGCCCGCTTGTGTTTCTTGCCTTCACAATTCAATTTTGCTCATACATGTACATTAACCCATTTTAGATTGGAAACCCCTAAACGGGTACCGTGGGCCAGGTCAGACGCCACAGAACGCGGTGTCTGATCAGGGCCTACACTGTTTGCAAAAAGTTCGGCCGTTTTCCTAATAAATTTTGAAGAAAACACAACCTGAAACCCCTAAATGTTGATATGGACTCATGCTATATATAAGGAGGAAGATTCCATTTGGTACAAAAAGGGTTAATATGGAGAAATTGTTCGGCAAGCATTCAAATAAAAATCAAAAATGAGTTCCTTTAAGAGCAATGAAAACATTCATAAGAAAGGAGATGGGTCATACTACGTAGTTTCGGCTAATAAAGCCTCATCAGTGACCCTGTAATGATCTGGCAAAGAAAGGCAGAGGAAACATACTTCAAGTTTCCGAATTTCGAATAGGCAGTCGATACAAAGACTGATATAAATCAAAATGGGGTTCAAATAATTAAAAACCTGTCTAGAATATGAGTCTAAACCAATAATTTATTTCTGATTTCTCAGAATATCCACGCTGATCTCAAAGGACCAAAAGTAAAATATAAACTGCACTATGAAATCACTTTGGTACGAAATGGTTGTTAGTGGGTACGAAATGACCAAATGACCAAAATGGTACGAAATGACTAGGGCACGAAATGACTTGGGTAGGAAATGACTGGAAACCTCTCTGAGCATGTATTGGTAGCAAATTAATTTTTAACCACTAGTCTTTGTTGCTGTAAAAACGATTTAAAACACCCAGGGACAATGAAAATCAAAGATCGCATCCACGGTCGCTCAAAATTACTTTGATACAACAAGTCGATGCATGTACATGTATATCTAAAATCTCGACCTTATGACAATAACAATTAATTCTGAAAGATCCTATGAACCTATATCAGTTGTCTCAAATGCGTGATATCATACCATCTGTTTCTACCAATAAAATTGTTATTATAAAGGTGTTCATTACATGGATATTGTTAATGTTATGTCAGCAAAGACGATTTCCGTGCGTGAAAAAGTCATCAGTTACATTAACGTCCTTTGTACAAAATCCCACAGAAGCTGACCTCTTGCATTATTAAATGAAATAATAGGCGAAATGTACCAACGTTCAAATAGCATTCAAATAGCGTTTCCTGACCATTCGTTTGATGTGACTTTGTCACATTGTGTTGGTGGTTCTGATTCTTTCCCTAACCATGTACAGTAGAAATTCGATGGCTCGAACACCGGTGGCTCGTTTACCATGGCTGAGTCGAACTCGCTCTTGAGCCCCTAGGGAAATCCTCTTCATAAGCAATAGTGGGGGATAATTAAGAAGATTTTAGTCTTTTATCCTGCAAATGTATGCTGTGTGTACTCATTAGAATCGCCTCGGTGAGGCGATTCTAATGAGTACACACAGCATACATATTCATTATGGAACACCGAAAAGATGTCTAAAAGTATCTCGTTATGCCTCTTTGCAGTAACCCTCAGTGGCTCGAGCTACCGCTGTTTCGAATAAATTTTCATGGTCCCAGAGGGGTTCGAGCTATCGAAGTTCGACTGTATGTTGTTACGTTGATTATTGTGAGGCTTCCCTCTGTTTGGTTGTTCATTTTTAGCTACCTTTGTCCTTCCAGTTGAATGATTGTCATGTTGGTGCCCCTAATGTAAATTGCTTCTGGATATTCTGAGTCACCCATTACGATAACTCACCCGTGCGACATAGTGCATTTTTCAAATCTCCAAAATGGCTACTTTTCCTGTGAAAATCCTTGATATTTTTGTTATAAATGTTCAAAACATAGGTTGAGGGTGCTTGCTAGAACCGCCTCAATGAGGCGGTTCTAACGAGTACCCACAACCTATGTCTTGGGGCAGAAATAAGAAAATAATGTTTGCCCCCGTAAACCCCAGTTTTCTCTATATAAAGTGGGGTTTAGGGGGGTCTTCATTTCACGGACTTGTTCACGTGATGCCCTGTTTGGGAAAGAGCTGCTAACTTGGTTTACCTGTGGTCCGTTTTGTTTACTGTCGTCACTCAATGTTTTGACTTCTTTACCGAGTGATCATCATGTGAACTAGTCCGTGAAATGAAGACCCCCCTAAACCCAACTTTATATAGAGAAAACTTGGGTTTACAGGGGTATTCATTATTTTTCTTATTTCTGATAGAGAAAACTGGGGTTTACAGGGGTATTCATTATTTTTCTTATTTCTGCTCCAAGACATAGGTTATGGGTACTCGTTAGAACCGCCTCAATGAGGCGGTTCTAATGAGCACCCACATCCTTTGTTTTGAGCATTTATAAGAAAAGTATGAAGGATTTTCATCAGATAAGTAGCCATTTTGGAGATGTGAAAAATGCACTATGTTGTACGGGCGAGTTATCGTAATGTACTGTGGGAAGAATTTGGGATTCCTGATCGTTTCTCTTTTTAATTTTCATCAAATCTATAAAACTAGACTTGCCCAAGTCTGTTAATTAGGTGTCCCTTGTAAAAATAATTGTTTACAAAAATAAAAAATAAATACATTGTACATGAAATAGCAATACCGTCTTTTATGAAAATTGTGAAATTAACAGACTTGTAAATATTGAAAGAACTCATTCACCTTTCCTGTAGATGATTGTCAGATATGGGTGAAAAGTTTATTTAGATAACTTTTCACTGACAGGCTCCAGAGCTTGTTACCATGATTTATTTACATTTAGTGGGGGAAAACCACATGAAGGCAAAGGGTTTAAAAAAAAAAAAGAAGTTTCAATTTTAATATTTTATTCTTAAACCATTACGATAACATGCCTATGCTATATTAGAAGGCTCCATCAATGACGTTAATCAGATTTTTTCTTATTTCTGCTCAAATCATAGATTGTGGGAACTCGTTACAACCGATTCAATGAGGCAGTTCTTATGAGTACCCACAATCTATGTGTAACCGCCTCAATGAGGCGATTCTAATGGACATACGACACTAGTATTCACAATTACCATGATCATCCCCTAAACATGTCCATACAATGAAAACCCTTGTTAACCCCACTTTATATGGAGTAAAGCAGGGTTTACCAAATTACCAGGCTAGTCATTTTGTAATTTCTGCTCTAAAACATAGATTTTGGGTAGCCCTCGTCTCGTTTTTCTTTATTTCTGCTTCAAACATAGATTGTGGTTGCTTGTTAGAGGCGGCTTTAAAGAGTACCCACAATCTATACTACTGAGCAGGAATAAGAACATTATGTAACCCCTTGTAAACGCCACTTTTCTCAATGGTTTCTCCTGTTAAGATAATGTTGGAAAGGTTCTGCAATTACACATCTTATTAACTAAGTAATTATGCCAGGATAATGATATTATGCTGCCTGCTTGCCTTTTTGGTTTGGTCGCCATGAGGCGGGCAAACCGGGTATAATGACCAGATTGTAACTGTTCCATGGAGGGGCACGTGACGCGATCAACCAATCAGCTTTAACGATGATGCAATACTATACTGCAATTACAGGAAACAGCCTGTCTGAATAGCGAAACAGACCGAAAAGCAAGCGTTTCAACTCCAACAATAAATATCTTAAGGGAAATGGATACACCTGGCAGGTGTGCCTGTTAGTCTACCATTTAGATTGGATTGGTGATACCCCAGTTTATTTCTAACCGTCTTATGACGTAACTAGGAAAGCCCTACAGATAAGACTGCTCTCCACATATTTACGCTCGGAATAAACAGGAATATGCAGCGCCCGTCGATGTCTATTTAAAAAGCGTTTCCAGATATCTTATCTATAAAGCGTTTCCAAGAAAAGCCAAAACGTTACAGTAGAAACAGATCCTACTTTCACTTTCGTCCTTTTCACGGAATTAACCCATGCATGCCATAGGTGCCAAAAATATTCCACCTTTATAAGTCTGGAGTGGTCAATTTCTAAGCATAGGGATGCCATTTTTTGTGGTAAGTTTTACAAAAATGTGTGTATGTTGAGCAAACAGTTAAGATCGTGATCAAATGCGGCGTCTGATCTGGGTCTTCACTATTTGCCAATGTCTCAAAAAGGGCCGCTAGGCATATATGGGTTAATTCCAATAATATAAGCGGTGTGTGAAGAGAAAGACAGTCTTAAACCATTGCAGAACTTGTCTCGATCGTGCCTCGAGCTCAGGATATCCTACCAACATTGTCAATTTTACAAAACATGCCATTGTTCATCTCTGAAATCAAATTGCGTGGCAAACGAGTAATTTAAAAGCTTAACATGGTGGTGAAAATAAACGTTTGTTGTGACTCGAAACTAACCCTTGGGATCATTATAAAACATCTATGTGCTAAAATCTCATGAACTAGCATTTTCAGTTCATTGCGAAAACACGCCTTTTCAAAGGATACAGAATCTTGCCACCCAAATGAAAATTGTCCGATAAAAAATCAGATTTTTTCATATTTCTGCTCTAAACATAGATTGTGGGTACTGGTTAGAACCGCCTCGATAACCCGGTTCTAACAACTACCCACTGTCTAGGGGTCGAAATTAGGCAGGCGTGTTTTCGTGATGTGAAAAAGTTTTTTCTAGTCCAAATATAGATTGTCGCTGCTCGGTGTTCTGAACCCCCTGAAAAGGAAAATAATGTAACCTTGTACACCCAACTTTCCCTATATTAAGTTTGTTTTATAGGGTTGTTCAGTACATATGGGGTAGCCTCAATGTTCTTCTAGTGTCCGGTTACCTTAAAAACATGATCATCGTTGTGCCGTAGGCTTACACGGATGTGTTGTTGTAATGCGTTTCTTTTCTTAAGGATTTGTCAAAAAAAAAAAAAAAAAAAAAAGAAAGAAAAAAGAAAGAAAGAAAAGAAAATGGCAAAATATTACAAAAGTCAATTCTGTCACTTGAGTCACACTTCTCTCGGAGTCTCAAACTTTTCAATGTCACTCAGAATTTCCAGGACGAGTTTACGAAGAGAGTTTGACAGTTGAAATCAGTAAACATGTTCTAGAAACTTAGTCTATCTAGCTCTGATAACTTATTGTATAATGTTTTTTCCGAGTTGTATTTCACGAAGTAAATATATCAAGGGTGCTTGTTGTAGGGTGGTCTGTATGAAAGTGTGAGTCATTTTTTCTTCATTTATTTAGGAAAAGTATTAACCGTTCCTTTATAAGCGGCGGTTGAAGAGAAAGAGAGTTTTAAACCATTGCAGAACTTTTCTCGATCATGCGTCGAAATCAGGTAAAAAGAGACCTAATATCCCACCAACATGGTCAATTTTACAAAACATGCCATTATTCATCTCCGAAATCAAATTGCGTGTCAAAGAAGTAATTTAAAAGCTTAACATGGTTCTGTCTTTTCTAAAAAAAGTTTCCACCAGCATAAAACTTGTGCGAGTGAGCAGCTCGCTACATTCAGTCTTCGCTGTTCATAAATGCCGTTTTTTTAACCATTACAGTTAGCTGCGCACCAACGTTGCGGTTTCGCTCCTCGCCGGGTCCGTGAATATGTTTCAACGTATATTGTCCTCCTTTCAATGGTTTAAGACGGACAGCTAACACTGAAACAGTTTCCGTAAAAGTCTAACCAGGAAAATCGTGCTTATTTAGAGCGACAACGTCAAGACGTGGCATCGGCTTCATGGGCATGAAATGGGTCTTTTTCTTAAAGGCGACCAGCTCTCGGATATGTAGAAGATATGTAGTTGGCTACGCACATGCATTTGACAAAATGTATGATTATAAGGGAGGTCATACAGAGGAAATGATTAACTTTTTGGGCCCAAAACCTGGAAAATCGAGTGAAAAAGAATGTGAAATACATCGTTTTATTTATTTCTTTTACCAGTTGATAACTTTGCTTGAAAAAAAATTTGTAAAACGGCACAAATGATTGCTTGCAGGTAAACGTCGACCAAATGCGGACGCCGATGCTTACGCCGACGACGGACGCCGGGGGTATGGCAATAGCGCTCCCCCTTACTTTCGAAAGTCGTGTGCAAAATGGCGGATTTTCAACTTTACAAACTGGGAAAGCCTTCCTTTTAAAAGGAAACTTTATTACCGTATTTCGAAACACACCTATACAAATACATTGTCATTTTTTGGCCAAAGAAAAAGAAATTTTAAAAAGAAAAATTGGAATATTTGCCTTTTTTGCCCAAAACATAGATTGCGGGGAGTCGACAGAAACGCCTCGCCGAGGCGATTTTATCGAGTACCCACAATCTAGTGTCTCAGAGCATGAATACGGAAATGAATGTATACCCCTGCAAACCCTTGCTTTACTATATGAAAGTGAAGATTATATTTTCTTGACCTTTGGGATCATTGATTCCATTGTGGAATTTTGAATATATCTGAGGGTCACTGATGAGGCCTAATTGGCCGAAACTAGCTAGTCTGGTCCAGAAAACATGTACACTCCATATTTTTTCAGTTTTGTGGTGTATTCCTTGCTTCCAAAGGATAGCCCTTTTATAGAACATATTTAACTTCTCTTCAACTGGTGTATGGGAATGTGTGGCGGCGGTAAAACGTCTCCCTGCCTACATCATAGTGTAGATTATATTTTCTTGTCCTTTGGGATCATTGAGTCCATTGTGGAAGTTTGATAATATCTAAGGGTCACTGATGAGGCCTAATTGGACGAAACTAGCAAGTCTGGCCCAGAAAACATGATCACACCATATTTTTCAGTTCTGTGGTGTACTCCTTGCATATTAAAGGGGATCACAATTCTATAGGCATGATTTCGTGGTGGAAATACAACTTTAAGGACCTTATGGTTGCTACTCTGTTGGCTCTGTCCAACTGAAAAAGGGGTCTACTCTAAAAGGGGAAGAATTTGCTCCTCAAGGGGTCTACTCTAAAAGGGAAGAATTTGCTCCCCACTCCCTTAAGGCGTATCTATTTCCCTTATGGGGAACTTATAACAGCCGCAGTCATTTTCGCAAATTTTACGTCTTGCAATGCCATTTTGGAGTAAGTCCATGGGGCCATTTGGCCCCCGCCCACCGGGGCTTGAGGAAATAGATGGGCTGCATGATGCTTCCACGCAGAGCTGAATCCGACCACACACGAGTCCTGATAAACCGCTTGGATCTACGATTGCCAAGCAAAGCGGTGCGAGTCGGACCGTCCATGTTTATAAACCGAATTGGTTTCATTGGGCGACAGGGCTTGAGGTGTCATTTCATCTCAATTTCGGGTAAAAGTCCCACAAAATTGGAAGCAACGTTCCCAAAATGACCTATACAGTGTTGTCAGGGACGTTAAACCTTAAATCAAACAAACAAACCATGGGGCCATGGAAACGAAAAACAACAGAACATAACTACTACTACTCACAAAGAGTGGCTGGCTGTGGTAGCTCAGTCGGATGCAGTCTGACTGGTGATAAGGAAGTCTCGATAAGGAGGTTCGATACCTACCGGGGCTGGCAACATTCTTTCGTGGAGATTATGAAATCTTTTCTTTGGTCATTCTCTCCCTTCCGCTGATTCAGGAAGGGCAGGGGTCAGTTTTGGGCGATAGAATGTGCACTGAACTGGTAAACCGCTTACGGATAAGCCTGCTCAGGAAAAGCGTGGATAGGTACACTGACAGACCCAAACATGACCTAAAACAGTGTTGACTGGGCCGTTAAATACAAATAAACAAAACTTGCAAAGTTTACTTCACACAGGTAGGAACAGATTTATATATTCTGAACAGCTTTCGGTACACTGATAGCTCTAATAGTACGTATATGTAAATGTTGGAAAGACAGAGAACATTATTTTCTTCATTTATAAAGATCGCTGGGTGTAACGGGCCTCCGTGGCCTAGTGGATGAGAGTGCTGACTCTTATTCATTAGGTCTCTCAACGCTGTAGGTTTGAGCATGGCTCAGGTCACATAATGAGAAGTTCTGCAACGGAAGGTCAGGCGGTTTTTCATCGAGTACTCCAGTTGTCTCTCACCTCTGATTAACGATTGGCTTGATGTGAGTGAAATAATCTTGAAAGGATCGTAAAACCAAACATAACAAAGATCGCTGGGTGTGTAAAAACATTTTCATGTCGTTGCTACTAGAATTAACGTCAGTGCCAAGGTCGAACCTTCCAACTCTTCCAAATATATAAAATATTTAGGGAGCGAAACAAAGTCAAAACGTTGATGGGTCGTTGTTTATTGTTCTTGAGCCCAGCACAGATAGCAATAGTTTCTGTTCAAAAACTTCATGACTACAAAGTGACCTGCCACCAGTTACAGACTGAGTTGTTAAAAGATTTTTTGGCGCATTCGATGGGAGCTATTGTATCTGATAAGCCGAGAGTGGTGTTCTTTATTTCCACTCAATACTTGACGTTTAACTAATCAGTTTCTTTTACAATTATATTTGGATCCAGAAAGATATACAAAAGGATTGCAAATTTCAGGTTTTTGCGGAGGTACCGCTCAAAGAAACTGCCGAGGTTTAAGATACAGTCTGATTCGCAGCACTTTTTTTCTGGGCAGGCTTAGATCTTCCTAGGCGGTTCAGCAATACTTCAAAGTTCGGTCGGTTTCAGCTCATGCAGTCCAATAAATTGCCGCAAGGTCTTATCGGCCCCCATCCATCGGAGATTGAAGAAATAGTTTGGGTTGCATGATGCTTCCACGCAGAGCTGATACCGGCCGCACATGAGCAGTGTTAAATCGCCTAGAAGTTCTAAGCCTGCCCAGTAAAAGTGGCTCGAGTCGGACCGTTTATGCATTTCAACCATTTAGTTTCATTGGGCGACAGATTGGCAACGTCTCAAAAAAAGACTCATACAGTGTTAACAGGGACGTTAACAACAAATGAAATAGATAACCAAGGCCCTGATAGAAGGCCTGATGACTTAGGAAAAATCTGTTTATATACCCGTTTGAAAAACAACAACAACAACAAAAAAAGGTCGTATTAAGTTATGGGGTCGGTGTCTGTCCGTCCGTTCGTAAACTTTTTTTTCGTTTCCGTATAACTCCTACTGTAAAGTTTTCATCCGATCAAGCCTAAAATGTGTATGTAGTAAGGCTAAGATGTGAAGATGTGCCTTAAGTTTCGAGAATTACTGTCCACCAAATATTAACAGAGTTATGACCTTTGAAAAAATCGGTTTACATTTTCTTTTGGTTAAGTTTTGTGCTATACACGTGTAAACCATATGTAAGTTACATTTAGTTTATACTTGCCATGGCGTTAAACAATTTACCACAGAATACTCATCACTACCTACCCCTCCTGATACCAAGGTCACAGACTTCGAAATTTTATATACACGTTTTGTATTAAAACATAGAAGTGGAGGCAATGATCAGGAATCGTTACAATCAACCCACAGCTCCCATCAGAGACACCAAAGGGAAAGACACAAAAACATGAAACAACAGACCCTAATGGAAACACCAACAGTGGAAAGCCAAAAGGACAGTTACTTTCCCATAAAATGGCCAATAGGCTATCCAAAATAAAATTACATAAGCGACACAAACATCCAAAGACTAGCCATAACAAAAACAAACCGCGACAGAAGAACCGCCTTGGAACGGTCAGCGGAAACGAATTCCACTTGGGGGCTTAAAACGATTTTACGTGGCCACACTCCCCCCCCTTACTTCCGTCGCGATTTAGACAAATAATTTGCTCAGTCCGCATGAAGGCCTCCAAACTTCAGACAAACCATAACAAAAATATACCGCGACAGAAGAACCGCCTTGGAACGTTTAAAGTTTATTATTTTTATTCACAAAATGCATTAAGTGGGATAATGATATCAGCTGGCTCAAATCAGAATGTAGGCTGACAAGACCAAACCTATTGGATGCTTTTTGAAAGCAGCCAACTTGTTTCTATAAAAACCAGTGCAAAAACAATTACAGTCCAACCTGTGTTAAGCAAGTACCTCAGGAATGATCAAAATGTGCTTGCTTAAGACAGGTGCTTGCTTAATACAGGTGGATATTAATGCATTCGCCTTTTTCGGGATTTGAATGATTGCTTGCTTGCTTAATAGAGGTGGCCACTATGACCGGTTTGACTGTATAATGATACCTCAATGGCTCGAACACCAATAGCTCGTTTTCTATGACTGTTTTCGAACTCGCTCTTGAGTACCTGAGAAATTCTTCACACATACATGTATCCATATGACAAATATTTAGAGATAGTTATGGGTATTTGGCGTATTTTATCTGGAAAAATTATATTGTGTGTACTCACGAGTTGATTCTAATTAGCACACACAAAATATATTAATCAAATAAAGGACTGAAAGTAATGCCGAAATTATCCTCAGTAAATTCAACCCTCGATGGCAGGAACTACCACTGTCTCGAACAAGTTTTTGGTCCCAACACAAAGGAAGCAACATCCCCAAAATGACCTATACAGTGTTGACAGGGACATTAACCCTCGAATCAAACAAAATAAAACAAAAATCTCCAAAATACTAGAATTTTCCTCTCTTTCAATGACAGACGCAGGTGGGTGTTATTTATTAAGTAAACATTGACTGCAGCGGCTAATGCTCTTATCAACAAGTGGGAGATAGGGTTTCATGCCAGCTTTGTGCTGGTCGGAACTTTTGCAGAGTATACAAGTCCCTACATTCACAGATGAAGACGAAAGAGTGACCTAGAAACAGAAACAGGAACAAAAGTGCTAAGAAGCAACGAGTGACAGGTTAAATACACACATGTATTTTATGTGATGATTTGAATACGATAGACAATTAGAATTGCATCAAACACTGATCAGTTCAGGACATACAAACAAAGAAGTCAACTAGAAATTACATGTAACATTCCATGACTCGGGCAAATTTGCATATCAGTCCATTAGCCAGATCACATATCCCAAAATAGTTTGCTAAAATCGCGAAAAAAAACACCTATATAATATTGACCCGCTTTAAGCCCACTTTTATATAGTAAAACTGGTGTTTACAGGGGTAAACATTGTTTTTGTTTTCTTATTTCTGCTCTAAAATATAGATTGTGGGTACGCGTTAGAACCGCCATTGAGGTGGGTTCTAACGTGTACCCACAATCTATATTTTGAGCAGAACTAAGAAAAAATCACAATTTTTCGTCTTAAAATTTGCATTTTTTGGCGGCAAAATTTACAATGTACATGTATTTGTATAGGCGTGCTTTCTTAATGAAATGGATTATCAGATGGCTAGGTTTTGCATTCTAATCTATCTCTACAGTAATGTTTGTTCTTATTTTAACTTTATCAGTTGTTTCCATGCCAATCGTACACGTGTTTTGTGGCATCGTTAGGTGTCATTTAATCGAGAAAGTATTCTCTTTTATCTTTTATGACATTTGCATGTGTAACAGTCATAATGACATGAAATATTACAGCTAAATTGACAGGCACCGGAAATTCGTTGGCACAAATGTACATATCTGGCATCCATGACACGATGCATTCTTATTAACTTGAAGTACATTAATTAACCTAGAACTGTACGTGTTCCATTTTCGTGCATCCGCAATTCAAACACATTATGGTACCGTATGCATGCGCTTCAACAGATACCCGTATATTTAAATACATCATGTACGCTAGTCCGAATAATGTTCGTGATCTAAAGCCCACTTTATCTAAGCAAAAGTTCAATAATGTAGAATGTAGGTACTCGTTTAAACCGCCTCATTGAGACGGGGTTCTAAACAGGCCTTACTCTACATTTCTACTAAAAATAAGAAAAATATAAAACATTTTCTTCTGAAAAACGCTAGTTCTAGTGATAGGCGATGCGTCATTTTTTGCACAAGGGTGTGCTATTGTCATGTGAAGGAATTGGACACTGGTTACCTGTGCATTAATTAAGAAGCCTCTGTGGTGTAGTGGTTAAGCTACTCGCCTGATAAACCAGGGATTGCAGGATCGATCCCGGCTTATCCAGACTTTCGGGTGAGTCTTTAAACCAAGGTCCCGTCTCCATATGACGTTAGCTGTTGGTGGGACGTAAAACTGAAACACTCACCTGTGCATTAACTGACTTTTAATATACTGTTCACAAAAAGTTCGGGATATTTTACTTTCCGGCTGAATATTGGGAAATAAATAAAACGTTACCCGGCCAAGATGCAATTAATAGTACTCCAAGATGCAATTAATAGTACCATCAGATATCCATTCATTGAACAATATATTAATTCCAGTGATCATGCCATTATGTAGCGACCAATCTTCGAAGCGTCAACGTCATTTTTCACAAGCCCTCAATAACGTGTTGGACCGGCTCGATTGTTACAGCAGGCAATGCATCGTCGTCGCATACTTCCAATTAGTCCACGAATCATGAACTGAGGGATCCTTCGCCACTCTTCTTGTAGTACTGCACCAAGCTCACCTAGTGTCCTTGGAGGCGGATCGCGGCTTCGGACTCGTTTCCCGAGGATGTCCCCTGCTTGTTCGATGGGAGATAAGTCTGTATTCATCGCAGGCTATGGTATTGTCCGAATATTTTGCAGTTGAAGGTACTCAGTGACGACGCGTGCCGGTGACCCGTAGCGTTATCGTCCTGAAAGATGAACCCGCGACAGTGGCTCTAGCAAACGGTATCTCGCTTGGAGCCAACACGTTATCACGATAGTACAGTCCTGTAACTCTGTCTTGGCACACATGTAAGTCTGTTTTCCAGTCATAGTGATCCCACCCCATACCATAACAGACCCTGCTCCATGTCGGTCATGAGTAACTCTAGCCGGGTCTGTATAACGTTCACCAGACCGACGCCAGACTTTCTACGATCATCACGAATGTTCAAGTTAAACCGGGATTCTTCGCTAAACATAATGTAAGATCTTTGATTAATGTTCCAACGTTTGCGCTTTGTACACCACGCAAAACATGCTCTACGGTGCCTAGCTTTCAACGGCAGTACAACTTGCGGACGCCATGCCGTAAGGTCACTCGACTGAAGGCGATTTCGGATCGCATGTCTAGAGACATTAAGCCCTCTTACACGGCGCAGGTATTGCTGAAGATCGGTTGACGTTAGCCTCCGGTTGGAGCATGCCAACGGCTATCCAACGTTGAGCCTCCATTGGCTGAATCATGCTTCTAATAGCGAATTTGTTCATGAAATCATTTCATACAACACTTCAACAGGCGATACAGAAAGTTTTATCGAAATCTCGCATCAATAAACCGGTTTGTCACTAATGTTAAAATTCACATGCTACCCCATGTACAATGTATGTCCCCGTGCTACGCCACTTGAGCATAAATATCATACTGCTCAACGATAGAATATACACACATGATAGTTAATTGACATGGTATACCCGATATTTGATTATTCCTAATGTTTAGGAAAATGGGCTTTAAGGAACCCGAATATCCCCTACTTTTTGTGAACAATATATATGGAATCCTGCGGAATGTTTGCGGGAAACAAGTCATAGGTCAGAGAAAGAGTATGTTTTATTATGATCAGATGATAAAACGCCCGTGTTTGTAATGCTCAGCATTCTGGGAAAAAACTTCATTAGACGACATTTTGAAATGATTTTTCACCAAAATAGAAGTGACCGCAATGATCAGGAATAGATACAGTTAACCCACAGCTCCCATAAGTGACCACAAAGGGAAAGAAACACAAACATGAAATAACTAGACACTAATGGAAACAACAACAGCGGAAAGCCAAAGGGACAGTTACTTACATATAAATTGACCAATTCGATATTCAAAACAAAATAATATACAGACAAGCTACCAGTAATAGCCCATATTTTTTTTTCTCCGCGGTAATAGGCTTTTTTTTCTCGGAGAACAAATGACAAATTTCTCCGAGAAGAAAAAAAAAACGGTTCAAAGCCGTGAATTTCTCCGCGAAACGCCGCGAAATTTCTCCACGAACATCGCTTTTTATCGGAGAAAGCCCATTAGTACAGGTGTTTCTCTGCGAAATCTGCTTTTACCTACATGTATATTTGTTCCTGTGCATGTATTTTTTTTTTCATGCATTAAAATGTGGTACACAAAGTTTGAAGCATACGACGAAATGCATGTTATTTGTACAAAGATCGAAAACTCTAGCGATCGTAAGGTATGATTTTGATCCGGTTGGAATCATAATGATTTGCATCTTATGCACTTTACAACACAGTATGAACATGATGAATGGTTTCTGTGTTCCTTTTTTACTGTTGTGTAAACGCTTCATAAATTGAAAACTGTTGATTTTCTATCGGTTCACAATATTGGGAATACTTTATTTTTTTCTCAAGTAAATCCTTATGAAAAATCAAACTCAATGTATATAATAACGGGGATCCTGCTTGTACATGTATGTGTGTGCGCTGATCTCACTCTACATTTTGGTTGATCTTTTTCTTACATTGCGAGTAATTAAACATCACTGATGCTTACACTTAAGTTCACATGTTGCCCGAGTGAGAGATCTATTGTTTACGAGTAGGCCACGGAGGCCCGCTTGTGTTTCTTTCCTTTACAATTTAATTTTGCTCATACATGTACATTAACCCATTTCAGACTGGAAACCCCTAAATGGGTACCGTGGCAAACAGTGCAGGCCCAGATCAGACGCCACAGAACGCGGCGGCTGATCAGGGCCTACACTGTTTGTAAAAAGTTCGGCCATTTTCCTAATAAATTTTGAAGAAAACACAACCTGAAACCCCTAAATTCTGATATGGACTCATGCTATGTATAAGGAGGAAGATTCCATTTGGTACAAAAAGGATTAATATGGAGAAATTGCGCAGCAAGCATTCCAAGTCTGCATATAAGCCTGATCTCTAACTTGAGCAGAACTACAAAAGTCTCCAAGATAAGCAGCGAAGTTTGTACAGACATGCAACCTGGATATCTTGTTTAGTCTACTGTACACGCCGATGTTAACTGGCCCCCGTGTCCTAATGGGTAAGAGCGCTGACTCTTAACCCATTCAGTACCAGAAACCCCTAAAGGGGTACCTTGGCAAACAGTGCAGGCCAGGATCAGATACCGCAGAAAGCGGCGTCTGATCAGGGTCTACACTGTTTGCAAAACGTTAAGCCATTTCCCGGACTAAATTTTTAAGAAAAAAAACAAAAAAACAACCTGACACCCCTAAGTTTCAAAATGGACCCCTGTATATATAAGGAGGAAGATTCCATTTGGTACAAAAAGGGTTAATCATCGGGTCATTAGGTCTCTCCGCTGTGGTTTGCGCCTCGGTCGGGCCACATATGAGACGCCAAGATCTGCAACAGAAGGTGGTCTTACTCCGGTTTTAGCTCAACTCTGATCATCGGTCCGTTCGAAATAAATGAAATTATCTTGAAAGTGCCGTAATTCCACTTAACACCTCGAGGATAACGGGCATCCTTAAAGCGCTGACACTCATTAGGACTCTCACTGCTGTGGTTCGCACCTCGTTCGGTTCAAATTCTGCAACGTTGCGAGCTGAGCGCGGTCGGCTCGAAATAAATAAATTTGTCCTGACATCATGAAACACGCCTATATAATTTTTGAACACCCCCGGAACCCCACTTTTATATAGTAAAACTGGGTTTACAGGGGCAAACCTTATTTTTCTTATTTCTGATCTAAAATAAATATTGTGGGTGGTCGTTAGAACCGCCTCGACGATGCGGTTTAAACGAGCACCCACAATCTATATTTTGAGCAGAAATAAGAAAAAATATCATAATTTTTCATCTTAAAATTTCATTTACCAGCTTGTAATTAGAGAAATAATCTTGAAAGGACCGTAAAATCAAATCGCCAATCAAACCGAGGAACAAGACGAGGATGATGGAAGATGGAGTGCAAAGAGAGCATCATCAAGGAATGGACGGTGTTTCATGACACTCTTGGTGCAGCGAGGCAGACAGATGGAGAGATGTTATTGTAAAGTAATGCATGGTGCCCCAACAGCCTCCAAGATTAAGGAACTGAGATGAGATAACCTTTGTTTGTTTGATTTGAGGTTTAACGTCCCCGTCAACACTGTAAAGGTCATTTTGGAGACGTTGCTTCCAATTTTGTGGGACTTTTACCCAACATTGAGATGAAATGACATCTCAAGCCCTGTCGCCCAATGAAACCAATAGGGTTTATTAGCATGGACGGTCCGCCTCGCACCGCGGTTCCTGGACAGGCTTAGATCCTCTAAGCGGTTTACCAGTACTAGTGTGCGGGCCGGATTCAGCTCTGCGTGGAAGCATCATGCAGCCCATATATTTCTTCAAGCCCCTATGGGCGGGGGCTTGATGAGATAACCTGCAACACTCCGAAATCAATATTGCTAGCCGAGGAGAACCGCTAGTTAGTCCTTCCACTGGGGTTCGGGCCACGCTCAAGTTGTTTGATCTGAGGTTTAACATCAAGACTATTTATGTCATATTGACGACGCTGCTTCCAATATTGTTGGAGATTTACCCGGTGACATCCCAAGCCCTGCGGCCGATCGAAACCAACAGGGTTTATATGCAGGGGCACCACTGTGCCTGGGCAGGATTACTTTCTAAGCGGTTTACCAGTACTCATGTTCTGTTGTATCGGATGTGCGCCTTACTGGTGAACAGGAGGAAACGGGTTTGATACCTGCCGGAGTCGGCAACGTTCTTTCGTAGAAATCGATCATGAAATTTTTCCCTCTGGTCATTCTCTCCCTTCCGCTGATTCGAGAAGGGCAGCTGTTAGTTTCTGGTGAAAGAATGTGCACTCTGCTGGTCACCCGCTTATGTATAAGCCAGTCCAGGGTTAACTGACCGGCTCAAAAATGACCTTAATAGTGTTGCCTGGGCTGTAAAAATCGAATACAAACAAACCCTGTGGGGTTGGCTCTGCGTAGAAGCGCCCTGATGCCGAATCTACTTGTATTTCTTCGAGCCCCGGATTGCGGGGATTGCTATGTGACCCATATTAAAGAGACCACCGAAAGAAAAGATTTATCATTACAACATGGACTGGCTCATATCTACAGAATTTGAATTTTGACATGCACGTTTATATCACACGTATAGTGAAACTTTTACCACCAAAAAGTGGAAGTTTTCAGATACTAAATTTTGATATCTTTCATACTCCTGCTCAAAACATAAAATTGTAGGAACTCGTTAAAACCGCCTCGGTGAGGCGGCTCTTATAAGGACCCACAATATATGTTTTGACTAGAAGAAAAATAAATATTGTATAAGAAAACGAAACAAATTACACTGAAAGACAATATATTATGCTACTTAAGGGGCTTGTACGATAGCGAAATGATACAGTGTTGCCAGTACACACTGGGTCAAAATTGGCTACGTCCAAGGGCCTAGTAGCTACAATGGACTTAAAAACAACAAAAAAAAAAACAACTTAAAATTGAAAAAAAAAAATCTTCTTCTCTGAAACCATAAGGCCCAGAGCTTAGGTATTTAGTATGTAGCAACGTCGAGTAGTCGCCAACATGAATCCTGCCAATCATGCCCCTGGGATCCAAATTGGCCAAATCCTGTGGCCCCTTAACTCCAATAAACTTATAATGGAAAAAAGCTTCAAAATCTTCTTCTCTGAAACAATGAAGTACGGACCTTAGATATTTAGTATATAGCAACATAAAATGGTCGCCTACATAAATCCTGCCAAACATGCCCTTTGGGACAAAATTGGACACGCCCCAGGGCCCATTAGCTGCTATTGACTTATACTGAATAAAAGTTCAAACATCTTCTCGTAAACTATAAGGCCGAGAGCTTGGATTTTTAGCTTACCTGACCGAAGGTCATGGTGAGCTTTTGTGACTGTGAGATGTCCCGGCGTCGTCGTGCGTCGTCCGTAAACTTTTCTTGTTAACACTCTAGAGGCCACAGGTTTAGTCCAATCATGTTCAGAATGATTATCATGACAATATCTCGGTAGGGTTTGAATATGGGTCATGTCGGGTCAAAAAGTAGATCAAAATGTCAAATAATAGAAAAAACCCTGTTAACACTCTAGAGGCCACAACTTGAGTCCAATCCTCACCAAACGTGCTCAGAATGATCATCTCGACAAAAACTACGTCAAGTTCGAAAATGGGTCAAGCTTAAAAGTAGGTTAGTAGGTCAAATTAGAGAAAAACCTTGTTAACCCTCAAGGGGCCACAATTTTGGTCCAATCATTATCAGTCTTGCTCAGAATGATCATCATAACAATATCTAGGTTAGGTTCGAATATGAGTCCTGTTGGGTCAAACAGTAGGTCAGCAGATCAAATCATAGAAAAACCTTGTTAATACTCTAGAGGCCACAGTTTTGGTCCAAATATCATTCGACTTGCCCAGAATGATCATCATAATAATATTTAGGTCAAGTTCGAATATGGGTCATGTCGGGTCAAAACGTAGGTTAGTAGTTAAAATCGTAGAAAAATCTCGTTAACACTCTAGAGGCCACAGTTTTGGTCCAATCATCATCAACTTGCTCAGAATGATCATCATAACAATATCTAGGTTAGGTTCGAATATGGGTCCTGTTGTGTCAAAAAGGAGGTCAGCAGATCGAATCAAAGAAAAACCTTGTTAACACTCTAGAGGCCACAGTTTTGGTCCGATTATCATACAGGTCAGTTCTTTATCGTCAAAGGGTTCCACCCCCCCCCCCCACCCCACCCCCCCCCCCACACACACACACCATGCGTCATTGTTAGTAAGACTTAGCCCGTTCTCTGTCTGGTGCAGTAGGACCTGACCATCAATGTCACAAGGTGCCCTGATAGTGAAATACAAGTCAGCTCTGTATTGTCAAAGTGATCCCCCCCCCCACACACACACACACAAACGCATCAAGAGTCATTGTTTGTTAGACTAATCCTGTGAATAGGACCTGACCCTCAATTCAATGTGTCCACAAGGTACCCAAATAGTGACATACAAAGTCAGCCCTGTATCGTCAAAGGGATTCACCCCCAACCCGATTTCACCTTCAGCATGAGGCATTGTTAGTTAGACTGAGCCTGTTCATCTCCGTCTGGTGCACTAGGACCTGACCCTCAATGTCCACAAAGTGCCCAGATAGTGACATTCAACTCAGCTCTGAATTGTCAAATGGATGGATACCGCCCCCTCCTTGTCACCATAAATTATTGTTAGTTAGAATGAGCCCATTCATTTCCGTCTTTTGCACTATGTCCTGACAGGTGACCAGATAGTGACATACAAGTCAGCGCTGACTTCTTCCTCAAAAAAGAAAACGATTTTGAAGGAATGTTCCATGAGTGCCACTCTGACTATTTTCCAATCCAGAAAAAATATAACCCTTAAAATGACTTATGTTCCTAAATAGCTAGATTGATTTTGAAATAATTTCACAGAAATGTTCCTTGGGCCACTGTCAGCCAAATATTGTTCAAACCGTCCACTCCACCTTATATTTCCTGCCATAAGGCACAGCTGAGCGATCCAGGGCCATCATGGCCCTCTTATTTGAATCAAGATGATGTATATTTTCCTTATTTCTAGTCTAAACATAGATTGAATGTGCTCGTTAGAACAGACTCAATGAGGCGGTTCTAACGTGTAGCCACAATATATGTGTTTGCACCAAAATTAGGAATGGTAATAATTACCCCTCAAACCCCGCTTTTCTCCATATAAAGTGGGGTTTAGAGGAGCCATACTTTCATGGATTTGTTAACCTGATGCGAAGAGCACACGCCGAAGACTATGAATAGACAGCGCGGATGCGCAGACTGATCTGAATTTCGATGGGCGAACGTGTCAATGGCAGGAATATAAAATGACTGCAAATAGCCATTTTAACGTTTTTTGGCTATCTGCAGTTGACTGCAAATAGCTATTTTAACGTTTTCTGGCTATTTGCAGTTCACTGCAAATAGCCATTTTAACGTTTTTTAGCTATTTGCAGTTGACTGCAAATAGACTCTTCCATAAAAAAATCAAATAAATTAAGGCGATAATGAATACCCCCGTATAACCCAGTGACGCCCTATATAAAAAGGGTCCCATCGCGGAAACACGCCTATATAATTTTGACCCCCTTGAACCCTACTTTTATATAGTAAAACTTGGGTTTGCAGTGGTAAACCTTATTTTTCTGATATCTGCTCTAAAATATAGATTGTGGGTACTCGTTAGAACCGCCTCATCGGGGCGGTTCTAACGAGTACCCACAATTTATATTTTGATCAGAAATAAGAAAAATATTACAATGTTTCATCTTCAAATTTTCATTTTTTCGGCGATAATGGTGTCAATGTATAGGTATAGGCCTCAGAGGGGCTCGCGCCATGGACGTGTTAACGTGCTAGCGTATTTGTTAACTGTTTTTTTTTTAACATATTTTAACATTTGTTAATGTACTCATAGGTATTGTGCAAATAACCAGTAATTTCAAGTACAACCATCCCGGAAATTGAGCTTGTAATTATTCACTTCGCGCCTAAATTAATTAAAAAAAAAAAACAACTGCAGCTGCAATTTAACAATAATGCCAAAATTGCAACTTCCTGTTGATAAAAATGTGTTTTATTCTCGATGGCACGCTCAGCTCTGTCAGTGGGAGTACCAATATCTTGTCAATAAGAGATTAATTGTACCATCGGCTGTCCGTTCTACAAAGCCGTTATTAACAACATGGACGCATTTTTCGAAAATCAGCAAAAACCGAAACCCTTGTATTTGTTTAAAACAAGCTGCTAATATCAAATGCGCTAATACTTAATACGTTTCCGTTGCCCTTGGTCGGTTGCCATATTTGCTCGTGTTTGTGTGTAGTAACAGGATGAAACATAGCAAATGACCAAGGGCAATAAAAATGTATTTAATATTTGTGCATTATATGTTTCAGAAAAATTATAGTAAAGTGTGCTGAACAAAGATGTGGAAAATGTAGAATCTGACATTCAACGCCCATAAAATAAATATATACAAAAACAAAACTATAATTTCTCGAACACTGAGTGCTCTTTTACTATGGCTGTTTCAAAACAACAACATTAAGCAAACACTCCTATACAAATACATTGCCACCTTAATCGCCGAAAAATGAAAATTTTATCATGAAAAATTGTGATTTTTTCCTTATTTCTGCTAAAAATATAGATTGTGGGAACTCGTTAAAACCGCCTCATCGAGGCGGTTCTAACGAGTACCCACAATCTATATTTTAGAGCAGAAATAAGAAAAATAAGGTATACCCCCGGAAACCCCAGTTTTACTATATAAAAGTGGAGTTCAAGGGGGTCAAAATTATATAGGCGTGTTTTCGTGATGAAGGGGAAAGAAGCACAAACAGGAAATAACTAGACCCTAATGAAAACATCAATAGCGGAAACCAAAAGGACAGTTACTTTCCCACAAAATGGCCAATTGGCTACCCAAAACAAAATAATATAAGCGATACACACACTCGAAGACAAACCATGACAAAAATAAACCGCGACAGAAGAACCGCGTTTGAACGGTCAGTGAAACGAATACCACTTGGGGGCTTAAATCGATTTTACGTGGCCACAATCGTCGCCCTTACTTCCGTAGCGATTAAGACAAATAATCTGTTCAGTCCCCATGAAGGCCTCCTAAAACCATCTAAAAATCCAAAGAAATTTTTCTCAGAGCTGCAGTTATGAAATCGGGGGTATTGTAGGTAATGTATATTGCATTATATCCCATCATATTCTTTTATTTATTTCATCTTGAAAATATATGTTGTGAGCATAGAGGTTCGCGCACTTCCCTCTGATGCTAGAGGCCACCAAATCGATCCCCCCCCCCCCCTGTGGTGATACAATTTGATATCGAAGACGCTCCATTGCATCATTTATAAGGATGAATGCCACAAAGTGCACCGTCCTTCGGATGTAGACGTTAACTGGAGCCCCCCCCCCCCCCCCCCACCCACGTGCAAGCTGTATTATCCCCTGTACAGACTTAAGACCCCTACGATAATTTCATAGTTTCTGTGTTGGCTTTCTTCTTGCAAATCTAGAATGTATGTATTATACATATTTGACCGATTGCAGTAACAGCATTATTTATGGTAAATTAATTCGTCATTTTTGAAGCTGTCAATCATAAAGCAGCCACGTATTCATTTGTGCAACGCTCATAAAACACATTTATAGACCGCTTCATAATGGTTATCAGACATGCATCCTTTGGAAGCAAGGACTACACTACAGAACCGAAAAAATACAAAAACTGTACCATTTTTTCTAGGTCAGACTAGCCAGTTTTGGCCAGCTATGCCTAATTCCACAATTAAGTCAGTGATCCCAAAGAATTAGAAAATGATTAAGGAGAGGGAGACGTTTTACGTCCGTCATACATTTCTTTAACACCAGCTGTAGTTAAGTTAAATATAAACATTCTTCGACACATTTCGGGACTTCTTAACTGATGTGTGAGGTTCAAACAATGAGGCCCAGCGGTCGTAAACAAGCTTGCCGTGCTTAAACACTTCGCCATTTCACACGATTTTACTTTTTATCGGGTATTAATTCCATCCCTCTTTATCAAGCCTATTTTGTAGGTATAAACATTGTCGTCTGCTTTGTAGCATGCTGAGAACATTAAAAGTCATTGCTGCGATCAGTTTGGAAAGGTTGCACCTCTGGTAAGTGGTCAATTAATAATAATAGAAAGTGTTACCAAGTTACTTTAACCCATTTAGTACCACAAACTTCAAAACGAGTACCTTGGCAAACAGTACAGATCCAGATCAGATGTGTCGTCTGATCAGGGTCTCCCCTGTTTGCTAAAAGTCAGCCATATATAAAGAGAAATATTCAATTTGGTACAAAAAGGGTTAAAAACAACCTCTGCATTTGCAATTGCTTAAATGTTTCTTGCCCTCGACTGTCTCTGGCTGGAGCTGTAGGGTCAGGTCGGAGCTGTAGGGTTATTGTATATATTCCTGATCATAGCTTTCACTTCTATTATACATCATGTTAACAAGTCCGTGCAATTGCTTAGATGTTTCTTTTCCTTTGGTGTCTCTGGTTGAGCTACGGAGTAATTGCAGCCCTGTAAACCCCACTTTGTATCGAGTAAACTGGGCTTTTTTTACGCAAATGCAATCCTCGCCCTTGCTACCGTCGCGATTATGACAATTTGTTCAGTCCGGATGGATGCCTCTTAACTCATCAGTGCAACATCCCCGAGAACACAAAAACCAACAACCACAGAGATAAAACAATGGTGAGGACTCGACACTAAGAAGCCATTAAAATGCTGGAGCAAAAGAAAATCGATGGGCCCGGCCTGATTCCACTTCGATCACAGACACTATCACGTAGTCGCCCAAATGCTGCACAAGCTTTTGCAGTTCTGGCATTGACTTCATCGTCAGTGTGCACGACTATCGGCAGTCAGCTCCCAAGGTATGTGAACTTGTTTGTACCATAGATAGCAACTTTGAAGCTGACAGAATTACAGCTGATAACTAATGTATGAAACGTTTATACCACATGTACACTGGAATCATTTCAGGCTAAACATTTCACTGTACTTTTCAGTTATATAAGGCTACTACTTATACGTACTAGACAATCGTTCAGTCTGTAATGGTAAGAAATGACTTCGTCTCCGACCTTTCACTACTTGCTTTATCCATTAACAAATTACTCTCACCAGCATTAATTACCACAGAACACAAGGGAAATATGTGATTCCCAAATGGGTAAACATCAATGCATGCAATGATAAGATTAGGTATATTGTTTACCGTGCAACTAATTCAAGCAACTGCTAGACTCCCGAAGAGCTAGAGTTTAGTCTCAATCACTCCGTTCAGATCCAGTCGATCTTTCATGCCTTGAACGTCTTTTGAACCACGAACCTTTGTCTCGAAGACAGGGGTAGTTCGAGCCACTTAGGGCCATGCAGAGCATCAGTCAGAAAGATGTAGGTACATGTATATTTATTAGGTAGTCTGATAATATACACCTGTAAAGGAATGATATGTGTACTCTTTAGAATCGCTTCGATTCTAATCAGTGCGTACAGCCTACGTTTGTTTGTTTGTTTGTTTGTTTGAATGGGGGTTTAACGTCCAAGTCAACACTATAAAGGTCATTTTGGAAATGTTGCTTCCAATTTTGTGGGACTTTTACCCGACACTGAGATGAAATTACATCTCAATGAAACCAGAAGGCTATATGCGTTGTACAATCTGACTCGCACCGCTTTGCCTGGGCAGGCTTAGTTCTTCTAAGCGGTTTACCAGTACTCGTGTGTGGTCAGATTCAGATCTGCGTGGAAACACCCTGCAGCCCAATCTGTTCCTCAAAGCCCCGGTGGGCGGGGGCGACAGCATACGTTTGTGTCGATTCTAATGAGTGCACAAAAATACCTTTTCAAGATGACATCAATAAATAAAACGCTCTACAAAAACCCTAATTTGTGTCTGCAGCTCTGGAAAGAAAGTCCAATGCTGAGTCAAAACGAGTTGGAGACAACCGTGGTAAATAAGGTATTTGTGTTCGCGCTATTGCATCTTTTCTTTATTGTTTTCTTTTTTATGAATCAAGACGCTTGGAAGACAACATGCGCGTTTTGACTAGGTAACCGGGCGCTAAAAGCACATAGGGGCTACCCCATGAGCGTTTTCCGAAATGTCCAGACATTTGTAGTTATAGAAATCGGCAAAGTTAACGTTCTCATTTTCCTCTCCTCTTCCCTTCCATATTTTGCTTAAGACGACTTCAATGTAAGAATAGTCGGATCTTAGTACATGGCATGGGAAGACCTGTCGGATGTCGCATCACGTGAAGAAGTCTTGTTAGCGGGGTTATACATATTATTCTTATTTCTGCTCCAAGACATAGGTTGTTGGTGCTCGTTAGAACCGCCTCATTGAGGCGGTTCTCACGAACCCCCACACTCTATGTTTGCAGTATAAATAATAACAATATCACAAGTTTTCATCAGAAAAATGAGGGTTTTAAAGTTATGAAGGAGCGCACTATAGCACACGGATGTGCTATCATAATGGAATTGTCGGATCCCAGAATATGGCTTGGGAAGATCTGTCGGATGTCGCTTCGAGTTTCCTTTCTGGTCACCACGCTAACATACCTATATAGTTTTGACCCCTTAAACCCCACTTTTATTTAAGTAAAACTGGGGTTTACAGAGGTATGCATTCTTTTCCTTATTCCTGCTCAAAAACATTTATTGTGGGTACTCGTTAGAACCGCATCGCCGGGACGGTTCTTACGAGTACCAACAATCTATGTTCTGAGCAGAAATATGAACAATAACAGGATTTTTATCTGAAAAACACTCATTGTTGGTGGTAAAATTTTACCAACATATTTGAATAGGTGTATTTTTGTAAAGTACTTTTTCACTTCATACATGTATGTTTCCTAACCAATCACGTTTTTGTGTACATTTTCTGAAATTTCTTTCTTTTATTGTAGATAATATTTTTCAACAAATTTAATAATTTTGTGCATCATTATATGACAGAACATTACTTCATAAGATTCTCAAAGCTAATCTATGAATCCTTACATTTTGTTATACATGTGTATTTTTTTAATCGAATCATTACACAAACACGCCTATTCCAATACGACAACAATGGAAATTTTACCGTCAAGAACAAAATTTAAGATGAAAAATTGTGATAAATTTCCTATTTCTGCTCAAAATATTGATTGTGGGTGCACGTTATACTGATTGTGGGTACACGTTAGAGCCGCCTCATCGAGGCGGTTCTAACGAGAACCCACAAGCTATATTTCAGAGCAGAAATAAGAAAAATAAGGTTTACCCCTGTAAACTCCAGTTTTACTTTATAAATGTGGGATTCAACGGGGTCAGAATTATATAGGCGTGTTTTCGTGATGGTTGATTAAATACATATGGTTTAGCCAATAACTAGTATAGTTTTGTTTGTTTAAATTGAGGTTTTACGGCCCCGTCAACTCTAATAGGCCATTTTGGGGACGTTGATTCCAATTTTTGGGGACTTTTACCCGACACTGAGATGAAATGACTTCTCAAGCCCTACCGCCGAAACAAACCAAAAGGATCAAATGTAGGGACAGACCGATATGCGGTCGGTTTCAGCTCAGCGCGGAAGCATCATTCAGACAAATCTATTTCTCCAAGCCCGGGCCCTAACGTGTACAGTACATTCTAGGTCAATTGTACACTTTTATAGCATCAAAATAAAACATCATATCAATCGGTCGGATACGCGTTTTTATAACCGCACAAAGCGGATGAAGCTTTCAAGAAACTTGCGATGAAAACTTGAATCTTCTATGCCTATTGTCAGATACCCTATGGATAGAAGAAAATTAAAGTGTTCGACCCAGGCACTTAGTTTTATACCTTTATATTGTGCCTCTAAAACCAAAATCATCTAACAACCTCGGAAATATAGTAGTGAAAGCCTAAAAATGCTTTCGCGCTTGCTGTTGTGCTCGTTCCCTGTGACATAACGAAAACACAACTGTGTGCATAGTGAATTCTCTCGTTTCTCCAAAATAATAACTTTTTCTGATGAAAATTTGTAATAGCTCCAAACATAGGTTGTTGGTTTTCGTTAGAATTGAACGAGTACCCTCAACCTATGTCTTCGAGCAGAAATAAGAAAAATTATGTATACCAACGCCAACCCCAGTTTTCTCTATATAAGGTGGGGTTTATGGGGAGTTCGTTTCACGTACTTGTTCACCTGATGGTCTTTTGATTGTGGCTCTCCCTTTTATCTCAAATGGCACCATCACGTGAACAAGTGCGTGAAATGAACACCCATTACACCCAACTTTGTATAGAGAAAACTGGGGTTTACGGGGGTAAACATTATTGTACTTATTTTTACACCAAGATATAGGTTGTAGGTACTCGTTAGAATCGCCTCAATAGAACCTTTGTTTGCAGTAAAAATAAGAAAATGTCATGGATTTTCATCCGAAAAGTAGCCATTTTAGAGATGTGAAAAAATGCACTATATCGCACAGGTGTGTTACTATAATGCTAAGTTTTAAATGTATTTTTATAGGGGACGTTGTTTATGGATACATATTTAACTAGTAAGAAAATAATACCTAGAAAGGCGACACTCAAATCATATTAAAACTGATAAATATGTTGCATGCTACTGCAAATCATCTTTAACAGGTTTAGATATTACAGTTTGAATTGCATAGAAAGAGAATATGTATCTGTTAGTTGGCCTGTCTATTTATACTGATTAGTGAAATATATGACAACGTTCTAGAAAACAGCAAAGTAATTGTTTCTGATCTTATTAAAGTCCACATCTGATAAAATATTAGCCGAAAAGATCCCAGCACAAACATTGAATCACAAATTCCATTACGAAGGCAGCAATAGCAGTAATTTTAACAGCAGTCTTTAACACGTCCATTTCAAGATAATACCGTTAACATCAACCAATACTCCATATAAACCCTATATAAGCGATCGTGAAACCAACAGTGTGGCTAGTTTGGAACGTTGTTAATAATGAAGCCTGGTCCGCGATGACGTTTTGACGTAAATTATATATTTTTTTAAATGCTACGTCAAGGGCGACAACGTTACGTCGCTTAACATAAGCTAAACAAAGCCTGAATTTCATGATTTGGACACATGTGTTGTTGTTTGAAAACGGCTTCTGACCCATTCAAGAATAGCTTTAAGCAGCTATGTTCGTAGAATTTTATGCAATAATACGTGTTCGATAAGTATGCATCAAAAACCGCTTGATAGCTTATCAAATGCAAACTAGTTTGAAGGCATCCAAAAAAGTTTTTCCCGAATTGTATGACAGGCTAAATTTGAAGTTTACTAAAACTAAAACAATAATTAAAAATAAGAGCCTTTTTGTCTAGGCCCATATTATAGACGTTGACTTTAACACGGAAATACAACCATTGCTACCCACAATGCAGGTTGCCGTTTATATTTAAATGCAACAACTAGTATAAGCTATCGATTTAAGCCCCCCAGTGGAAATCTTCCACTGACCGTTCCAAGGCGGCTCTTCTGTGGCGATTTATTTATGTTGTTGTTTGTTACTTACTGTGTGTATCACTTGTGTCTTTTAATTTTGGATGGCCATATGGCCATTTTGTGGGAAAGTAACTGTCCTTATGGCATTCCTTTGTTTAGGTTTCCATTATGGTCTGGTCGCTTAATGATTGTATTTCTTTCGCTTTGGTGTCTTTAATGGGTGGAGTAAGTTAATTGTATCAATTCCTGATCTTTGTTTTACTTCTACTTTTCACATGAAGAAAAAAGCGGCCCATAACAAGCATAAGCTTCCACTCAAAGAAGAGGCCCACGGGCAAAGCTCAGGCACAGCACTGCTATCACATTTGTAGAAGCCCATATCTGCTGCCATATTTGTAAAGGCTAACACAAAATATACATATACAAACTCTCGACCACGACGGACCACTGCCTATCAAATAAGCTCATCAGGAGCCGTTGGCTCTAGTGAGCTAAAACCTGGCATTACCGTTTGCAAAATGTTTCGGTTAATCTTCAATTAGTCTTCTATAAAGTGTAGGAAATTTGTGTACTTAACCAACAGTTTTCAAGCATTCCATTTGATTGGGTGTTACAAGCATACTGAAGTTGCATATGTGCCTTTTAATGTTGAAAATATACTTTTTTGACAAAATTACAGCATTTGTAACTTTGAAATTTCAGACATTATACTTCAGTCGGCAGTATCCTTGGTTCAGAATGGCACTTATGTGTCTAAATTCACATTTAATATGTGCTAATCGTAGACCTAGCTTTTTGTAAAAGCTATACGTGTTTTATAGCCTCAATTATGCTAAAGCGATTATTCTAAACAATGATATCTTATGAAATGATACTTTCTCTCGATAAAATGCTATTTGGATAAAAAATAATAAATAAAAAGTAATAGTTACTATAAAAAGCCATGAACACAAGGATACATCAATGTCAAGCCACAAAAGAAGAGAAGGAAACTACGAGTACTTACATCAAGGTATCGCTGATTAATCAAAAACATGGTTTTGTTTGTGTTCTGGTTTTACCTCCCTTTCAATGTCATTTTTGAGGCGTCATTTCCAATTTTGTGGGACTTTTCCCGACATTGAGATGAAATGGTTGAAGGGACAGTCCGATTCAAACCACTTTACATGGGCAGGCTAAGATACCAATACTCAAATGTCTGGACGGTTTAAGCTCTGCGCGGAAGCACTATGCAGCTCTATTTCTCGAAGCTTCAGTGGGCGGGAATGCTACACAAAGAAAGATTGTTTTTCAATACATTTTGTGTCTAAAAGTTAGATGTAGCTTGGTAATCGTAGTAGCAGTAGTAGTTGAAGTAGTAGCAACGATACTAGTAGGATGAGGGTGTAGAGAAGGAAGATTAGTGATATGTTTGCTAGGTGGTGCTTATCATTAATACACACATCAGACGAAAATACAGACAGACAAACGGACATACATTTTACAAAAAATACCCTGCCTTACGTTGCGGTAGATATCAGTGAAACAGAGACCAGGAAACAGTTGTTGAAAACTATCAATGTCGTTAATAATAATAATAATAATAATAATAATAATAATAATAATTATAATAATAATAATAATAAAAGTCGACCTTATTTATAGAGGGAGGGTAAAACAGTTAGTAAACTATTACTTATCTACCAGGTGGCCCTTTTTTCCTGGGTAGAAACCAGTATTTAGCAATGTGGATAAAGTCTCTTGCTCCAGGAAAAAAACACTTGGCGCTTGCAAAGATCGAACCGGCTACCTCTCGATCTCAAATCCGATGCTGCACCACAACGCTCCACAGATGGTTAAAATTGTGGTAATATAATGTAATACGGCAGATATGCTTATATATTTGGTGAACTAGTAAGTAAAGGTCACTAAGGAAAGGTCACAGAAAAAGAACGTAGCCTTCTCAAGTCACCTAAAGAAAGTAAGCGACATCGAGGTACACACAAAACATCAGACGTTATATGATTCAACGGCACAATACTGCAAAAGAACGTCCGCCTTGAGACGGTCAGTAGTTAACCTACTGGAGTGGCTTCAACCCCGGAGTTAATAAAATGTCAACCCTCCTCCTCAGTTCCAGTGCAGAATCAAACAAAATAACAACAAGAAATTGATCAGCATGCTGGCTTCCTAGCTCAACAATGATCATAATAAAATACGCAGTGAAAGAATCATATATAGATTAATACAATCATGAATCAGGGTTGAAGACCCAACAAAATTCCGACGTCAGAGCAGAAGAAAACTGCCAGTTAGATAACGGAGGGTCGAACGAAGAAAATATCGGGCTCCACTTCTCTTGAACTCAAAGATTTAGGGTGAGGCCGTCATGGAGTCCGAAGTCCGGCCTACCACCGTGCAACCCGAGAGAGAAGCAAATATGTCCACTGTACATCAAGATAAAAAAGGTCCGTGAATGAACACCCCTCTAAAAGCAAAATAAAAGTACATTTGCCATATCAAATGACCTAAAGTTTGAAGTTTAAAGTTATAATTTCAGCAACTTGCTGGTCAGTCCGATTCGTGGGTGTCAGCATTTTCTTAAAAACATATGAGGGCGCCTGAATGTCACCATCACGAAAACACGGCTATTTCATTTTGACCCCCTTTAACCCCAGTTTTATTTAGTAAAACTGGGATTTACAGGGGTAAACCTTATTTTTCTTTTTTTTTGCTCTAAAATATAGATTGTGAGTACCCACAACCTGTATTTTGAGCAGAAATAAGATAAATATCACAATTTGTCACCTGATTTTTTTTATATTTTTTTCCGTGGTAAAGTTTACAATGCATTTGTATATTAGGCGTGTTTTCGAAATGACGTCAACAGACATTCTATGCTTATGTATGGCTATTAAGGGGATGCTTATCATCACTATCAGTATCAGCATAAGCAGCATACAACATCACTAGTCTCGCTAACCACGTCTATTGTTGTAACATCAAGACAACTGCCTTTGTCCATTTAAGTGTAAAATAGAAGTGGCGGCAATAATCAGGAATCGATACAATTACCTTACCCCACATCTTCCTTCAGAGACACCCTAGGGCAAGAAACACGAAGATGAAATAACTAAACCCTTATGTAAACACCACAAGTGGAAAGCCAAAGGGACAGGTGCTTTCCCACAAAATGGACAGATATCCAAAATAAAATGTTGTAAAACAGAAGACATCACGTGAACTAGTCCGTGAAATGAAGACCCCCCTATACCCCACTTTATATAGAGAAAATTGGGGTTTACGGGGGTAAACATTATTTTTCTTATTTTTTCTCCAAGACATAGGTTGTGGGTACTCGTTAGAACCGCCTCAATGAGGCGGTTCTAACGAGCACCCAAAACCTATGTTCTGAGTATAGATAAGAAAAATATCACAAATTTTCATCAGAAAAATTACCTTTTTTGATGTATAAAAAATGCACTATATCAAACGGATGTGTTATCATAATGTATTGTAAACATCATAAGCGGAAAGCCAAAGGGACAGTTACTTTCCCACAAAATGGCCAAACAGCTATCCAAAATAAAAAGATATAAGTACGTAATACATACATGAAATGACGAACTATAATAACAATAAATCACGACCGAAGAACCGCCTTGGAATGGTTACAGTATTTCAAAACGCAGTGAGACGTGACTGCACTTTTAATTTTGGACTTGTCCGTGTTTTAGTTAAGTCGCCTTTAGTTGGGATTTTACATTTGGGGATATAGTTTTACTGAGATTCGTACTGCATCATACTAACCACTTGGCCACGACTTCTACATAGTGGCATTATCAAAAAACTTATTTATAATTTTAAAATCCTGTGAAAAAAGAAATCCGAAATCTGCTTCCCCTAAAACATGGAATAGTCTTGCCACGCTTGAACGTTAAACTCTCAAAGGTCGTTGATAAACTATAGTAAACGTTTTTCTTTCATCACGAAAACACGTCTATATAATTTTGACGCCCTCGAACCCCACTTTTATATAGTAAAATTGTGGTTTGCAGGGGTAAACATTATTTTTCTTATTTCTGCTCTAAAATATAGATTGTGGCTACTCGTTAGAACCGCATCAATGAGGCGGTTCTAACGAGTACAACAATCTGTATGTTAAGCAGAAATAAGAAAAATAGCAATTGAGGCGGTTCTAACGAGTACCACAATCTATATTTTGAGCAGAAATAAGAAAAATATCAACAATTTTTCATCTTAAAATTTTCATTTTTTTGGCGATAAAGGTTACAATGTATTATTATAGGCGTGTTTTCTTACTGCTAAGGGCGTTGGGGGCTTAAATGGGTTTTACATGGCCACAATCCTGGCCCTTGGTTCTGTCGTAATTGTAACAATTTGTTCAGTCAGCACAGAGGCTTTCTAACTCATCAGTGCTACATCTCCAAGAACATCATTACGCAAATACGCCTATACAAATACATTGCCACCTTTATTGCCGAAAACATGAAAATTTTATGATGAAAAATTTTGATATTTGTCTTATTTCTGCTCAAAATATAGATTGTTGGCACTCGTTAGAACCGCCTCGATGAGGCGGTTCTAACGAGTACCCACAATGTATATTTTAGAGCAGAAATAAGAAAAATAAGGTATACCCCCGGAAACCCTAGTTTTATTATATATAAAAGTGGGGTTCAAGGGGGTCAAAATTATATAGGCGTGTTTGCGTGTTGCTAACTCATCAGTGCTACATTTCCAAGAACATTAAAGTCGAACTACTATAGAGATGAAAGAACGATGACGACTCGATAGCATGAAATAACTGAAATGCTGGAGCAAAAGAAAGCCAACAGTAAGATTCCTGTGGGCCAAACCAGTGACAGCTTAGTTTATATTAACTTATTTTAAAAGCTTCAAGTTTATTTGAATCGCTCTCGATCACTCATTCCGGATGTCATCACGCGCGCGAGAGAAAGGCAGCGACTTTTACTCCACTGCTACCCATTACACCATGGTGGAGACGAATAGTGGCATAACGTGTCTTTCCCAAGGACACCTCGCCTCCTGTAACCGGATTCGAACCCATAACCTCTCGACCATAAGTCGAGCGCGCTAATCACTGAGCTATCGAGGCTGCCAGAGGCAATTTCAGTTTTACACTGAGTTAATTATATGTTGTTGCTGTCTTTTGCGACATGGAAGCTACTCGGGTTACTGGTGTTCAAAACTAATACTGTGTCTGTTTTCATATCATTAAAAAAATGATCATTTAATATGGCAAATATTCTAATATTTTGTTGAAAATAATATGAGTAGCTTTTGCATTTGAAAATTTACATTTTTTTTAAATACAGCTAACAGAGTAAAGGGAAATTCCTATAATATATGTCCACCTTTGGGACTGTTGAAGAGTGGTCTTGAAGACGACTTTTGAACAGTCCCAAAGATGGTCTCCCACTAGAGCATACTGTAGAACACACAAAGAAAATGTACCTGAAACCTTCTAGATGTGCTTTTTAAGCATAATTTATCTTAATTTTCAGGTGGTCTTAATAGCGGTCTTTCACTGTATTTTGATATTGTATTTGTACAGGTGACAGCTTGTCCACTAACGTGTTCGGTAAGCTAACGATGTTTCGAATACAATGTATATAGACCCTTAACGTCACCATGGTCCGCTTAATGATGATGTGTTTGCAGGCGAATACATGACTGGAACTTTTCTGAGTCTGATAATAGTCTGTGGCAGGACATTATCAATGAAGACAAAAAGGATTCCTACGACTATGCATTTATTAATCCAACTATCTTGTTTTCCACGCTTCATATAGGGAATCGGGACAAGAACTAAATAAGCTTTTAGCTTCCGTTCTAATCCTTTATTAGTCATGACTTCTTTTGTAATGTTTATGTGTTCGAGATGCAATAAAATACGTTTAAACTATAGGGAATCTACGTCTTCACCTTACACGGGTACTATATTGTTGTTCTAATAAATATTGTCATTCAAGTAATAGCAGTCTCTTGGGCATTTTGTTCTGAGTTCGTTTTGTGTGACATGTATTCATTTGGATTCGGATTGGTAGGCTATAATCTTAGAATGTGGCGTTTGCTGGTCATCTATTTCTAATAATTTTGCCACATTGATCTCCAATATAGATCTCCGACCGTCCCCGCCCGTCGGGGTTTGACGAAAAAGATTGGGCTGAATGATACTTCCAAAACAACCGCACATGAGTACTGGTAAACCGCTTAGGTGTTCTAAGTAAAAGTGATGCAACTTGGACCGCCAAGTTAAAGTGATGCAACTTGGACAGCCCATGCATATAAAACCCGTTGGTTTCATTTGGCGGAAGGGCTTGAGATGTCATTTCATCTCAGTGTTGGGTAAAAGTCACACGAAATTGGAAGCAACGTCTCCAAAATGTCCTAATAATGTTGACAGGTACGTTAAAGACAGATCTCCAAAACTATAGCAGCAGATCACTGCAAACTTTTGGCACTACTTTTGCAATGTCGTATATCATTTCATGTATATTAGCCACAGATAAGATTGACTAGGCCGAGCTATCGTTTGATCTTGCCTTTGGAATGCTCTGTTAACAAAATGATAAACCAAGTCACCCAATTGTGTGAATTCAACTGTAACACAAACAAAGCCGAGGCGTTTTTTGGCCATTTGGTCCGCTTGCAGAAAGCATGCGAAAGGCACTCTACCGAATCTTCTAGTGGAGTTAGCGAATTTGACATATATTGACAACACCCAAATAGCTCCGCCTAGTCAATTTTATCTGCGACCACCATACACGGTTGTTAATTTGTTTGCACTCTTGTACGCTTTATCCATGTTAAAGTGTAAGAAAACATTGGAAACAGGTTCTCGTGGGAATGAACATGGGATGCTGATAAAGACAGATAGCAAAATAGAAGCGGAGGCAGTGATCAGGAATCAAGCCTAGAAATGTCTATTTCTGTACAAGTTTGACCATAGAAACAAACAAACTGCCGCAGGACAGGGTTGTAGCATTTTGGGGAAAAAACATTATACATGCACATGGTCTTGTGAGTGGGACTAGTGCGTAGCAAATTGTGCGACCGATATATGTCATGATGCTAAGTAATTATCCTATCCGCCTCAGGGTTCGGACGATATAAACTGTCAAAACTTATAATGTTTGAGGACTCCACCTACACTGGCACCAGCTCCGACAATGACAACAACTCTTCTTCTTTCAGGAATTGGCGCGATAAAACAATGCCATAGGATACATACCATATTTTGTTTTCTTTTTGTGTATCGACTCTTTTCTCGTCTTCATGTAATGGCTTTTTTCGATCTACACTTAATTTTATTCAATTTGCTCGCGTGTCCTTCTCGTTATATTTTTATTCTCATTGGAACCTCTTTATAATAGATCTCTGAAAGAATGATAAACGGGCAGTTATTCCTAGATTTGTCTTCATTATGAAACTTGACAGACTCTCTTTTCATTTATTACTTACTGGGCTTTTGAAGTTAGCACATAATTAAGTAAGTATTTTAGCAAGTAAGTAAGTAAGTAAGTATTTGCGTTGGTTAGTAACCAAGTAAATAAGTTATTTGTTTGTTAAGGTTTAACTGCTTGGCTATAGTCTTTCAAAATGCAGTGAGACGTGACTGCACTTTTAATTTTGGACTAGTCCGCGTTTCAGGTAAATCGCCTTCAGTTGGGATTTTATATTGGGCGATCTAGTTTTTCTGAGGATCGTACTGCATCATATTAACAACTTGGCCACGCATTCTACATAATGGCATTATCAAAAAACTTATCTATAATTTTAAAATCCTTTGAAAAAGAAATCCGAAACCTGCTTCCCCTAAAACATGGAATAGTCTTATCACGCTTGACCGTTGAACTCTCAAAGGGCATTGATAAACTATAATAGTCTCCTAGGAACCCTCGTTAGCAATAAATACAAACGTACAAGTGACATGATAGAGTATATAATGCATGTTTGAAAGACCAGATATGGGATATGGATCATTGACAAAAGAAGATACAATAAAGAAGAAAGATTCAGCTAAGAATATTAAATGTTTATATTAGGCTTATCTGGCTACTCGAAGGTTTGCCATTGTAATCTTAAATTAACCCATTTCAGACTCGAAACCCCTAAACGGGTAAACTGGCAAACAGTGCAGGCCCAGATCAGACGCCGCAGAAATGCGGCGTCTGATCAGGACCTCAACTGTTTGCTAAAAATTCAGTCATTTCCAAATAAATTTTTATGAAAACACGACATGACACCCCTAAATTTTAAAATGGACTCATGCTATATATAAGGAGGAAGATTCCATTTGGGACAAAAAGGGATAAACATACTGTTTCTTCTTCAGCTGGATATGTCCACTGAGTTCCTATCCATCAACGACTCTGTGAGAAATGAGGTGTCTAATGTTGTTGATAGATTACTGTTCCTATGGGACCTTGTACAATTAGATCTCCATACTCCGTGCACTGAAAGTCACTTAACAATACAATGAAGTCATGTTCACGGAGAGACTACAGACATACAAATGAACAAGTAAATGGGACAGTATGTAAAAGATCTGTCATTGCATACGATAGCTTGCCTGTTTGTCTACCAAAAAGGGATTAAAAACATTTATTCTAAGTCGTTGACCTTAATCCCAAGGCCATTTGGGGTAGGTATGTGATACCATTTTTTTAATTTTGGACCAATGACTACAATCACACAAATAAATCAGGTTTTGGACTGTAAGATTTTACATTTGACCTTGAACTCAAGGTCACTGAAAGTAGAGCTAAGACATCAAGTTGAGAATATGCTATGAAAAAGGATTATTCTTTCGTAGCGAAGAACACGCCGCAAACCTATGTTGTATGTTTGTTTGAGTTGAGGTTTTACGCCCCCGTCAACGTTGCTTCCGATATTGTGAGACTTTTTACCCGACATTGAGATGAAATGACATCTCTAGCCCCACCGCCCATGGACACAGCTAGGGTTTAAGGAGCGGTCCGACTAGTATCACTTTTCCTGGGAAGGCTTAGACCTAAGCTGTTTATCAGTACTCAAGTTCGGTCGGCTTCAGCTCTGCGCGGAAGCACCGTCCAGCCTCATCTATTTCTCCAGGCCCCGTGAGCGGGGGCGTGCCGCAAAACTATAGAACAGTATGGAGAGTACAGGATTTTCTTGGTCACACAATGGGAAAATTGAATGAGAAAATGGTATATCTTACGTGCCTTATGTGTTTTAACCCTTGTCCTCTGAGCCTAGATATGTCTTATCTTGCAAACAATGTAGATCCAGATCAGATTGCTTCTGAAGGAGCCATCTGATCAGGAACTTCATTGTTTGGCATTCAGCTTATTAATTTCTTGCAAAAAATTGCATCACGTAATCTGACTGGTTGGTAATCAGTAGTAGGTGTGGCATGCTTAACTATTCAGCAGGACAAGTGTTAAGATTAAATCATACGTTAGGGTACTCGTTGCAGCCGCCAAAATGCACTTAACTGACGGGCTAGGGGGTGGGGAGGGGCCTAAATTGAAATGACGTCACCATCCTCCTCGCTCTTAGTTCTTTCGTGGTTAACCCTTTTTGTAGCAAATTGAATCTGCGTCCTTATATATAGCAGGAGTCCATTTCAAAATTTAGGGGTGACAGGTTGTGTTTTCTCCAAAAATCATTTGGAAAGTGGCTGAACGTTTTGCAAAAAGTGGAGCCCCTGATAAGATGCCGCGTTCTGCGGCTTCTGATCTGGGTCTGCACTGCTTGCCAGGGTACCCGTTTTGGGGTTTCCAGTAGCAAATGGGTTAACACAAAGTAGAAGTAAGACAAAGATCAGGAATCGATACAATTAACTTACTCCATCCATCAAAGACACCAAAGGGAAAGAAATACAAACATTAAGCGACCAGACCATAATGGAAACCTAAACAAAGGAAGGCCATAAGGACAGTAACTTTCCCACAAAATGGCCATATGGCCATCCAAAATTAAAAGACACAAGTGATACACACAGTAAGTAACAAACAACAACATAAATAAATCGCCACAGAAGAACCGCCTTGGAACGGTCAGTGGAAAGATTTCCACACGGGGGCTTAAATCGATTTTACGTGGCCACAATCCTCGCCCTTACTTCCGTCGCGATTTAGACAAATAATTTGTTCAGTCCGCATGAAGGCCTCCTAACTCATCAGTGCAACATCTCCGTGAACACAAAAAATCAAAGAACCACAGAGGTGAGACATCGGTGAGGACTCGACAGCAAGAAACCACTGAAATGCTTGAGCAAAAGAACACCAACAGTTAGACTCCGATGGGCCCGACCAGAGACAGGGCATCAGGCACCAACTAACAATACCTCGAATTAGATCTCTCTAATTCTCAATAAGCCTTTACGTTGGAGCCGTCATAGAATCTGAGGCCTGACCCTCCGGCGTGCAATTAAAGAGGGAAGCAAAGTTGCCAACCGTGATTGGGTTAACTACCATGCATGCAGTTTGTCGTATAACATCCAGGTTGTACCCAATCTTTTTATATCGAAGAATGATTTTACGAAATTGGGTGCTGAAGTCATGTATTTTTTCAATCCTCGTAAAGACTTTCTAATCGATTAAACAATGATGAGGACTTGACAGCATGAAAGAAAAGCAATGCTTTTAGCAGAATAAAGCCAACATTAAGTGGGCCGGAGTCGAAATAGAGACTGAGCCCCCATCCAACCCCCACCCTTCGTGCAATTAAAGAGGGAGACCAAGTTATCAGCCGTGATCGGGTACACCGCCATGCACGTAGTCTGTCATGTTCCAAATAGTTTTATGCTGCAAGAGGAACATCCGCAAGTAAGAAAGGAACATTTACAATCTCAAAAGCATTGCTTTTATAATAATTGTACATGTCTATTTATCTATCTATCTTTCTTCTTATACTGAGACGGTCACATTTAGCCATTACCTCAGTTGCTTGGGTGGCTAAATTTAGAATTTAGCTGAGAAAAAAAAAATAGAGAGAGGAGGCACTGGATGCGTCCTTAAAACTATTTACAATCTACATAACAGAGGTATCCTAAAACGCATTCCTCTGAGTCTCAAACTACACTGTACGGGCTTTATACTCTTCTGCAGATTTTGCATTCACCGCAGAGAAGGGAAGACTATTCTATTGAATAGGAAAGAATGAGTTCTTCAGGGCATCACTATAGGACTGGTACCTACGATATTGTGAGTCATTTACTTTTGATGCCCTTGTTTGGGTCGACGTTGTTAAAGGGGTCAAGTACCTGTCTTTATTAACAGACACTGTATCAGAGTGTATCATGTAGAAGAAGGTTAAAGAGGATTGCTCACGACGGGCCTCCAGGGACGGCCACGCTATCTCATTAAGCATGTCACCGACGCTACTTTAATTTCGCCACCGCTTGAAGGTCCATCGAGCAGCTGTCCTCTGCACCTTCTCCACTTGCTGAATCTGAGTTTTAACATATGGATGCCAAATGGGTGATGCATATTCAAGTTGAGGGGGAACCAATGCTTTATATGCAACACCCTTTGTCTACCTAGGTTCAAAGGCTAAATTTCGTCTAAGGAGCCCTAAAGTCCTAGTTGCTTTAGATGTAATGTAGCGTGCACCGGGTCGTCCACGAAGTCAAGCAACGCGGTCACTCATCAAGGTACTAACCGCAATCTCCGTTGCTTAACTTCGCGAATAAGCCAACCACTCTACCCGCGTCGCTAAAAGAGCCGGCTCCTACAACAAGGCTGTAGAAGTGGTATTTATCCATAACCGTTACGTTTCTCCCCCTCATCTCTTGACTTCGTCCCGAAGTCACACATGCCTCACAAGGCTAAACCCGAGGGCGGAGTCTATGTAACAAACCAGCGGCACTGTTTCCACTGCCACCAATGTAGCGCGGGTCGTCTACGAAGTCAAGCAACGCGGTCACCCATCCAGGTACTAACCGCAATCCCCGTTGCTTAACTTCGCGAATAAGCCAACCACTCTACCCGCGTCGCTAAAAGAGCCGGCTCCTACAGCAAGGCTGTAGAAGTGGTATTTATCCATAACCGTTACAGTAATCTCAGAGATATGTTGACTCCAATCAAGATCGTCAGTGATGGTGATACCAAGATATTTGGCGGATTGAACAACTGGTGAAGTGAATAGTCAAACTTAATTTGCTTGTCCGAAGAGTGTCATGACATGGCTTGCAAATCTAAAATAGATAAATGTAAATTCAAAAACATAAAATCACTGCTACAGAAACAGGAACATTACCACAAGTATTCGTCATAAAGCTTCCGTTTTGGAGCACTGACAGTACGCATTGGCTCACACTTTGTATTGTCTAATGTGTTAAACAGCATATTTGATTCCCATATTGATATACATTCTCTCAAGGGCTTTGGTCAATAATCGTTTCTTAAAGTAAACAACATCTTACATTTAAGATCTGAAACATGGCGTTGCATTGAAAAGCTGTTGCAATATATGTATACTTTCAGGCTTTGTCGACTAATAAATTAAAGTATTTGCTGTGGGTTCGAGCCTCGCTCGAGCCACATGTGACGCCAAGTTCTGCAACGGAAGTTCAGGTGGTTTTTCTCAGGGTACTCCGATTTTCGCCAACCTCTGATTAACGATCGGCTCGATATGAGTGAAATAATGTTGAAAGTGCCGTAAAACCAATAATAATAATAATAAATAAATAAATAAATTATTGTATGTTTACGAATCAGTCGGTCTTGTGTGCAAACTGAGTTTTGCCATCAAATGCAAACAGATCCAAAACAGAAGTTTTTTTTTTACAAATTTCAAATGATCTACGTGAGAAACAAGCAGATAGTACGAACAATTTGACCTGAGGCTAACCTTTATGCATGGAATAAATTTGTCAATGTTATCGCCTAATACGTCGGCGTTCGTAAACTTCTCGTGTATTTTCGGTATCACGACCCATAGCGACCCATTTACCGAGCTCTATGTATTGAATAACAATATCGCCATTTCCGAGAGACGGCGATGATAAATACATGCATTCAGCCGGGTGTGAAATTATGTTAATAGAGTTCACCAGTCTCAGGTCAATTTGTTCGAACTATACTACTAACGTTTAGCTAATTTAGATTCAAATGCCACAGGAAAACAACCAGGCTCTGCCTTACCCAAATCAGCTGTCATCAGATACGTTATTAAAGTTAAGTTTTGTCAAATCCAAAAACTTACATTCTCAGGGCATTAAAGTTAAATATTGGATCGCAATGTTGCTCGTACCTCAATGAATACATTGACTTACGCGACGTCACGCTCTGGCATAACGCATTAACCCTTTTTGTACCAAATGGAATCTTCCTCCTTATATATATACCAGGAGTCCATTTCAAAATTTAGGGGTGTCAGATTGTGTTTTCTTCAAAAACTATTTGGAAATTGGCTGAACTTTTTGCAAACAGTGTAGGCCCTGATCTGCGACGTCTGATCTAGGCCTGCACTGTTTGCCTAGGTACCCCTTTAGGGGTTTCTGGTACCGAATGGGTAAATGTAAAACGTATACGCCATATGCTGGTGCAGGAGGGATATAACTGATCAGGAATGGAAAGTTAACAGCAGGAGAATTGCAATCTTCCCGTTTGTCGTAACTATATCGCCTTTCATCAGCTTCCCATTGTAAATGTAGAGATAACAATCCAAGTATGAGGAGGAGGCTATTCCGTTATTTCAGTTTCATGTGGAAAGATCATCATGTCAACAAGTTTGTGAACTGGACTCCTCTCTAGACCCCACTTTATATAGAGAAAAAAGGCGTTTACGGGTGTATACATTATTTTTTTCTTATTTCTGCTCTAAGACGTATGTTGTGGGTGCTCGTTAGAACCGCCTTAATGAGGTGGTTCCAACGAGCACCTTCAGCCTATGTTTTGAGTATAAATAAGAATAATATTACAAATCATTTTCAAGATATGAAAGATTGCACTGTGTCATACACGTGCGTTATCGTAATGTGAATTCAAAATACTCTGCAATTTTTGTGTTGTTTCAGAAACCATGTATCATCATTATTTCTGAAGGTAAAATTGAATTACTGTACAAGGGTTTTCTTGCTTGCTTTGAAATTCCGCCTCATATGAGTATAAATTTAAGCCGGCAAGCAACGGTGTAAAGTTCATACCAATATCCGCAAAACTCCACAAAAATAGTGTCAATTCTAGCATCTTTATGACATCTGTATATGAATGTTTTTGTGTTGCATCAGATAGATCCCGAACGAAGCATGACGGAAATTCAGATGAAAATTCTGTATCTAAGTCTAACTTGTCTTTAGAAACCCCTTGCACAATAATTCAGATATTTTCATATGGAAGTGTGGTCTTTTTTACAGGCTTAGTCTTTGTTTGTTTGTTTTGAGGTTTAACGTCCCCGTCAACACTGTATAGGTCATTTTAGTGTCGATGCTCCCACATTTGTTGGACTTTTACCCGACATTGAGATGAAATGACATCTCAAGCCCTGTCGCCCAATGAAACCAATAGGGTTTATGAGCATGGGCGGTCCGACTCGCACCGCTTTGCCTGGACAGGCTTAGATCCTCTAAGCGGTTTAACAGTACTCGTGTGCGGTCGGTTTCAGCTCTGTCTGGAAGCATCATGCAGTCATCTATTTCTTCGAGCCCAATGGGCGGGGCCGCTTGTAGGCTTGGTCGTGCACCGGCTTAACTCATATATGAAGACGGAATCCCCCAACTAATAAGTTTGGATTGGTTTATTTCCAATTATAAGGGTGATAGGTTTGTTTTGCTCGTGGGTCGTTCTTGGTCTGCACTGTTTGAAAATGTCTCCAAAAGGGCCGCTAGGCATCTATTGGTTAAGTGACTACATTCACGAGTCCGATTCCATACTCTACAACTACCCCAAACTACATACGCATTAGGCAGCTTACATTATTAAATGAAACATGCACGATTTCGTCTCTTATTTTGTTAGACCCGTCTCGCTGAATCTTACGAGAAACAACAATCTGCATGACTATATAGGCCTCACTAGGGCGGTTCTAACGATTAACAACAATCTATATTTGGAGCTGCAGGTATAGCACACGGCTTTGTTTTCGTTATGAGTCAGCTCGATTAGTAGACTGCTTTTGTTACTGAAATATGCACATGATACGATACTCATATGTTTTGCAGTACAACTGTTAGCCATATAAATATTCACACAAACATGCCTATATGTTTTTTGACCCCCTTAAATTCAAAGTTTATATAGTAAAACTTGGGTTGATTGGCGCATAGATTATTTTTCTTATTTCTGTTGAAAAACATAGATTGTGGGTTCTCGTTAGAGTGAGTGAGTGTTTGAGATTTACGTCTCCCATACAGGTCAGGTCATACGGAGACGGTACATTGGTAAAAAGACATGTCTGAAAGTCTGGAAAAGCCCGGGATTGATCCTGTAACCTCTGGTTTACACGGCGAGTAGCATAGCCACTACACCACGAAGGCTTTTAAGGGTACTCGTTAGAACCGCCTCAACGAGTAACGACAATGTATGTTTTGAGTAGTAATATGAAAAATATCAGGATTTGTACCTAAAAATCATTTTTGAAGGTAAAATGTTACAAATCTATTTGAATAGGCATGTTTTCGTATTGTATTCAGGTTTTAGCGATATGTTATTTAATGGCATCGTTAGTTAGTACAAGTGGCTTATTGTCGCGCCTGTTTTAAGCATGACGCGATATAGATGTCAAAATTTTCGTCCGTTCGTCCGTCAAGCCGTCAAAATTTGCGACTACCCTAGCGTTCACCCTACTGCTCAAATCCATTTCTCAAGAGCTATAAGAGCATCATTAATGAATCTTCGGACAGACGTGCATCTATGGACAACAACTTCAACGCAAGCGTCCATATTTGACCTTGACCTACATTTCATGATTCACTGACTTTGGAAAACTATGGCGACCACCCTACCATTCACCCCAATGTTCAAATCCATTTTTCGGCAACTATAAGAGCTTTATTAATGATGCTTACTACAGACTTTTATACAAACATACATATTTGACCTTGACCTATATTTCATGGTTCACTGACTTTAGAAACAAGTGTGACCACTTTAGCGTTCACCCTAATTTCAAGTCCATTTCCAAAGAACTATAAGAGCTTCACTAATGATTTTTTCACACATACTATGACCTTGACCTATATTTCATGGTTAATTGACTTTGTGAACTATTGCGCCCATTTCTTAATCGTTGTAAGATCTTCATTATTAATGATAACTTAGTACAAAGTTGCATCTAGGGATGACAACTTTAATGCAAACATTCGGGTTTTACCTGGACCTATATTTCAATGGTTCACTGACTTTGCACCCCCAGAGGTGCGACAAAGTCTTCGGCGGAATTTTTGTTGTTATTTAGGCCACCAGCCCCTAACCATCACGAAAACACACCTATATAATTTTGACCCCCTTGAACCCCACTTTTATATAGTAAAACTGGGGTTTCCGGCGGTATACCTTATTTTTCTTATTTCTGCTTTAAAATATAGATTGTAGGTACTCGTTAGAACCGCCTCGATGAGGCGGTTCTAACGAGTGCCCACAATCTATATTTGGAGCAGAAATAAGAAAAAAAATCACAATTTTTCATCATATTTTTTTCATTTTTTCGGCGATAAAGGTGGTAATGTATTTGTATAGGCGTGTTTGCGTAATAACACATGGTATACAACAAGTATTTAAATACAATGGGTATGAGTTAAGCATGTCGACAATACTTTAAATGAAATCAGTAATGTGCTCATAAGCTCTCTCAGTAATTGAAATGCTTTGTTTGTTTGTTTGATTGGAGGTTTAGCGTGCCCGTCAACATTGTATGGGTCATTTTGGAGACGTTGCTTCCAATTTTGTGGGACTTTTACCCGACATTGAGATTAAATGACGTCTGAAGCCCTAGCGTCCAATGAAATCAATAGGATTTATAAGCATGGGCGGCCCGACTCGCACCGTTTAGCCTGGGCATGCTTAGATCCTCTAAGCGGTTTACCAGTTATCGTGTGCGGTCGGGTCCATTTCTGTGTGGAAGCATCTTGAAGGCCATCTATTTCTTTAAGCCCCGATGAGCAGGGCCGAATTGAAATGCTTTAGATAAATATGTTGTCAAAGCATGAATTGTCGTTTCTGACTTACTGGACGTTAATACATTAAACTTGGTCACATTAGGTGAAATATAATATTTAGCAGGAAGATAGATAGGCACGTCTCAATATATTATATGTTAAGAAGTGCTGTTCGTCTACGACACCCTGCTTGCACAGCTTACATAGTCTATCATGCTTTGGATGACCACGATGTCCTTCCATTTCAATTTCCAAACCATGGCTTTCCGATCTGAATTTAGACAACGTATGTCTAAACTTCCTGATATTTAAACAGGTCAAATACATTTCATGTTCGTGATATAGTTAATAGTCTTTATACAAAAGCCGACTTTAGATACAACCATTAGATCTGTATGACAAGTCTGTAGGTGTTGGTCCTTTAGTCTTTGAAGTAAAAAGGGAAAAGAATACACGAGGATTACCTATACACAGGTTTATACAGATATATCCAAACCCATTTGAAAAGAGAATTTGTCTAACATGGGTAACCCTATTAGTCTGACCATACTCATCAAGAATTTTAGGCATATTATAACACGTTTTGATCCTGATCTCTTCTATTTTAATAACATCATTTACTTTTCTCATTATTATTTAAATTAACTTGGACGAAAATATAAATTTCATATGGAATTTGAAGATTTTCAGCAAGTTTTTTTTATCAAATATGACTAGCAATATTGTTTCTAGAGTTTTGGCAGCCTCTTGAGATTACCAATGTTTAAACAGGAAATCCATTATTTCATTTGCCTTTTCAAAGTGTTAGATCCATTAAGCGGCAAAATGCTTTTTTGGTTTAGTGTAATTTCGTTGAACCCCTTGGGAACAGCAGGATCTTTTCGATTGCTTCTTTCCGGAACATGCACTTTTATGCACCGCGAGTTTTTCGCATTTGGATAACACACCTGCGTGACTTAATGCTGCGTTTCATCACGTGAACAAGTCCGTGAACTGAACACCCTGTAAACCCATTTTTATATTGAGAAAACTAGGGTTTAGGGGGATACACAATGTTTTTCTTATTTCTGCTTCAAGACATAGGTTGTGGGTACTCGTTAGAACCGCCTCAATGAGGCGGTTATAACGAGTACCCACAATAAGCAAAACACCACGGATTTTCATCAGAAAATTAGCCATTTTGTAGATGGGAAAAGTACACTATGTCGCACGGGTGTGTTATCGTAATGATTCTGTCTGAGTGGTAACACATGCTGATATAACAACTTGTAAGACTTAATAAATGAACGTAATTTTGTTAACGTTCATTTTCATTTAAACCCATTACCAAAGGTTGTTCTTACTTCAGCGAACGTTGAAAAAAATACCTTGATTTGACGCTGCGCGTTTAATTCATAGATGTTTAAACCAAAATTGGCCCCTGTAGGTTACTATAGGATCCTCTCCGTAAATGCAGTATTCTTTTCTTCTCAGTTCTATCAAACTATGTATAGTTTTTATAACAGATCATTGAATAAAAATGTTGCCTGGGAGTGTATGAAATGTGGAATGCCAAACTTTTCCACATCTCTGTTTGACACCTCATCTTCTATAGACAGCTAGAACCACTTTGAACCTTTATCTACCTTATCCGAGCCTGATAGTCCGATACCAGACAACATTGGCCCACCCACGGCAGCTTCATCGCCCATTCCATCCCCGCAGAATATTGATCATGAATTGTCAGTCAATAAGGAATAAAAGGGCTGAACTTCATACAATTATCGACTCGGCGAAACCAGATATCATTTTGGGCAATGAGTCATGAGTCAATGAGTCATGGTTAACCCCAGAAATTAAAAACTCGGAAATTTTTCCTGAATCCTTTGAGGCCATCCGGAAAGGCAGAGTTGGGGATGCACACGGAGGTGTCTTCGTGGCTTTCAAGAGAGACCTTCTCTGTACAGAAACTCCGGAGTTGGACACCAACTGTGAAAACATAAGTCTCTGAAAAAGGATGCGTTTGGGATCACTTCGCTAAGGGAAAATGGAGTTCTAAAAAAGATGCGCGCGATAAGGCTAATATTTGCAATAAACAGTTTCAATGAGCATTTACGCGTGAAACTGATGGTGAGCTACCATCTAAATGTGCAAGTCCGTTCCCCTCTATGGGGGACATAACAGTTGACCCCAAATGGGGTCGCTAAACTGTTAGGTAAGCTCAAGATACATAAGGCATCCGGGCCCGATGACCTGAATGCCAGGGTGCTTAAGGAATGTACTGCTGAAATATCTCCTCTGTTGGCCTTTATCTTCAATGAATCACTTGCCCAGGGCACTGTACCAGAGGACTGGCGACAAGCAAATGTTACCCCGGTCTATAAAAAAGGGGAAAAACATAATGCAGCAAATTATAGACCAGTGTCGCTAACATGCATCTGTTGCAAAACCCTGAAGCATATATTAGTTAGCAACATCAACAAGCACTTAGCCTTTGAGAGCATTCTTGCTGACTGTCAACATGGTTTCCGGAGTCAAAGGTCTTGCGAAACGCAGCTTGTTCAATTTTACCATGACACTGTGAGCAATCTGGATGGGGCCATAAACCGTGGCCACAAACAGACTGACTTGATCATCATGGACTTCGCTAAGGCCTTTGACAAGGTACCTCACAGAAGGCCATTACATAAACTGGAGTACTATGGGATAAGAGGATCCACACATAGGTGGATTAGCTCATGGCTCTCTGGGCGCTCACAACAAGTTGTACTTGATGGCCAAGCGTCTGATCCAGTCCCTGTTCTATCTGGAGTCCCCCAAGGTTCGGTCCTTGGACCGGTCCTTTTCTTGGTTTTCATTAATGATCTTCCGGATAATATCAGGTCATTGGTCGGTTTGTTTGCTGATGATTGTGTCCCGTATAGGAACATATATTCTCCTTCTGACTGTCTTATTTTACAAGATGACCAGGATCAACTTGCACAGTGGGAGGCCGATTGGCAAATGGGGATATGATAGTATCATCGGGGATTGGCAAATGAAGCTCCGGACAATCAAATTAAGTTTGACTATACACTTCACCAGCAAATTTTGCAGAATGTTCAATCCGCCAAATAGTTTGGTATCACCATCACTGATGTTCTTGATTGGGGTCAACATATCTCTGAGATTACATCTAAAGCAACTACATGTAGGACTTTAGGATTCCTTAGACGGAACTTGGCTTTTGCACCTAGGCAGACAAAGGATGTTGCATATAAAACATTGGTTCGCGCTCAAATTTAATATGCATCACCCATTTGGCATCCCTATGTTAAAACTCAGACTCAGCAGGTGGAGAAAGTGCAGAGGACAGCTGCTCGATGGACATGTAGGCGATGGCGGAATAGAAGTCGCGTCGGTGACATGCTTAATGAGCTAGAGTGGCCGTCCCTGTAGGCCCGTCGTGAGCAGTTCTCTTCAACCTTCTTCTACAAGATACACTCTGATTCAGTGTCTATTAATAATGATAGGTACTTGACTCCTGTAACAGTGTCGACCCAAACAAGGGCATCAAAAGTAAACGACTCACAATATCGAAGATACCAGTCCTATAGTGATGCCCTGAAGAACTCGTTCTTTCCTAGAACTATTTCCCAGTGGAATAGTCTTCCCTCCTCTGCGGTGAATGCCAAGTCCGCAGAAGAGTTTAAAGCCCGTACAGTGTAAGATTGGGACTCAGATGTATGCGTTTTAGGATAGCTCAGTTATGCAGATTGTAAGTAGTCTTTAGGACGCATCCAGTGCCTCTCTTTTTTTTCTTCAGCTAAATTCTAAATTTAGCCACCCAATCAACTGAGGTAATGGCCAAATATGACCCACTCAGTATAAGAAGTAGATAGATAGATAGAAACTTCGCTCCATGAACGCAATGAAAGTTTCCAAAAATTAAACACGAGAAAGGCACACACATTGTCTCCGCCCATCGGGGCTTGGAGGAATAGAATGGGCTGCATGATGCTTGCACTCAGAGCTGAAACCGACCGCGCATAAGATCTGGTAAACCGCTAAGGGGTCTAAAATAGAAGTAGAGGCAATGATCAGGAATCGATACAATCAACCCACAGCTCCCATCAGAGACACCAAAGGGCCCTAAACCTGCCTAGGCAAAGTGGAGCGAGTAGGACCGTCCCTACATATTAACCCTTTTGGTTTGTGCGGACGACAGGGATTCAGATGTCATTTTATCTCAATGTCGGGAAAAAGTCCACAAATCTGGAAGCAACGTCTAGGAAATAACCTTTATAGTGTTGACAGGGACGTTAAACCTCAATTCAAACAATCAAACAAACAAACAAAACAAATACATACAATATATCCCATATGACACAACAAAACTGAAGTAAAAGCAATGGATACAATCACCTTAAACCTTCCATCATAGACATCCATAGATACCCATTACGAAAACACGCCTATTCAAATATATTGTAAAATTTTACCATCAAAAAGGATTTTTTCAGATAAAAATTCTGATATTTTGCATATACCTGCTCTAAACACAGATTGATGGTACAGTGTACTCATTAGGACCGCCTCAGGTAGGCTGTTCTAACGAGTACACACAATCTATGTTTTTGAGCAGAAATAAGAAAAAAAATACTGCAAACCCCTGTAAACCCTAGTTTTTTAATATAAAAGTGGGGTTTAAGGTGTGTGTGTGGGAGGGGGGGGGGGTGTCAGAATTATATTGACGTGTTTTCGTGATGCAAAGGGACAGAAGCACATTCCATAAAGCAATGCAATCGTAATTAAAAACCGAAAGGACAGTTATGGCAAAGCGGCTAATCAACATAAACAAAGAAAGATATTAGCAGTACATATACACAAAACCTGATCAAACTCTTCGCTAGGAGATACTTGGTTTTGTTTGATCTGAGGTTTAACGTCCCCATCAACACTATTGAGCTCATTTTGGAGAGGTAGCCTCCAATTTTGTGGGACTTTTACCCTATACTGAGGTCTAATGACAATAGAGTTTATATGCATGGACGGTCTGACTCACCCCACTTTAACAGGGCATATTGAGACCTCCTAAGTGGTTTACAAGTACCAATGTGCGGTCGCTTTCAGATCTGCGTGGAAGCATCATGCAGCCCAATCTATTTCTCCAAGCCTCGATGGGCGGGGGGCCAATGGAGATACTTGTACATGTATATTAGTGCGTATTGATTCAAACCGTCATGACGAAGTTCTAATTGAGCGGGTACGCTGCTTTCGTTTGTTTGTTTTGTTTGAATTGAGGTTTAACAGCACCGTCAACGCTATCTGGATCATTTGGGAGACGTTGCTTCCACTTTTTTGTGACTTTTACCCGACATTGTGATAAACTACATGTGTGAGATGTGTTTTTTCTGTCAATATTGAAATGGGTAAGCGAAAAATCAGGATCATGGTCCTTGTTAGCTTAACGAGCCCGTTATTGTTTAAAAGTGTTACCGTTTCTCATCACGAAAATACACCTATTCAAAAATATTGAGAATTTTGCCTCACAAATGAAACGTTTCCAATAAATATCTGGTATGTTTCATATTTCATAATAAACATTTTGAGTACTTGTTAGACGTGGCCAGGCGGTTCTAACGAGTACCCACACTCAATGATTTCAGCAGAAATAAGAAAAAATCTGTATAGCCACGTAAAACACCCTATATGGAGGCACGAACGATGCATTTTGTTTGCTTTTTTGTTTTATGTTCTTCTAAAATATCTTACAAAATAACATGTGGAAACATTTTGAAACTGCAGACGAGTATGATTGACACCTGCCACAATTCAGATGGTCAATGCCTCATCCATCTCTATATGGGCCCCGTCAAGCGATTTTGGTACTTATCGCCTATGCGAGCAGCGAAGGTTCAGGCGAGCCTGCGCATCCGCGCAGTCTCGCCAGAGCCTTCGCTGCTCGCTCATACAAGCAGTGAATCAAGAGGAACCTTCAGACAGAAAGCCATATCCCTGGCCCCTCTGAATGACTGGGCATGCGCAGTTAAAATTTGTCAAGACGGAATGCTCGAAGACACAAATTCGCTTGGCGGGGCTCATATATAAGATCAAGTTTTATTTTGATGTTTGTATGGAAGCCTTTACAATTTCAGGTACGACTCTTTGATGCCGTCTCCGCTAAACAAAGATTGTTGTACATGTAGCCCGCTGACAAGCCCAGATAAGCAACATAATATACCACTCAAATTTTGATAGGGATAACTTTTTATATACCAAATTTTGCACTTAAATTTAAAATATCATGACTGAATTTGTACTCCGTATATTGATAAAAATTTTAAGCAGAAAACTATGTGCAATTCAGTACTCGTGAAATTGCACACTTATCACACTTCGCAAATGAATTCATGCACCCCAAAAATCTTGCGTAACACTGCATTCCAACAGAAAAATTAAACTTGCCAGTGTTCCTTTACTAAGCGTAAAAAGAATTTCATTTGATTTGTGAAACTCTAACATGCCTAGGGGACAGTTAAGAAACCGTCTGAGCTCCGAAGAAATGAAGCGTGGCGTCGGAATGTTTGAATCTAGCGTATCTCAACGTCGTGTTGCTGGGATTCTGAATGTGTCTCAGAGCGTGGTTTCCCGAATGTGGAGTCGGCATCTTACTTGCGGAAATCCTTCAAACAGACACGGTGGTGGTCGAGAAAGTGATACAACTCAACGCCAGGACCGTTTTTGTTGATTTAGTCTCGACGTCAACGGTTCCTAAACGCTACGCGTTTGAATAACGAGTTTAGGAACGGAACTGGAGTACGAATTTCTACACAAACTGTCAGAAACAGGCTCCACGAGTTCGGACTTAATGCCAGGAGGCCTGCTGTACATTGTCCGTTGACATGACAGCACGTGCAAGACCGTACTTGTGGGTACTCGTTTGAACCGCCTCATTCAGGCGGTTCTAGCGAGTACCCACAATCTATACTTTAGAGCAGAAATAAGAAAAATAAGATTTACCCTTGTAAACCACAATTTTACAATATAAAGTGGGGTTCAAGGGTGTCAAAATTATATAGTCGTGTTTTCGTGATGTTTGTATTTCTTTCCTTAGGGTGTCATGTATGGAAGGAGTAAGGTAACTAACAATTCCTGATCATTGCCTCCCAATTTAGCTTGTTGATGTAATGCAGGCTGGGGAAATTCTGGTCCAATGGTCGCATACAAGTTTCCAAGCAATTTTGATTTTTCTATAAAATCCGAATCTTAAGCTAATTTCAGATTAACGGCTACGAAAACAAACCTATACAAACACATTGTAAATTTAATGCCGAAAAATCGAAAATTTTAAGATGAAAAATTGTGATGTTTTCTTATTTTTGCTAAAAATATAGTTTATGGGCACACGTTATAACCGCCTCATCGAGGCGGTTCTAACGAGTATCCACAATCTATATTTTAGAGCAGAAATAAGAAAAATAAGTTTTGAGCAGACTTAAGAAAAATAAGTTCAACCCCTGTAAACCCTAGTTGTAGTATACATAAGTAGGGTTTCAGGAGGTCAGAATAATATAGGAGAGTTTCCGTGATGCTCGATGCTTAAATGCATTTTTTTCTGCTTAAATAGCTACACTAAGTCGAGTAAAACGCAAAAACTGAATCAGAAAGCGGAATTAAGGAAACTTTCTCTAGCGAAAGAGATTCGAAAAAAAGTACGGTTGAGGCAAATTCACATCATTATTTAAAATAAAACACTAGGGAATATTTTCTTTCTATTTTGACTCCTTGTGATTGCGTTAAAAGTCCTCCAACAAGTATAACGACAGTAAAATTATTTGCGTCTTGAATGGTCTGGATCTACATATTCCATAACGTTTGTTTTTTGCAGAGATACACTTTTGCATGCAGTCTCGTTTTCACATGAAACAGAGCCAACAGATCTATTCTAATCCCTTTTGGAGCACAATTTTCATCGCTTGTCTGTGTAAGAAAAGATGATCTAATTTGTTGCTGCCGTCGATGACGTTGAAATCCTTAATCTGTAAAAATCGAAACAAAGTCAATAAACTGTCGACGAAGATAGGGAAATTTTATATCCAAGTTTGAGTAATAAGCATTGTCGCCCTGTCATTTTTATAAAGCGTGAAACCCATGGTGAAAATCATAATCTGGCTAAACGCACGGTCCTTGTTTAGTCCCGTGCCGTTTGATTTTTGTTTGAAAAGTTTAGTTTTTTTGTCATTACGCAAACACGCCTATACAAGTATATTGCTACCTTTACCGCCGAAAAAAAAAAAGAAAATTTTATGATGAAAAATTGTGACATTTTTCTTATTTCTGCTCAAAATATAGATTGTGGGCACTCGTTAGAACCGCCTCATCGAGCATTTACACGCCTACGGAACGATAGAATGCGTAACCATTGGTTAAGAACGTGAAGCAATTAGAGCGACATCCGGTTAGGAATTAGATCGCTAAAAAGGTAAAGAAACTGTGCAGTTTCTGTGTTTCATAAGTTATATAATTTTTACGAGGAAGTTATTTAAAAAACGGGGAATTACATTCAGGAGCCCATTGATATCGGCATCTTTGGAGTAAATACCAAATCCCGTACTTCACACATTTTGGCTAAATTTAGTTTCTCCTGCTGAAGGTGAACTCAAGCCTTAGAAAACGAGTGGTTTTTCGAGGTGTTTGTTGCCTTTTATTTATTACTGCGCTTTGCTACAAGTTCAGCGTATTAACATGCACACACAATAAACATATATGGTTATATGTGTTGTGGATATTTTGCTTGTCAATGCAGCACTAGCGAGAAATCACTACGGAAAAGGTCGAAAATGGTTGGTTACGCATTAGATCTATAGAAATGATAACAAAACTTGCATCTATAAAGCGGATCTGTTTTCATCTCCACGGCCCCAGAATCACCCGCACCTTGTTCTACGGAACCATTTTTAGCCAACCTGATAAGCAGTGCGTTATTGATTCGATAATGACATAGTATTTTATGGAAACATTTTCAGTCTCCAGAATCATAGTACCGAATGATTTTCACGGACTTTTACGCTGTGTTTGTTTTATCAATGGTCCGGTAATTGCCTGAAATGAAATTAAACAGGTTTTGGAGTTTTAATTTCTGGGAAGAACTCCTCATCTGCCAAAATTTGCTGGTTAAGCATTAGATCGTCTGGTTAAGCATTCGATAGCCAGAGAGGAGAAAATCTCACCAGTTGCTGCCTAAGTAAATGCCAGCAGCTTACTACAATAAAAGGTGGTCTACATATGATTTCTAAATTATGTTAAAATCACCAGAGAAAGAAAGCCCTGATGAAAAATACTTTTCTGGACAAGACCATTAAATGTCTGGGTATCATGCTTATCTGACCGAATGACGCACAGATTCATAAATAAGAGGTCATTACTTGCTTTTGTAGAAAACAAAATGGCCAACTTACGCTTTTTAATGGCAATTAAATCTATATCGTGTTTCTATGGTCAAGCATTAGAGAGCCAGGTTGAGCATAAGACACCCATGATTATAAACTTGGTGCTTTTAAAAAATAGAAGTAAAGCAATGATCAGGAATCAATACCGGCTGGCTATCCAAAATGCGATACATACAATCAGTGACAAACAATAACATAAATAAACCGCCAAAGAAGAACCGCCTTGTAACAGTCAGTGAAAAGAATTCCACTGGGAATTGTTTGTCAATCGACCCAAAGGTGCTCGGAAGAAAAGCTGTTCTATGCTTAAGTGCACGTGAATATCACTGACTTGTCGGGAAAACTATTAGAATGAAAATAGTCGCAGTGAGGTCAGACTGTTGTGAAAAACTAAAGATGGTTATCTTGGAAACATAGGATGGGCTTGGCAAAGAGTGTAGACCCTGATCAGACGCTTCAGAATCCGGCGTCTGGTGAAGATGTACACTATTTGATTGGACACTGGAATTTAAGAGATTAATGAAACAGTTTAAGACTATTTCTCCTACCTACACTCGGAGGCAATATACCCACCAGTCCTTTGTTGTTGTTGTTTTTTTTTAAATCACATTATATTTTGTGCAGAAATGAGAAAAATATCACAATTTTTCATCTTAAAATTTTCGTTTTTTTGGCGATAAAGGTTACATTGTATTTGTATAGGCGTGTTTTCGTAATGATTATTCAAAGAAACAAAATGATGTGGAGAAAACAAATGTCTACAACCTTTTTAGTACTAAATACAATATTATCAATAGTCGGTCGATAGTGAACAAAAAACTGGACTTTTGGCTTAATGTAAACTGCCTAATCACTGCCTAGATACATCCGTGAGAAAATATTGCTCCATATTCAAAACGGTTTCAAAAGTTCCTCATATCTAAACATGATACTGCAGATGGAAGAAAATATTATAACTTGTATGTTCTATCAATTTATTATATCTATATTTTTTCCTCAAATCTAAAAATGACACTGCCGATGAAACAAAATGTTATAGCGTGTATGTTTTATTAAGAAGGAAGATTAGATCATGGAAGATTAGCTGAGGGCCTCGTGGAAGATTAGCTATTACATGTATTTTTGTATGTGCTAAATGTTGCTACCCTCACTAAATAAAGTCCTTACTTACTTACTGACTGACTGACTGACTTACTTACTTACTTACTTACTTCTCTCAATTTATTTAATGAACGCACCTGTCCTCCTGTTTACTCAAAATTTATAAATTTTACAAATGGATTCTAGTTCGTCTTGATTAACATGATTAAGAATACATGGTGTGTCATTCTTGCGCTGTTTGTATTAATAAAAAGTTGTTTTTAGACAATATCTTTATCTTATCGTTTTGACAGTTAGCATAGAACTCACGGGATCTCCGATCTGGGTTATCGATCATGATACAGACATATATTTTGGGGGCATGCGCAGTCCCAGGAGTAGGATATTCCGGCTACCTATTTGCTTTGCAGAGGCGAGCTAAAACAAATACGCCTGTCTTTTGCGTTACTATGCCTTTTTTCGCATTACTACGCCTTTTGATTCGCGTAAAACGCCTTTGATTCGCATCACTGCGCCTTTCTTTTGCGTTACTACGTCTTTCTTTTGCATTAGTATGCACTTTTTCGCGTTACTACGCCTTGTTTTTGCGTTACTACGCCTTTTTTGCGTAGCTTCGCCTTCTGATTGGCGTTACTGCGTCTTTTGTTTTGCGTTTCTACGCCTTTGTTGCGTTATTACGTCTTTTGTGTCGCGTTACTACGCCTTTACGGTATTTTATTTTCTCCTACATAAGCCAAATAGGCTTTCGTATCTGCAGTGTTAACGATCTTACCCTTAGCATTTCACGCCTGAGTTTCTTAAACGGGTTCTCTCCATTTTTTTTTATTTTGGGCAATTCTTGTTAATAGGGGATTTTGTCAAATTCATTTACAGGATGGCGAACAGCTTTGATTCTCGGATGAGACGGTTCATTAATGGCCGTCCCATCCGGATATAGATTTAATCGCAATTACAAAGCGTAAGCTGGCCATTTTGTTTTCTACAAAAGCAAGTAATGACCTCTTATTTATGAATCGGCGCGTCATTCGGTCAGATAAGCATGATACCCAGACATTTAATGGTCTTGTCCAGAAAAGTATTTTTCATCACAGCTTTCTTTCTCTGGTGATTTTAACACAATTCAGAAATCATATGTAGACCACCTTTTATTGAAGTAAGCTGCTGGCATTTACTTAGGCAGCAACTGGTTTGATTTTCTCCTCTGGTTATCGAATGCTTAACCAGACGATCTAATGCTTAACCAGCAAATTTTGGCAGATGAGGAGTTCTTCGCAGAAATTAAAACTCCAAAACCTGTTTTATTTCATTTCAGTCAATTACCGGACCATTGATAAAACAAAAACAGCGTAAAAGTCCGTGAAAATCATTCGGTACTATGATTCTGGAGACTGAAAATGTTTCCATAAAATACTATGTCATTATCGAATCAATAGCGTACTGCTTATCAGGTTGGCTAAAAATGGTTCCGTAGAACAAGGTGCGGGTGATTCTGGGGCCGTGGAGATGAAAACAGATCCGCTTTATAGTTGCAAGTTCTGTTATCATTTCTATAGATTTAATGCGTAACCAACCATTTTCGACCTTTTCCGTGGTGATTTCTCGCTAGTGCTGCATTGACAAGCAAAATATCCACAACACATTTAACCATATATGTTTATTGTGTGTGCATGTTAATACGCTGAACTTGTAGCAAAGCGCAGGAATAAATTAAAGGCAACAAACACCTCGAAAAACCACTCGTTTTCTAAGGCTTGAGTTCACCTTCAGCAGGAGAAACTAAATTTAGCCAAAATGTGTGAAGTACGGGATTTGGTATTTACTCCAAAGATGCCGATATCAATGGGCTCCTGAATGTAATTCCCCGGTTTTTAAATAACTTCCTCGTAAAAATTATATAACTTATGAAACACAGAAACTGCACAGTTTCTTTACCTTTTTTAGCGATCTAATTCCTAACCGGATGTCGCTCTAATTGCTTCACGTTCTTAACCAATGGTTACGCATTCTATCGTTCCGTAGGTGTGATTTAGAGCAGAAATAGGAAAAATAAGGTATACCACCGGAAACCCTAGTTTTACTGTATAAAAGTGGGGTTCAAGGGGGTCAAATGACATAGGCGTGTTTTTGTGATGTTATATCACATGATATTAATCATTTTTTATATTATAAATCTTGGCTATTGTAGAAGCTGTGCGGTTGGGTCTACAAAGTTTGCTCTGGCATGAACGTTAATTGTTTACTGATGAAAATTCCTCAATTGGTATCACAAAATTTCATCAACATCTGGCAAGTCCAGGAGCTATTTTGTCAATATGAATGTTCAGAAAGGGGTTCTTGTTTTATCAAATTACCAATGCGGTTCAAGACTTTTGACCATTTCATATTTTCAAATCGTTTTTAGCATACAAAATGGGATATATCCCGCAAGATTCGAGATTTACAAGCATTAATACTTTGCCATATGTTTATCTTGGGTTACATTCATATACTCCCAAGTATTCAGAGTAACACTTTTTAGTTTGTTTTGGAGTTTAACGGCCAAATCAACTTTTTTAAGGTCATATCGAGCCCGTCAAGTTTACCTATCCACACTTTCCTGGACATGCTTATACGTAAGCGATAATTCAGTTAATTAGTGCACATTCTTTCACAAGAAACTGACAACTAACCTTCTTGAATCAGCGGAAGGGAGAGAATGACCCTTGAAAAGATTTCATGATCAATCTCCACGAAAGAATGTTACCGACCCCGGCAGGTATCGAACCCGCGTTCTCCTGATCATCAGTCAGACGGACATCCGACTGAGCTACCGAGGTCGTCCTCAGAGTAATACTAGTTTTGTTGCTTACGTTTGGCTATTTTGCTACAGTAGAACTTCGATGGCTCGAACACCGATGGCTCGTTTACCATGGATGTGTCGAACCCATTCTTGAGCCCCTATCGATATCCTCTACATATGAAATAGTGGGGGATAATTAAGGAAATTTTAGTCTTTCATCTTGCAAATGTATGCTGTGTGTACTCATTAGAATCGCCTCGATGAGGCGATTCTAATGAGTACACACAGCATACATTTTTATTATAGAACACCGAAAAGATGTCTAAAAATATCTCGTTATGCCTCCTGACAGTAACCTCAGTGGCTCGAACTACCCCTGTCTCGAACAGATTTTCGGGGTCCCAAAGGTGTTCGAGCCATTGAAGTTCAACTGTATTTTCAATCCCTTCTTCTTCTTCTTCTTTTGTCTCAGAAGATGTCGCACACTGATTAGATACGAGGAGAGTTCAATAAATTTTTGACACATTGACATGCCTAAATGTTCATGGATTATAGTGTAAACACTTCCGTTTGAAAGACCACATTCTGAAGCAAGTTCGGCAATTTTAATTCGGCGATTGTTTAGCCCAAGTCTCTCAACACGATCGAACATCACCTGGCTGATGACATCAGCAGGGCGATCTGGCCTTGGATCATCTTCTAAGAAGTCTTGCTCACGTTTAAATTCTGCTGACCACTTTGCCACTGTGGAATAATTTGGGCTACTATTACCATACACATCAGCCATGCGCCGATGGATTTCTTTGACCTTTGCACAGTCCTTAGTGAGGAACTTTATGACAGCTCTGAACTCAATATTCTGACTTTCCATTTTTGCCTAAGGTTATAGGTTTTCAAACAAAAAGTAAGAGCAAAGAATGTATGCGTTGACTGAACGGCTGCTATCATTAAACTGACAAAGGTTTACATTGCAAAAAAAAGAAAAAAGATAGAAAAAAAACGAGTTCTACGAAATTATTGAACTTCCCTCCTATATTTAAAATGGTTCAAGTGTAATGCGTTCTTACCCTGTGATTTTTTTTTCGCCTGGTGCCAAGGGAGGGCTATGTTTTCTCATTATTGTATTTCAGCAGAACATAACTCGGTAATTAACCCTTAATGGAATCTTGCTCCTTATATATAGCAGGAGTTCATTTCAACATTTAGGGGTGTCAGGTTGTGTTTTCTTCAAAATTTATCCGGGAAAGCATCGGGCTGAACTTTATGCAAACAGTGTAGGCCCTGATCAGACGCCGCGTTCTGTGGTGTCTGATCTGGGCCTGCACTGGTTGCCAAGGTACCGCTTTAGGGGTTTCTGGTACTGAATGGGTTAACAACTAATACATGTGTTCAGCTCTCTCCCTCCAAACGTAAAATATTCAAAGAAGTTGAAATTGTTATAACACTCAATCGTGACCCATTTTACAGTGCTGTTCTTCTTTTTTATTGTTATATTCAACGAGGTGAGTTGTACAAAAATATATGTTCTTTAAGCAAACAGTGAAGATCCAGGACAGACGTCGTGTATGATACTTTCCTTCTTAAAACGATCCTAGCAAGCACCCGCAATTTATAACTGAAATTAGATAATTACCACGGATTGCATGTCCTGCAAGCAGAGTGCCGTATAACCGACATTTGACAGTGATACAGTCGAACTTCGATGGCTCGAACACCGATGGCTCGTTTACCATGGTTGAGTCGAACCCGTTTTTGAGTCCCTAGGGAATTCCTCTGCATAAGAAAAAGTGTGGGATGATTAAGGAGATTTTTGACTTTTATCTTGCAAATGTATGCTGTGTGTACTCATTAGAATCGCCTCAATGCGGCGATTCTAATGAGTACACACAGCAAACATTTTCATTATCTAACGTCGAAAGCTGTTCAAAAGTATCGGCAGTGACCTTCAGAAGCTCGAACTACCGCTGTCTCGAATAAATTTTCATGGTCCCAAAGGGGTTCGAGCCATCGAAGTTCGACTGTATATAGATTAATAAAAACGAGCATAGCTCTTAAAGTTGATTAGTAAGCTTCAGCAAGATCTAGTCGATGTGCTGACTCCGAAATGCCGAGGCAAAGGTTTGAAAAACGAAACACAGTCCGAAACAAGCAGCCCTTTCTCACTCACACTGCTTCACAAACTACTACAGTCGAACTTCAATGGCTCGAACACCTTTGGGACCTCGAAAATCTGTTCGAAACAGATGTAGTTCGAGCCACTGAGGTTACTGTCAAGAGGAATAACGAGATACTTTTAGACATATTTTCGGTGTTCTATAATGAATATGTATGCTGAGTGTACTCATTAGAATCGCCTCATTGAGGCGATTCTAATGAGTACACACAGCATACTCATTGAGGCGATTCTAATGAGTACACACAGCATACATTTGCAAGATAAAAGACTAAAATCTCCTTAATTATCGCCCACTATTTCTTATGTAAAGGATTTCGCTAGGGGCTCAAGAATGGGTTCGACTCATCCATAGTAAACGAGCCATCGTTGTTCGAGCCATCGAAGTTCTATAAGTTTTTAGGCTAACCCGACTTTGGGTATTGGTGTTACAGTGTTGTTTTATGCTTCTAAGATTTCAACTGTTTTTTTCTCCTCAAACTGCTGTAATCTCAAAACAAACATTCGTGTCCCGTGGATTTCGAGATAATGAACGTACATGTAGACTGCATACGTTTGTAGAAAACTGACAAAATGCATAGTAACATGCTATATAATCAACTATCTAAAAGCGAGAAACAACGGCCCTCCGCGTAGCCTAGTGTTTAAGAGCGCTGACTCTTAATCATTAGGTCTCTCACCGCTGTGTATTGAGCCTGGCTCGGGTCACATGTGAGACTCCAAGGTCTGCAGCGGAAGGTCATGTTTTTTCCCAAGGAGCTCGGGTTATCGCCCACCTCTGATTAACGATCGGCTCAATATAAGTGAAATAATATTGACAGGGCCGTGAAACCCAAAAAAAAAGGAAATCCCGCATCACCAACCAACGGTGGCTGTTTACGCAAATGTTGCATTGCTATTTCTATTTTATCATATGACGTCGCGTCTGAGAGTGTAATAACGTCAAGTATTATTTTCGATAATCCACTGGTGGATTAAATATGCAAATTAGCTAGATACGTCCCGTAACGTTAACTGTACGACGTCCTTAACGACGTCGCGTTTACTAACGGCGGAATATTGACAATTTTGTAAACAATCGTGAATAAAATGCGTTTTAAATGTCATATGATAAATAGAATCTTGCATTCGTGCCCCTGTATTATTGAATTTATTAAACTTGTTGAGGAAAATGGATAAAATGCTCGGCAGAGCCTCGCATTTTATCCATTTTCCTCAACTCATTTAATAAATTCAATAATACATGAACACTCATGTAAGATCCTCTATATACCAGTTACGATAACACATCCGTGTGATCTTTCATATCTCCAGAACAGTATTTTTATACGCCCGTTTTGTAAAAACGGTCGTATTATGGTAAGGGGTCGGCGTCCGTCCGTCCGTCCGCCAGTCTGTAAACTTTTGGTGTCCGGATAACTCCTCCCACAGATTTCATCCGATCAAGCTGAGTCTTGGTAGGTAGTAAGACCATGACCTGATAACGCATATCGTTTCGAGGTTATGGTCCACTAAATATTCAATGAGTTATGCCCCTTTGAACATTTTTTTTTGTAAACTTTCGTTTCCGGATAACTCCTCCTCCAGTTTTAATCTGATCAAGCTGAAACTGAGTAGGTAGTAAGACCATGACCTGCTGTAGCCATCACGATAACAAATATGTGAAATGAAGACCCCTCTAAACCCCACTTTATATAGAGAAAAAGTCGGGTTTACGGGGTATACATTAACTGCCTTATTTTTCTTTATCATTGAGGCGGTTCTAACGAGCAACCTCAATCTATGTTGAAAGCAGATATAAGGAAGATGTTTTCAGTTTTACCAAAAAGGGTCATTTCTGACACCATGTTGGACGCCATTATTCCACTCGGACATGTTTTCCTAATGCGCATATTCTTTCGAGGTCATAGTCCACCCAAATATATACTCCCCTTTCAGAAATTCTGTGGATATATCTCTTACAATTAACATTCGATCAACCTGAAACCTGATATATAGTTAGACCATGATGTGGAGCAGTGCGTATTGTTAGGGCCCCACACTGGCTACAACTATATTGGTGTAGTCCGTGTGTTTGGAACGCATTAACCAAAAAAGTAACGTCGGTCATAACTTCAAAAGGATTTACCCTACTCTCATGAAACTTCACACACGGACTAACCATCACAAGACCTATATTCTGACAAAAGACAATACCTATATTGCTTTTGTCCGTGTGTTTGTCTTGCCTTAACCAAAAAACTTAACCTTGGTCATAACTTAAAAAGTATTTGCCTTTCACTTATGAAAACTCACACAAATGCTTACCGTCACAAGACCTACATTCTGACAAAAACTTGTAACACAGCCCTTTGCTAGCTTTATTTGGGGCCCTTTCTGACATAGTCAGTGATCTGGTTTGAGGTTATGGTCCAACAAATAAAAACAAAGTTATGCACCTTTGAAAGTTTCTGTAAGCAATTTTTGCCTGCAATTTAGAACCGATCAAGCTGAAACTTGATATATAGTTAGACCAAGGTATGGCACAGTGCATATTATTTCAAGGTTACAGTCCACCGTATATTTTTAGAGTTATTCCCCTTTGAAAATTCCTGAAAACATTTTGTTTAAGGCTAACTCTTCCTACAGTGAACATTTAATAAAGCTGAAAATTGATATATATAGTATATATATAGTTTGACCACAATGTGGAGCAGCGCATATTGCTTCAAGGTTATGGCTTACCAGATATAAATAAAGTTATGCCCCTTTGTAGATTTCTGTAAGTATTTTGTTTGTGCTTACTTCTCCTACAGTTAATATCAGATGAAGCTGAAACTTCATATATAGTAAGGCCATTATATTGCACAGTCCTTATTATCCCCTCGCACAACATAGTTGTGAGGGGGGATATAGCATTTGTCCCGTACGTACGTACGTACGTACGTACTTTGTCAGCGCTCTAGCGCCTACATTTCTTGACCAATTTTAATATAACTTCACACAAATGTTCCTTATGACAATATCTCGAGCGAGTTCGACTTTCAAGGTCATGACCTCAAGGTCAAGGTCACTGTGGCTATTTTTAGAAAAACTTTGTCATCGCTCTAGCGCCTACATTTCTTCACCAATTTTAATATAACTTCAAACAAAATGTTTCTTATAAAATATCTCGAGCGAGTTCGACTTTCAAGGTCATGACCTTAAGGTCAAGGTCACTGTGGCTATTTTTAGAAAAACTTTGTCATCGCTCTAGCGCCTACATTTCTTCACCAATTTCAATATAACTTCACACAAATGTTCCTTTTACAAATATCTCGAGCGAGTTCGACTTTCAAGGTCATGACCTCAAGGTCAAGGTCACTGTGGCTATTTTTAGAAAAAAACTTTGTCATCGCTCTAGCGCCTACATTACTTCACCAATTGCAATATTACTTCACACAAATGTTCTTATGACACTATCTCAAGCGACTTCGACTTTCAAGGACATGACCTCAAGGTCAATGTCACTGTTGCTTTTTTAAGAAAAACTTTGTCATCGCTCTAGAGCGTACATTTCTTCACCAATTTAACTATATCTTCACACAAATGTTCCTTATGACAATATCTCGAGAGAGTTCGACTTTCAAGGTCATGACCTCAAGGTCAATGTCACTGTGGCTATTTTTTAAAAAAAATTGCCATCGCTCTAGCGCCTACATTTCTTCACCAATTTCAATATAACTTCACACAAATATTCCTTATAAAAATATCTCGAGCGAGTTCGACTTTCAGGGTCATGGCCTCAAGGTCAGGGTCACTGTGGCTATTCTTAGAAAAACGTTGTCATCGCTCTAGCGCCTACATTTCTTCACCAATTTCAATATAACTTCACACAAATGTTCCTTATGACACTATCTCGAGCGAGTTCGACCTTCAAGGTCATGACCTCAAGGTCAAGGTCACTGTGGCTATTTTTTAAAAAAAATTTGTCATCGCTCTAGCGCCTAAATTTCTTCACTAATTTCAATATAACTTCAAACAAATATTCCTTATAAAAATATCTCGAGCGAGTTCGACTTTCAAGGTCATGACCTCAAGGTCAAGGTCACTGTGGATATTTTTAGAAAAACTTTGTCATCGCTCTAGCGCCTACATTACTTCACCAATTTCAAAATAACTTCTCACAAATGTTCCTTATGACACTATCTCGAGTGCGTTCGACTTTCAAGGTCATGAGCTCAAGGTCAAGGTCACTGTTGCTATTTTAAGAAAAACTTTGTCATCGCTCTAGAGCGAACATTTCTTCACCAATTTCACTATATCTTCACACAAATGTTCCTTATGATAATATCTCGAGCGAGTTCGACTTTCAAGGTCATGACCTCAAGGTCAAGGTCACTGTGGCTATTTTTAAAAAAACTTTGTCATCGCTCTAGCGCCTACATTTCTTCACCAATTTCAATATAACTTCACACAAATGTTCCTTATGACACTATCTCGAGCGATTTCGACCTTCAATGTCATGACCTCAAGGTCAAGGTCACTGTAGCTATTTTCAGAAAAACTTTATCATCGCTCTAGCGCCTACATTTTTTCACCAATTTCAATATAACTTCACACAAATGTTCCTTATAAAAATATCTCGAGCGTGTTCAACGCTCAAGGTCATTGCCTCAAAGTCAAGGTCACTGTGGCTAGTTTTAGAAAAACATTGTCATCGCTCTAGCAATTACATTTCTTCACCGATTTCAATATAACTTCACACAAATGTTCCTTATGACTATATTTCTAGCGAGTTCCACTTTCAAGGTCAAGGTCACTATGGCTATTTTTAGAAAAACTTTGTCATCGCTCCAGCGCCTACATTACTTCACTAATTTTAATATAACTTCAAACAAATGTTTCTTATGACAATACCTCGAACGTGTTTTACTTTCAAGGTCAAGGTCACTTTGGCTATTTTTAGAAAAACATTGTCATTGCTCTAGCGCCTACATTTTTTTCACCAATTTCAATATTACTTCACACAATTGTTCCTTATGACAATATCTCTAGTGAGTTCCCCTTTCAAGGTCAAGGTCACAGTGGCTATTTTTAGAAAAACTTTGCTATTGCTCTATCGCTTACATTTCTTCACCGATTTCAATATAACTTCACACAAATGTTCCTAATGACAATATCTCGAGCGATTTCGACTTTCAAGGTCAAGGTCACTGTGGCTATTATTAGAAAAATCTTTGTCATCGCTCTAGCGACTACATTTCTTCACTGATTTCAATACAGTTTCACACAAATGTTCCTTATGACAATACCTCGAGCGAATTTGGCTTTCAAGGTCAAGGTCACTGTGGCTATTTTTAGAAAATCTTTGTCATTGCTCTAGCGCCTACATATTTTCACCAATTTCAATATAACTTCACACAAATTTTCTTTATGACAATATCTCGAGCTCTCCGACTTTCTAGGTCAAGGTCACTGTGGCTATTTTTAGAAAAACTTTGTCATCGCTCTAGCGCCTACATTTATTGATAGAACTTCACACAAATGTTTCTTATGATAATATCTCGAATTGCTTTGACTTTCAAGGTCATGACCTCAAGGTCAAGGTGACTGTGGCTATTTTTAGAAAAACTTTGTCATCGCTCTATCGCCTACATTTATTAACAGATTTTAATATAACTTCACACAAAAATTCTTATGATTATATCTTGAGCAAGATCTTCAATCGCGGTCATGGCCTCAAGTCAATGTCACTATGGCTATTTTTAGAGAAGCATTGTCATCACTCTAGAACCTACATTTATAAATGGATTTTTAAACAAATTTTACACATATGTTGCATATGATAATATCTCAAGCAAGTTGGACTTTTGCCATTTCAATGTTTTCCACACACGAAGTTGTCTTGTGCGAGGGGATTTGTATCGCATGCGGTGCCTTGTTGTTTTGGGATTGCGGTCCACCAAAAATTAATCGAGTTATGTCCCTTTGACAATTTCTGTACATATTTTGTTTGTGGCTAACTGCTCTTGCAGGTAACCGTCGATATAGCAAAATCTTGATAATAAGTTTGACTATGATGTGGAGCAGTGCATATGGTTTAGAGAGAATAGTCCACCAAATATTTATAAAAGTATAACACCTACATAGTGTTGACGGGGACGTTAAACTTCAAATCAAACAAACAAACAAAACTTCGAAAATATCTGTAGACATTTTCATTTCCGGCTAACTCATCCTAAAATTTAGATCCGATCAAGCCGAAACTTGATATGTAGTTAAACCATGGTATGGAGCAGTTCTTATTGTTTCAAGATTTCAAGTTTTCATTCCAAAAAATAATAACTTGCTACGGACAAATAATGCCCTGCTTGCGGAGCCCTTGTTCTGATGAAGGTAACCGGGCGTTAAAAGCACGTAGTGGGTACCCTTTATACTTCAAACATAGGCCGAGGGTGCTCTTCATAACCGCCTCACGAGGCGGTTGTAACGAGTACCCACAACCTATGTCTTTGAGCAGTAATATGAAACATATTACGAGTACATAAACCCCGCCAACCCCAGTTGTTTATTTATAAAATGGGGTTTAAAGGTGAGTTCGTTGCACGGACTTATCATCTTGATGACATATGCTATTAGCTCTTTCACCGTCATTTAAAGTCAGTACAACGGAGATATAGCATGCCTTAACCCAATTTGTGCCAGAAACCCCACAATGGGTACCCTGGCAAACAGTGTAGGCCCAGATCAGACGCCGCAGAACGCGGCGTCTGATCAGGGCCTCCACTATTTGCTAAAAGTTTGCCATTTTCCAAATAAATGTTGATAAAAAAACAACCTGACACCCCTTAATGTTGGAATGGCCTCCTCTTGTATATAAGGAGGAAGACCATTTGGTACTAAAAGGGTTAAGACGCTCCCTTCGAAACATCTCCTACTCGTAAAAACAGAACGTGTTACCAGATTAGGATCTTGGACATGAATATTTTATGCACCTTGCCTTCCCAGTTGCCAGTCAGACACGTTTAAAGAGCCATTTACTTATCGATTATCACTAGTCAATCAGAGCTGTTAGATCCAAAAAAAAAAAAAAAAAAAGACTTATACAACCAAATTTCAGTCACACATTTAACAATATTGCATAAAGAAAACACGCCTATATTTGTTTGTTTGATTTGAGGTTTATCGTCCCCGTCAACATTGTATAGGAGACGTTGCTTCCAATTTTGTGGGACAATTACCCGACATTGAGATGAAATGACATCCCAAGCCCTGCCACCCAATGAAACCAATAGGGTTTACAATGTATAAGCATGGACGGGCCAACTCGCACCGCTCTGCCTGGGCAGGCTTAGAGCCTCTAAGCGGCTTTGCTTGGGCAGGCTTAGATTCTCTAAGCGGTTTACCAGTACTCGTGTGTGGGTCGGATTCAGCTCTGCGTGGAAGCATCATGCAGCCCATATATTTCTTCAAGCCCCAATGGGCGGGGCCGCTAGTACATGTAATGCTGCATCACGAAAACACGCCCTTATTATATTTTAACACCTTAAACCCCACTTTTATACAGTAAAACTGGGATTTACGGGGGTACACATTATTTGCTTAATTTTTTGCTCAAAATCACAGATTATGGGTACGCGTTAGAACCGCCTCGCCGAGGCAGTTTTTACGAATGCAAACAATCTACATTAAGAGCAGATATATAAATAATATCAGAATTTTTATCAGAAAATTGACATTTTTTGGTGGTAAAATGTTTCCAATATATTCGAATAGGCGTGTTTTCCTAATGAAACCTGGTACTTCCATTCGAAAAGAACGCACGTGTGTAAAGTGTCTGTCCTCTCCAAGCCTTATGGTAAACTCTAGAAAATACCATCTAATTGTCATCACGTGAAGAAGTCCGTGAAATGAAGACCCCCTATACCCCACTTCATATAGAGAAAACTTGAATTTACATGTACGTGGGTATACATTGTTTTTGGTTATTTTTACTCCAACACATAGGTTGTGGGTACTCGTTAGAACCGCCTCAATGAGGCGGTTCTAACGAGGACCAACAACCTATGTTTGCAGTATTTATAAGGAAAATATGACGGATTTTCATCAGAAATGTAGCCATTTTGGCGATGTGAAAAGTGCACTTTATCACACGGGTGTGTTGTCGTAATGTGTTTCTACTTTTCGTCCGTGTAGTGAACATCCCTTTCAACCCCACACTGAAGCTTATTTCTTATCCAAGGCAAGACATGGGCTGTGGGTACTCGTTACAAGCGCCTCAAGGCAGTTCTTTTGAGCAACCACAACGTATGTTCGGAGTATAATAAAGTCAAATATAAAAGATTTGTGAAGAAAAAAAAAAAAAACAAAAAAAAAAAAACAAGAAAAGTGGAACTTCCAAAAAATCTAGGTTTTCCAACAGTTGCATGAAGGATATTTGGTATAATTATGGATCTGGGAACATAATCAGAAAATGAAGACAAACAAATGTGTCAATTCTTGCCACTGTTGTACAATCATACCAAGTACCATTAAAATATTTCAAACGTTGCGGGGATATGCTTCGGAAATGAAAATAAAGTGAACATATTGACTAGGGGACATAATTGGAAATGGACAAGCAGAGCTTTCATTCTTGCCTGCGACACTCCGCAGTGATATGTTCTATAATTCTACCATGTGTCATTAAACTATTTCAAATGGTTGCAGAGTTATGCTCCGGCAACGTAAATGAAGTAAAAACATGCATCAATGGACATATTTCAAAAATGAAGATAAGCAGAGTTGTCATTCTTGCATGAAACACTCCACACCGACCGGTGGGATTTTCACCCTTTAACCCAAATTTGCTCTGAAACCGTTATGTATATATTCACCAAATCATATAGAAATACTTTGTATAGATCTAAACTTTTACCTAAATTCATTGAAAGCCATCTGAAAGTATTATAAAGACTAAGTAAATGGTGGCTTTTCCTACTAAGTATCATTAAAATATGTCAACCGGTTGCGGATTTATGCTCCGGAAACAAAAATGAAGTAAAATATGGATCAGGGGACATAATTTGAAAATGAAGGTATGCAGTTGTCATTCGTGCATGCGACACTCCGCACTATTTGGTTCTATAATCCTATGAAGCATCATTAAAATATTTCAAACGGTTGCGGAGGTATATTCCGGAAACGAAAACGAAGTTAAATATGGATCAGGCCACACTGAGGCGGTTCTAACTAGCGCAGCAATCTATTTTGATAGCAGAAATAAGCAAAAGTGACAGAGTTTAATTAGAAAGCCTTCAAGTTCTAATCACAACTAGCCGACATCTGATTCTCATGAAATGCCAAATATGTTGTATTAAGGGTTAGCCTTTGGAAGTAAGGAATACACCACAGAACTGGAAAATATGGAGAGAACATGTTTTCTGGGCCAGGCTAGCTAGTTTCGGCAAATTAGGCCTCATCAGTGACCATCAAATAGTTTCGAAATTCCACAATCGAATCAATGATCCCAATGGACAAGTACATATAAACTACACTATGATGCCAAGCCTTTAGTGGGCGTAAACATTTCGTTTCCGGAGCATAACTCCGCAAACGTTTGAAATAGTTTAATGATGCTTGGTAGAACAGGTCCGTGCGGAGTGCTTGTCTTCGTTTTCGAAATTTGTCCCTCTAACGTTAAAGTATTGACTACCGGTGATATGTTGCATCACTTTAACAGGTCCATGAATTCAAATTCCTGTTTACCCCAATTTATACAGACACTACGATAACACATCCGTGTGACATAGTGCATTTTTGTCACATCTCCAAAATGGCTGTTTTTCGGATAGAGATTTGTGACATTTGTCTTATTTATACTCCAAACATAGGTTGTGGGTGCTCGTTAGGACCGCCTCATTGAGGCGGTTCTAACAAGTACCCACAACTTATGTCTAGGAGCACAAATAAGCAAAATAATATATAACCCTGTAAACCCGAGTTTTCTCCATATAAAGTGGGGGTGTTCATTTCACGGACTTGTTAACGTGATGGAAACAGGGTTTAAAGTGATGTACATTAGTTTTCTTATATTTGTTCAAAACATGGTGTAGGTGGTTCTAACGAGCACCAACAACCTATATTTGCATCAGTTTGACACTTTTTCATCAGAAAATATTTATTTTTGCAGCCATGAAACATTTGACTATGTGACAGGGTTTGTATCCTCCTAACGGAAGTACACAGTAGCATAAGATGATCCAAAGCGCCCTTGAATGTTTTTGTTTGTTTGATTTGAGGTTTAACGGCCCTGTCAACACTGTATAGGTCATTTGGAGACGTTGCTTCCAATTTTGTGAGACTTTTTCCCGACATTGAGATGAAATGACATCTCAAGCCCTGTCGCCCACTGAAACCAGTAGTTTTTATAAGCATGGACGGTCCGACTCGCACTGCTATGCCATTGGCAAGCGTAGATCCCCTAAGCGGTTTACCAATACTCGTATGCGGTCGGATTCAGCTCTGCGTGGAAGCATGCAGTCCGTCTATTTCTTCAAGCCCCTTGAATGTTATATTTATACTTTGTTCCCTAATCAAGTTCACTTATCGATAACCACAGATAAGCTAGGCCTAAGACACCGTAAAGAGTATAAGAATCTTATATGGGTGTGAGGGGTGGATGGAAAAATCCGTCCCGAGGGTCACTGTCCGGCATCACGAGGCTTGCCGAGTGATGCCGGATAGTGATCCCGAGGGACGGATTTTTCTATCCACCCCTCACACCCATATAGGATTCTTTTTCATGCATACCTTCCATTTCTATTGCGAATTTTTAATGCTGCTGTCACTTCGGTTACCGACGTCCGCCATTTTGTGATGACACAACAGGAATGTTTAGTGACGGCACGCATGACGACGCCGCGCATGAGGTTGTAATCAACCAGTGCATTTATCAAACACGCGATTATATTCGATTTGGGGTCGGAACACCAGGGTCAGAACATAAATTTCTATCCCAGGGTAAAATCACTGATTTCCTTGTCTGGTGTGCAAGAAAAAACAATTAATGCCTGTCTAAATCATATATCGAGTCTAAGGTTGCTATATTAACAACCGCCCCGAGCGTCTATAACAGACTATAAAACCCACGTAGAACGTTTCAGGATTATAACAACTTGGAAGCATGTGCATGTCGAGAGTATATGCTAGTCAAGGACGCAAATAAGATCTTGAAAGGCTCTCATTTGGCACATTTAAGACTGCTTCATAATATAATGTAGATATTGGGACCCCAAACAGTAGTTAATTTCGTCTAGAAAGTCTCTCGACGTCTCTCGACGTAATAAAGATACATCAAGCGTTGCAATTTAAATTGATTTACACAAGTCGTCGAGAATATGACGCCAGCAAAATATACAACCTTGTACAGCCAATTTCTAACTTTAAAAAGTACTTTTTATTTCCTCTGTAATATATAGTTTGCTGCATAAGACAGTTGAGTTACTGCTTCTATATTCTGTGTGGCAATATCCAGGGTAGGTGGAGCCCCTCAAGCCATCACGTGAACAAGTCCGTGAAATGAAGACCCCCTAAACCCCACTTTATATAGAGAAAACTGGGGTTTACGGGGGTATACAGTATTTTTCATATTTCTGCTCCAATAAGAAAGCAGAATTTCAAATTTCAAAGGATTTTCATCAGAAGATAGTAGCCGATTTGGAGATGTGAAAAATGCACTATGTCGCACGGATGTATAATCGTAATGCTTGATGGGTATGGCAACTCCAAACCAAAACCTGCACATCATGCTTAGCCTGTTCCGGCTATGTAAAATAGAGTGAATGCAATTATCAGGAAAGACCGCTTCGGCAGCTGGGGCGGAAGAAATCATGGATTCAACGACCTAACCATGGAGCATGGCAAAGCACAAAATAAGTCATGATCATCTACTGCATCCGGGCTTAGCTCCAGATGTTTTGACACTGTCTTGCCTCAGTGTCATCTAATTCTAAGCCTTGGCGCATGTCACCTTAATCACTAACACACCCCCACAGAAAACACATATATACAAGCCGCACAAATAATCAATCTGATTAAAACCCGATTTGAGCTGAATTATGTACGCCTAGATCTGATAGCGATTCGTGAAAGGTCACCTTCTATAACCTCGGAATTTCTGTTTTCTGCTACAGTAGACCTTCAATGGCTCGAACCCCGATGGTTCGCTTACCATGGATGACTCGAATCCGTTCTTGAGTCCGCAGGGAATTCCTTCAAATACGAGGAATAATGCAGGGTGACTTGCAAATTTATGCTGTGTGTGCTCATTAGAATCGCCTCGAAGAGGCGATTCTAATGAGTACACACAACATACATATATAATAAAGAACACGGTACGACACCCCACAATTATCTCCATTATGCCTCCTGGTATGACACTAAAAGTAACCCTCCGTGGCTCTAACTACCGCTGTCTCGAACAATTTTTCATTGTCCCTAAGGGGTTCGAGCCATCAAAGTTCGACTGTATTTTAAACGAACCAATCAGTGCGTCTTTTACGAAACATTCTCGGTGAGAAGAACAGTGAAAAATGACCGAGTAAATCCAAACAAAGCATTTACTCCCAGAATTTTGGAAGCTGATCAACGACGGGTTAAAATTAAAGGTCACAGAAGGTGACCTCCTACGGGTCGATGTCAGATCGAGCTGCGGCAAAATGGGGTTTTAATCAGATTGCACAAAAAGTCCTGTGGCAATGTGCGAGCGGCGAAGCAGCAGGTGATGAAACACTGGAAGCTGTAATGTGGACCCGCTCACAGGCGGCTTGGGTCCATATGGCTTCTCATTACGATAACACACCCGTGCGAATTGGTGCATTTTTACACATCTCCAAAATGGCCATTTTTCTGATGAAAATCCATGATATTTTTCTTATAAATACTCCAAACATAGGTCGTGGGTACTCGTTAGAACCGCCTCACTGAGGCGGTTCTAACGAGTCCCCACAAGCTATGTCTATGAGCAGAAATAAGGAAAATAATGTAGACCCCCGTAAACCCCAGTTTTCTCTATATAATATAAAGTGGGGTGTAAGGGGGTGTTCATTTCACGGACTTGTTAACGTGATGTTTCCTTAAGAATAAAGTAGTATGGGGAATAAGGCAGTAGAATCAGAGTGACTGAGCATACATGTACCGTTTTATGATCGCGCTGCTCAGCCCCTTAGCGTTGGGAAGGTGCTAGGAAAGGTGCGCTAAACAATTGCCTTGCTGGCTAACCGCGATCAGCGGGGATCCCATTTAGCGGTCTAGTTTAGTTTGATCATATTTATTGCAACTCAATAAACGCAAGGGGTTGGTCCACAAGTTCTTAGAGCATTAGTTACGGCCCTCCCCCTACAATGAAACATAGCAAGTAATTTCACGTGATAATAGCAATATATAATAATGATTATAATTCACTAAAACATTAAGTGGAGGTAATATATATATGTACCTGTGCATTAAACAGTTTTCTTGCAAATGTGTTGGCTAGAATGTAAGAAAACTATATATACATTTAAATAAATAAGAAAGAAGATATACTATGTGTTATGTGTGTATGTGAGTGTGTTCGCCTTATGCGAGGATGCTTGCATGGGTGTGCATGCAAGTGTATGTGTGTGTGAGTGCGTGAGTGATAAGGAAGTTGGGCGAATCAGAAGGCTGAGGTGGAAAAGACAACAGTATCTGCAACAACAATCTTATTTATTATTATTATTGTTATTTATTTATTTACTCATTATTTTGTACAACAATACAAAAACAAAATATCCAGGGATCACTAATTTCTTTGCTCTGTTACAAATCTTCCAGAGCTTTTTAAATAGTTTTGGACCGCAATGAATAGAGTAGAGTTCTCTTGCTCTGCTAGGTTATCGTTTCCGAACAGGAGTTTCTCGACGATTACGTGTTGCATTTAACATTGTAATATGTGCATCTTTTGTTTTTGTTGGATTTGAGGTTTAACGTCCCCGTCAACGCTGTATAGGTCATTTTGGAGACGTTGTTTCCAATTTTGTGGGACTTTTACCCGACATTGAGATGAAATGACATCTCAGCCCTGTCGCTCAATGAAACTAATATGGTTTATTAGCATGGACGGTCCGCCTCGCACCGCAGTTCCTGGACAGGCTTAGATCCTCTAATCGGTTTACCAGTACTAGTGAGCGGGCCGGATTCAGCTCTGCGTGGAAGCATCATGCAGCCCATATATTTCTTCAAGCCCCTATGGGTGGGGGCTAAATACGTGCATCTGGGTACTTGAGGCACTTAAAGAAGTAATGATCGTCATCTTCCATTCTGAAACCACAGCTAGAAGCAGGGTTATTACATAAGTGGTTTATGTATCAGTCGTTTAAATTGCTACAATCGTTTCTGATTCTTGCATGTAAAACGGACCAGTATCTTTCCCCACACAAAAACAGTTGTCCGACATCGGTGCAGTCAGTGCAGAGATTTTTAATTTCATTTTTGGAACACGACAGGCTGCTAGACGAACGGCTAACTTAATCAAGTGAGTTCCATAGAGATATGGATGGCGGCGTACAATACTTACGTAAAATTTCTATTCTGGTAAATTGTTGTGAAGAGTATAATTTGTTATATCTCTTTCGAAAGGTGGAATAAGGTCATATAAAGGTGGAATAAGATCATTATATTTTGTAGTGCCATGTCATTTACAGCTTTATACATAAAGTTTATACATAAAAACGTTCGGTTTTTAATGGAACCCATCCACATTCTCTGAAAAGGTTAGCTAATGGAACAGGACGGGTTAAGCCCGTAACAATCCTGGCAGCTTCGTTTTGGAGGTTTTCTAAACTACTAGAGTCTTGCAGCGTACAATTATCCCAAACTACTGCAGAGTATTCTAAAATGGGTAACACATAAGAGATATAAATTTGATTTAGTGCAACTCTTCGGAAAGTGTATGCCAGTTTACGCACAATACCAACGACTTTGGATGGACCGATAACAATAGTTTCTATGTTTATGCCACTGACCCTTATTACTTAGAGTTAAGTCTAAATATTTGTGATCTGACACAAATTTAATTGGAGTACCATCCAGAATTATGTGTGGCAAGTTTCCAGGTTGCTTTAGAGTAAACAAAATGGCTTCAGTTTTCAAGGTACTGACTGTTATAAACTATTGTTTGGCCCATGCGGACAGGATCTGTATGGTTAATTATACCCTGTAAAGTAGAAGTAAAACAAAGATCAGGAATCGATACAATTAACTTACTCCACCCATCAAAGACACCAAAGGGAAAGAAACACAAACATTAAGCGACCAGACCATAATGGAAACCTAAACAAAGGAAGGCCATAAGGACAGTTACTTTTCCACAAAATGGTCATATGGCCATCCAAAATAAAAAGACACAAGTGATACACACAGTAAGTAACAAACAACACCATAAATAAACCGCCACAGAAGAACCGCCTTGGAACGGTCAGTGGAAAGATTTCCACTGGGGGGCTTAAATCGATTTTACGTGGCCACAATCCTCGCCCTTACTTCCGTCGCGATTTAGACAAATAATTTGTTCAGTCCGCATGAAGGCCTCCTAACTCATCAGTGCAACATCTCCGTGAACACAAAAAATCAAAGAACCAAAGAGGTGAGACAACGGTGAGGACTCGACAGCAAGAAACCACTGAAATGCTGGAGCAAAAGAAAACCAACAGTAAGACTCCGATGGGCCCGGCCAGAGACAGAGCATCAGGCACCAACCAACATTACCTTGAATTAGATCTCTCTAATTCTCAATAAGCCTTTACGTTGGAGCCGTCATAGAATCTGAGGCCTGACCCACCTGACCCCAACTGTAAATAAAAATCAAAAATGAGTTCCTTTAAGAGCAATGCAAATATTCATTAAAAAGAAGATGATGAGTTGATGCAGTTGATGATGCTGAGCAGAACAGAGATCTGTCAGCAGCAAATAAACGTGTTAAGCTAAGTAGAGAGTCTGCAATGTCATTAAAATAGATCAGAAACAGCAATGGTCCAAGGACTGAACCTTGACGGACTCCAGCGTAGGCTGGTTGTAGTGGCGAAGAACAGGATCTAATAACCAAACGTTATGGCCTATTACTTGAATAATCATTAAGCCAATCCAATAAAGGGCCTTTATTCCATGTTGGTCCAGTTTAAACCCAGACCCTTGTGCCAGACTCAGTCAAAAGCCTTTGACACATCACAGAAAACTATGCATGAGAACTGATCATTATCGAAAGATTGACAAATATGATGATATAATCTTTTAATTGATAGGTAGTTGGGTGGTTTGGTAAGAAGGCAGACTGGTATTTATACAGTAAATGAACAAAAAAGAAGATGACGGTGATACCTTTAAACATCGGCGCATGAAATGTGCACATCATGATGGACAGTGCTGGTTAGAAAGTTACCCCAAAAATGCAAGGTTTCTGTATATCGGGGTTTGAGAATATGTATGTGTGTGCGGGAGGAGGGGGGTCATTTGACGGATATGTGCGCATGTTGCTATGAACAGCAAACGCTTACCTTTTGCGGAACGGCATCGTTAATCCAATATAACAGAATAGCTGAAAGGCTTTCAAATAGGTGAAATTATCAGAATCTCCATTCTGCACATTACAAATCTGAAGAAACTGTCAATCATTAGGATAACACGCACATGCAAAAACTGCTTTCATTCACGATCCAAGAGTTTGCCTCATACGAAAACATGCCTATTCAAATATATGCCATATTAGTTCAAATTTAACAACCAAAAATGATTTTTTTTCAGATACAAATCCTGATAGTTGTCATACTTCTGTTCAAAACATAGAGTGTGGTTACTCGTTAGAACCGTCTCGCGGTTCTAACGAGTACCCACAATCTATGTTTTTGAACACAAATAATAAAAATAAAGTAAACTCCTGTAAACTCCAATTTCACTACATAATAGTGGGGTTTAAGGGGGTCAAAAATTATAATGGCGTGTTTTCGTGATGATAATTTGCCATATTTTTTACTCTAAACAATGACTATGAGTGGTCGTTAGAACCGCCTCAGTCAGGTGATGAGCGGTTCTAACGAGTACACATAACCTATGTTTTTGAGCGACAATATAGAAAATAATGTATTCTCTTGTAAACCAGACTTTTTGCTATAGTATGTGATATTTTCCATGGTGCTCATTACATGGACGTCTTAACTTGATGAGCCACCGAAACGAGTTCAGACACACGATAGTAAACGCCATCGAAATTGAGCAAGCGCACTACAAAACCTACAATAAGACATGTGCGCCCAGCGAAGACTCAGACCAGCCTGCGCATCCTCGCAGTCTGATCAGAGTCTTTGCTGTGCGCTTTAATAATAGCTAAGGACCCAATGCTCCTTAATGCAGCAAGAGAAGTCGCTGGTCGAGACTATATGGAAGCGCAGGCTGATCTGATTCTTCGCTGGGCGCACATGTAAATTGTAGGAAATGTTGTGCCCCGGCTACGAAACTGGGATAAGCAGCACCGTATTTAACCTAAATTTCACCTGTTTATATTCAGTACCTCAATAATATAAAAAAAAAATGTGTAACTATGATTTCAGGACTGAGAGACAAGGTATGACCTATGGTTATGTAGGTATGAGGCGGCCAGGGCATTGAACAGTCTTCCAAATGAGCTCCGACAAGTGGAGATCTTCCCACAGTTCAAGCGACTGTTGCATGCCTGGGACGGTCAGTGTAAGGGTCGTTCATGTTCATGATAGACTCTGTTTTCATTTATTCTGCCTTTTAGTTGCTCAAAGATCTCCGTGTATCTGTGTTTGATTGTCCTGTTTTTTCAATGTGTGTTTTAGTAATATATGTGTTTCTCTTACTTTCTTTCTTAGTTGTCATCTGTTTTATTTGTGTATATATATTTATTGTGTTACTTTGTTTTATGTTCCATGTGATGTGATAACTTAGTTACTTTAATTTGTACTATACACTTGTTTGTCGAAGAAAAAGTCCATTAGGGCTTATGTTAATAGTTACTACATATTCGACAGTAAATTCTAAATATTCGGACACCCTCAACACCTCACCATACTTGTTCAGGTATTATTTATTACCCGATGTTATGTGTTAAAGTAGCTGGATTAGTAGCAAATACTGACGCCGTATAATGGGGCGACTCATATAGGGATCACCCATGGTTACATTTGCCTTAGTCCCGATGGAGCTGTTTGAACACGAAGCCGCAAGGCAAATGTTATTGCAATGAAATAACCATGGGTGATCGTTGTTCTTGAATATATATGAGCCAGCGCATGACAAAACCTACAATAAGACTCGGAACAGCCTGCGCATCCACACAGTCTGACCAGAGTCTTCGTTGTGCGCTCTAAGGATAGCTAAGGGCCCAGTTTTCCTCCATGCAGCAAGAGAAGTCTCTGGTTAGACTATATGGATACGCAGGGTGATCTGAGTCTTCGCTGGACGCACATGTCTTATTGCAGGTTTTGTCATGCGCTGACTAAATTATAACTTACGATTCCAACGGCAAATTGTGACGAAAACGCCCCAAACATCTATATATAGCTCCATATAGACTCTTTAAATGTGACCGGCCAACCAACGTGGCGGCTAGTTCAGAATGTTGCCTACAATGACGTCAGTTTCCATCACGTGAACAAGTCCGTGAAATGGAGACCCCACCCCCATATCCCACTTTATATAGCGAAAACTGAGGTTAACGGGGGTATACATTATTTTTCTTATACTTGCTCAAAGACATAGGTTGTGGGTACTCGTTAGAACCGCCTCAATGAGGCGGTTCTAACGAGCACCCACAACCTATGTTTGCAGTATTTATAAGAAAAATATCACGGATTTTCATCAGAAAAATGGCTATTTTGAAGATGTGAAAAAATGCACTATATCGCACAGGTATGTTATCGTAATGCACAATGACCCTCTGGCATCAACTTAAAATTCTAAAATGCTACGTTAGTGGTGATAACTTTACGTCGCTCAACGTAACGTAAACGAAGCATGGCCTATCTTGTGATATCAAAATTCAAAACCCATGTTCAAGCAGTACGTGTATTTCATGATTTGAACATGGGTTTTGTTGTTTGAACTCCGCTTCTGGTCCATTCAAAAATAGTTTCAAACAGCTCTGTTGGACTTTATGCAATAATATAGGGATCAGCTTGTTTTGTTTTCCATGCATTGAGATTTGTTGGGTCCCGGGGAAGCTGTTTGAACATGAGGCCGTCAGGCAAAATTTACGATTCCATCACCAAAATTTAGACGAAAACGCAAAAAGCTCCATATTAACTCCATATAAACGCTTCAAATGCGACCGGAAAAAATTACAGTTTGTCATTGTCACGTGACTGTAATTTTGATGATGTTACTATGTCGGGGAAGGGTCGTAACTTATGTTGTGAGAACTTGTGACCCAACCCCATTGCATGCATGTTTTGTCATGTACTGATGCAATAAAATACGTTTAAACTAACTAAACCGGATAACCAACATGGCGGCTAGTTCAGAAACGTTGTTACGCAGTAACCTTCTGACGTAATCATAGAACTCTAAAGCGCTACGTTCAGAGCGATAACGTTATGTCGCCCAACGTAACGTAAAAAAGCAAGGCCCGTCTTGTGATATCAAAAGCTCAACTTCATGTTCAAACAGCACATGAATTTCATGATTTGAACATGTTTTTGTTGCTTGATCACGGATCTCGGTCCTTTGACAATGGCTTCAAACAGCCATGCGCATAGGTATTTATGCAAGAATCAAGGTTAACAGACACAATAAACCGAGTCTGCTGTTTTCGTTTATTTGGTGTAGTCTTTGCTTCCAAAAGATCTATCTATTCAGAACTTATTACTTTGTTTGCTCCGACATGTCTGTCCGAATTCATATGGTAACGACGGTACATATATTTTGAGAGTACAATTGGTAATATATGCTATAATTTCCATATATAATATTATAATTATACAATCAACTTGTCTTTGATTCTGTAGGAAGAAAGGAAAGTATGTGGCGTGATAACAGTTTGTTGCAAGTGAGTACATGTATATGACTTTCGTTGACAAACGTACGTGTGTATGTGCGCGTTATTTGCAGTTGTCCGGATTCGTATACATATACAGCCGGACAAACCTTTGGAATCGATGTAGTTAATAAACCATGTGCATGTGTATTTATATTTGAGTCAGCGCATGAAACATTTTCAAGTAGTCTTGAGCGACCAGCGAAGACTCAGATCAGCTGCGCATTTGCGCAGTCTGATCAGAGTCTTCACTGTTCGCATGTACCTACTATAGGCTAGTAACTATGCAGAGACATAAGCAAAAGGTTTTGTCATAGTGGATGGGTGCGCAGGTTTATATGAGTCTCTGCTGGTCGCACCAGTCGTTTTATAGGTTTTGTCATGCGCCGGCTCATTTCTCACTTTCGAAGCATTTAAAAACGTTAACTTACATTTTCAATAATGAATTTTACATTGCCAGTCTTTGCAGAAAAAAATGCTGTAGTTTACTATTGAGACATAACGTTGTTTATACCTCAATATTTATATTCTCAGTGCATTAACAGAAACCCCCCTATACTTTACAACTGGTAAGCAAGGATGAATACATTGACTCATGTGATGTCAGCAACGTCGAAATAAACAATGGTCCCCTACAATGTGATTGGACGATCGCGATTATATGGCACCAATGACGCTGTTCCGCTGTCTAAAAGGAAAACTGCGCGCAATTGTTTTCTTCTTTCATTTTAGTCCAAAAACATTTTTTTCTTTCGTCATATGATGGATGGGAAATAATGAACAAAGTAAGGAAATTGCACGACCCGTAGGGTATGCATTATAACCACCCCGTGAGTCCTTCCGTCCGTCTGTGGTCAGTTTGTGACGATCGCTTTAACTTTAGAATCGCTTGGAATATTTTTATTAATTTTGACATACGGATTTATATTGACAATACCTAGCCAATGATATTGCCTTGCGTCAGATTCCTTTATAAACGGCCTCGTCGAGACAAAATATAAAACAATGATAACGGAGAATAACTTCTAAACCGCTTGGAATATTAAGATCTGTTTTGGCATACTGTTTGGTACCTAACCAATAAATTGCCTTTTGCCAGATCACTTCATAAATGACCTCGCCGAGGCAATATATTATTTAAAAAATGATAACAGAGTATAATGTCTAAACCTCTTCGAATATTCAGATCATTTTTGATACACGAATTGATATTGACAATAACTAACCCAATAAATTGACTTATGCCAGATCACTTCATAAGTGGCCTCACCGAGGCAATATATATTAAAAGATAATAACAGTGTATAATGTCTAAACCTCTCGGAATAGTCCGATCTTTTTTGGCATACGGATTGATATTGACAATAACTAATCCAAGAAATCGTTTAATGCCAGATTACGTTTTGAATGGCCTCGCCGAGGCAAAATAATTAAGTATAACATTTAAACCGCTTGGAATATTTTGATCATTTTCGGCGTAGAGGTTGATATTGACAGTACCTAACCCAAAATTGCCTTATGCCAGATTATTTGACAAATGGCATCGCCTAGGCAAAATCTTTGGAAAATTATTATTTCATTTTTGTTGATAATCTGCTTGGAATATTTTGACAACTTTTGGCATGCAGATAGATAATGAAAAGATCTAATCAATGAGATTCTTTAATGACCGATTTCTTTATAAATAGCCTCGGCAAGGCAGAATTTTCACCAACTGACACGAGCGTATACCTTTCAAACCGACATGAATATTTTAATACTTTTTGTCATGCAGAAATATTTTCAAGATCTAGCTAATGAGATTGTCTAATGCCAGATGCCGTTGCATTTTTTAAACACTGATTACGGAGGTATTCCTTGTAAACCGCTGAACAAAATTGACAAGTGAGGCAAATTGTTCTCAAACTGATTACAGAGAATAACTTTAAAGCCGCCACAAATTGCACAAACTGCAGAACTTGCACGACCCACAGCTCAGCAGAATTTCTTCAAGTAAACTGTTGAGTGACAGAGATTTTCGGTTTGATGGAGGACAATGTCTGTGACATCAATTCTGTTATTCTGAAAAATATTCCGAAAAAAATTCAATAACCTTAAATTCCTTAATTTTAAATTTGTATTTTGTTTCTTCTCTAATTATATAAAAAGTCACGTAAGATATAAATTGCTACTGCAAGCTTCCACAATGAATAAAATTTTCGTAATTATGAAGAAAATGTCACGGTAAAGACATATTCTTGGATTGGTGTTTCATACCCCTTAAAAGTGGAAAATCACGGATATATTCCCACATGGAACCAAAACTCACATTTCTAAATATGGGCAATTAAAAATCGAAATAATCCAGCATATCCACTACAGTACAAAAAGTTTAATACCGCTCCGTATGATTAAACTGAGGACTTAAAAAGAAATATGGATCAGGTTTTTTTTTGGATCGGGGAGTGTGTTTCATACCCGACCAGCATGCAGTGCCGCAGTAGACAACAGGGCCAGTTTATTTCACTGTGGTGACCATAAAACATTTGGCAGTCATATTTTTGTTCTTGCCGATGTAATTGCAGAACAGCTGTTGTTTTGTTTTGCTATAACTACCCTTTTACACTGAAATAAATTTAGCCTGTACGACCAATGGAACGCGCAGCTAGCGTTTGATCATGTATCAAATCCTCTGTCCCAAAGTGCTGTAGTCTAGCTTTAACAATATTTGTCTACGACCACGGGCTAAGATTATCTAAAGGGTAAGCGATTTTTAATGTCTCCGTTTCGACGACGCAAAGCTCAGGACAAAATGGCACAAAAATGCTCCCCCACAGATTTAGCTATGTTGGCACGAAATTCTGGGAAATTACAGTTCACTTGATGGCTGAACAGGCGTCTGCGCAAGGAAGTAGTTTTGGAGGGATCTGTGCTCAAATCAGAGTGATGTTTCAACCCAAACAACCGTTCGCGGCCGTTAATTCACACGGAGTCGATTATTGATTGGCTGGGTGCACGTTACTAAATGCCTTTCAAAAGTAAGATGGACTTCAAATATTTGTAGCCGGGTAAGCATCAGGGTGATAATGAAGACCCAACAATTGTTGTTCTGAGGGTTGTTTATGTATACGCATAAAGGGTTTTCTGGCTATGACATCTTCAGTTGAATAATTAACAGAGAGTGAGTGTCTAATAAATATGAGAAATAGAACTGAGGGCTGTGAGTTGAGCAAGTGACCTGCTCGTAGGCTTTCTTCTGCCCAACTGATTTTAGGCTGTAAAATTTGTGGTGCGAAGTGGGCAAAAGGTCACACTAGGGTTAGATTAATTAAATTAGCAAACCATTCAAAAGTATTCATCCTAGCAACGCTCAAAACATTAAAATGATAGGTGATAACAAGTATTGTACCGTTAAAAATGTGCAGTCATTTCTGGCGCAGATTTCGCAGCAATGCCAATGACATTTAAGGTAAGCTAGTAACCTTGCTGCCATGCGCAGGGAGTAAAGAAACACCGAAAACAGCACCAAGCCGAAAAACTACATCTATGACACACAAACAATCAAAGGCAGTCTGCCATTCTACCAAATATCTTGAAAGCATTCCGTGAACTGTAAAATGCTGTATATTCAAAATGGCGATCTGTTAAGGTTTTTAAGGTTTTAAAACTGACAAGTGTGACATCATAGTCGAATCAATTTCTTTTAACTTTCATCGACTTATGAACAACATCGGGTCACGAACAAAGTTTAAGTGAACCCCTTAAATAAATTACATTTATTTCTTCACGTGACGCCATATGATCATTAGGTGGCGTCAAAATAAACTATGGTTATCTCCTGTATAATGGGACGATGTCGTTATAACGCCAGTGACGCTGGCCCACTTTTTATAGGAAAACTGTTTGGAATTTTTTCTTGTTTCGAATTTAACCTTGACATCAGAAATTACCACCAAACAATTGATGGAGGGGGTGGGGCATGGCCCCGGGGCAGCCCCAGGAGGCCCCTGGGCACCCCCAGGATGGTGTCAGTGAATGCATATTATCACAAGGAACATGAATATATTATACTTTAGTTGTGGGAATCCAAACAGTTTCGGATATATATGGCCCTCTTTGGTGAAGGCTGTGGCATGGCCCCAGCCCTCCTCGGAGACCACAGGGTTGGTGTCACTTAACGTGTCTTACAATAAGGAACACGAACCTATATGGTGAAGGGGTAGAGATGTGAACGGTTTCTAAGATATATGGCTTTGTTAAATATTGGAGCGGGTGGGGCATGGGCCCGTCGCACCCCTGGGGACCCGTAGGTTGATGTCACTGAACGCATCTTACCATAAAGAACACTACTATATTTGGTTTAAGGGACGGTATCTGAACGGTTTCTTAAAGGCATTTATTCTTGATTATTGAGGACTATCATTTCATTACATAATATTATGTAGCCCTCAGTGCTCACTGGAGAGAAGTCCTCTGTCTTCAACAGGTAAGGGGCCGCCTTGGGGAAAATCAATAAATTACTTACTGTTGACTGGTGTACATTATTGATTTTCCCCTTAAGTGTCTCAGTCAGGGGATTCAACAAGAGCTACTAACCACCCTATTAAGGGCCGCCTTTGATCTGCTATAGTCAGTATATCACAGGGGTCAATAAAACAATTATGGACACACAGTGTGTTTTACTGTTACAGAATAAATGCCTTTAAATTAAGAAGGATTTAACGTGCTCAAAATCCTCGCCCTTATTTCCGTCGCGAAAAAGACAAATATTTTGTCCAGTCCGCATGAAGGCTTTCATGTGGAGCGAACAAATTATGTGTCTAAATCGCGACGGACGTAAGGGCAAGGATTGCGGCCGCTTAAAATCGATTTTGCGGCCGCTTAACCCCCCTCCCCCAGTGGAATTCTTTTCACTGACCGTTCCACGGCGATTCTTCTGTCGCGGTTTATTTTTGTGATGGTTTGTCTTTCAGTGTGTGTATCACTTATATTATTTTGTTTTGGATAGCCAACTGACCATTTTGTGGGAAAGTTACGGTCCTTTCCGCTATTGATGTTTCCGTTTCAAGTTTGTGCTTCTTTCCCTTTGGTATCTCAACTCTATCGATTCCTGATCATTGCCTTCACTTCTATTTTTCTAACTCATCAGTGCAACAACTCCGAGAATACAAAAAATCAAACAGCCACAGAACTGAGGCCTAACCAACCGGCGTGCAATTAAAGAGGGAAACAAAGTCATCAACCGTGATTGGGTTAGTTACCATGCATGCAGTCTGTCGTATAACATTTATGTTGTACCAAATCTTTTGTATCGAAGACTGATTTTACGAAATTGGGTACTGAAATCATTGTAAGCATTTATTGTTTTGACTTATAAAAAAAATTGGGCTCCGATAGCCCTTGTTGCAGGAGAGATTTAAATCCAACATTGAATTTTGAAATTAAATCGGAATGATGTCAATGATACATGTATTTAGAAAAAGGTTTTGCGTAGTTTATGATACAGACAACCCTGATTAAGAAATGTAGCAGTTAACAATATGTTACGTGTGTTGAAGTCAGTTGCACGACTAGACACTCTGGCAATCGAATTGCGAAATATAAACGCCATAGGATGCCGCACGAGGAACATAACCATCCAAGAAAGGAAAAAGTACAATTTCAAGAAACAAACCCATCTACAACAGATAATTGAAAAATCAGAAAAGGGGCCTCGGTATCACAAAAATTTGCTTTATTTTGCTGAAGTTCTATGTGTGTGTGTGTGTGTGGGGGGGGGGGGGTAAATACGACAGATCAAACCATCGAAATAGGTATTGTCATTATTAAAAAAAATATCCAGATATCTAGAAGTCGAGCTAAAGTGTTCAATGATTTCAGATTGGTTTTCAACGGACAGGGACATCATGAAGTCTCTTTCCTACCAAACCAAGAGCATATCATCCACAACGGGACACAATATGTAGCCACCGGAATACACACAGTTTGTATAAATAACTAAGTACCAAATGTAAATATTGTCACGTAGAAAGAAAATACCTGCCGAGGTCGGCAACATTCTTTCGTGGAGATTAATCATGTAATCTTTTCTACGGTCATTTTCTCCCTCTCGCTGATTCAAGAAGAGCAGTTGTCAGTTTCTGGCGAAAAAAATGTCCACTGTACTGGTTAACCGCTTACTTATAAAAAATAGAAGTGAAAGCAATGATCAGGAATCGATACAATCAACCCACAGCTCCCATCAGAGACACCAAAGGGAACGAAGCACAAACATGAAACAACAGACCTAATGGAAACATCAATAGCGGAAAGCCAAAAGGACAGTTACTTTCCCATAAAATGGTCAATAGCCTGCCCAGGAAAAATGTGGATAGGTAAACTGACTGGCTAAAATGACCTAAAATAGTGTTGACTAGACCGTTAAACTCAAACACAAACACACAAACAAGAAAAGAAAGAGTTTCATGCACTTTCTGACATGACCCTAATATATAATATTTTGCTATTCAGGAGTGAAAAAAAAGCATTTCTTACATTACATGCGAGAGACTTTTTGTAGTCAATGAAGCACAAATAATGATTTCCCCTCTTACAAATATTCATCTATTAAACATTTTAAGTTAATGATATGACCTGTTGTTCCATAACGCATATGGAACCCAGCTTCTTCTTCACAACAACCTAACAAACAACTTAAACTCATAACAACCTAAAAAACAACGTAAAACTCATATCATCTATATGTTTGTTTAATATAGTATTAGGCACAACAGTGAAGATCTTCCTAAAGCAGATTAAAATGGTTGTCGTTGTCAGCTTGTCGAAAGCGTAAAACTAGATCGCACGGCACCAGGAAAAATGGCAACTATAAATGTAAATTAAGTGCTTTTAAAAGAAACAATACCAGGCTGAAGTGACTGTCCATAATATTATTGAATCATGGACGCCACTCATCGTTTGCATTTTTAAGTTCATTACCCTTTTGTGCATTACGTATTCTGGATACCGAGGCGAATAAATTCAACGATAGCTTTAATCAGTTATACGATGCTGCTCATTTAACTAGAGGTTATACTAAGAATGCTCAGCGTCCTTTCATCGATTCTGTGTGCTTTTGTGGAAGACCATCTTTGGGACTGTTCAAATGTGGTCTTAAAGACCACTTTTGAACTGTCTCAAATGTGGTCTTTATATCCTAAGTCTTTGGTCTCCTTTCGTAGACAGCTATGTTCTTCCATCATTACTTCATTTTGCGTCGATATGGTGCATATCAACGCGAAATGAAATAATTTTTTTAACTTCATTTCGCAACGACTACGCCAACGCATAATGAAACAAAAAAAAATCAAAATGAAGAAGTTACTACATTACTTCGTTATGCGTTGTATCACACCCTCAGATATAAATTTTAGCGGCCGGTTGGGCCACACACCCAAAATTTTTCGGGATGTGAGGGGGGGGGGTGGCAACGCCCCCCTCCCCTTCAATCCTCCCCCAGAATACTTTAGTGGGGAGGCGCGCGAAAAAAGCAGGTCACTTTTTGCCCAAAAAAATCCTAAAGCTAACATAACTATCCAGGGGTTGAAATGCAGATTTTAGGTGCTTCTGGGGCTTAAAATGGGGGCGGGGGGGGGGGTGCAGACACGTAAAACACATCTAAGTTGGAAAGGGACGGACTTGTTCACCTGATTATAAATAACCGTTACCTGAACATTTTCGTACAAACGGTAGTTGCACGCAGGTCTGTGATAGCCACGTTTACATTACGTAAACACGCATATACAAATACAGGATAATCTTTACCACCGAAAATACGAAAATTTTAAGCTAAAAAATTGCGATAGTTTTCTTATTTCTGCTCGAAAGATAGATTGTGGATTCTCGTTAGAACCGCCTCATCGAGGCGGTTCTAACGAATACCCACAACCTATATTTTAGAGCAGAAATAAGAAAAATAAGGTTTACCCCTGTAAACCCAAGTTTTACTACATAAAAGTGGGGTTCAAGGGGATCAAATTTATATAGGCGTGTTTTCGTGATGCATCAGAAATGTTAACTTCACTTGTATTTATAACTATGGGTCGATTGATAAACAAGCAACAAAAAATCTGAGGTAGAAATGGTCTTATAACCCTTATACTTGGATGTTCCGATAAAATGTTATAGTTTATATCTCCGGGTGTATTTTCGGTTAATTTTGTGAATCTATTCATAATCGATAGTAAATGGCTTATATTTATAACGCTTATATAACGACAAGCGTTATAAATAGCTTTGATATCAGTTTGCTAACGATTTGATTTTGCAATACATGAACGTTTTTAGTTTAAAGAACCATCCAAACGTTTTACATGAACTGGGTCACAAGACCGTTATCAATTCGCATTATCATTTCCGCTTTAGAGGTATATGACAATAGGCTGTGTCTCAAAGTCACCGAACCATGACATATAAGTCAGGGTCAAACACGAATGCTTATAGTCTTTCAAAATGCAGTGAGACGTGAATGCACTTTTAATTTTGGACTAGTCCGCGTTTTAGGTAAATCGCCTTCAGCTAGGATTTTATACTAGGCGATATAGTTTTACTGAGGATCGTAATGCATCATTTTAACCACTTGGCCACGTATTTTACATAATGGCATTATCAAAAAAAACTTCTTTATAATTTCTAAATCCTGTGAAAAAAGAAACCCGAAACCTGCTTCCCCTAAAACATGGAATAGTCGTATCAAGCTTCAACATTGAACTCTCAAAGGTCGTTGATAAACTATACATAAAAGTTCCCATCAATAATGTAGCTCATGTAGTTCTTCACAAATGAACTTGAACATTAGGGTTGATGCTAGGTTTTTTTTTTTTTTTTGTTTTTGGTTTTACGGCCCTTTCAAGATTATTTCACTCATATCGAGCCGATCGTTAATCAGAGGTGGGCGAAAACCGGAGAACCCGGAGAAAAACCACCTGACCTTCCGTTGCAGAACTTGGCGTCTCACCTGTGACCCGAGCGAGGCTCGAACCACAGCGGTGAGAGACCTAATGATCAACAGTCAGCGCTCTTAACCACAAGACCATGGAGGCCCGTTGCTAGGTTTGATGCAACTTATCATAATTGTCAGTGATCCGTGAAATGTAGATCAAAGTCGCATACATATACGGATGATTGCATTCAAGTTGACATCCCTGGTTGCAAGCGCTCTTATCCACTAGGCCACGGAGGCCCGCTACTCTTCAAGGCGAATGCACGGTATGTACCTGTATCACGAATGGGCATCCGTGAACAAGTCCGTGAAATAAAGACCCCCCCCCCCCCTAAACCACACTTTATATAGAGAACACTAGGGTTTACGGAGGTAAACATTAGTTTCCTTATTTCTGCTCCAAGACATAGGTTGTGGGTACTCGTTAGAACCGCCTCAATGAGGCGGTTCTAACGAGCACCCAAAACCTATGTTTGGAGCAGAAATAAGGAAACTATCACAGTTTTTCATCAGAAAAAAATACATTTTTGTGAGGTTTGAAACATGCACCATATCACAAGGATGTGTTATCGTAATGGGTGCAGCAATTTGGAAACCCACTAGCATTATAAATGGCTCCAGTTATCTGGGGATCCCGAAAATTAAAAAAAAAAAAAAAAAAAATGGAAAGCCCATCTGGTCGCTCACACGTTTTAAATTAAAAGAAAATCGTAACATTATTTTCGGATCGAGATCGTTATAATGAGTTATAATGTGAAACTGTTAAGTAACACGTATTAAACAATTGAACATGGCTGATATGGAAGTGTTACAAGAATTACTAACAGTTCGGTATCAATTTCATTGCTATGATGTACAGTTGTGCACAGGACCCACGCATTATTGCGACTCCTCAGCAAGAGAATGTAGGCCATGCTCTCCAGAAATTTGTCGACTGGAAGGAAGTGAAGATTTCCCGCTTCAATGTTACTTCAACTGCATCATCCGTAAGTAATACAGCGAGTGTGTGTGAATTCGGGTTTAACGTCGCTTTCAACAATTTTTCAGTCATATCACGACGGTGTCTGGTTGCGACAGGGAGTTCAATGCTCACTTTTATAGTGCTGCCTCACTGAAGTATCATGTCCCAGACACATTACATGATACCACACCCAGTCACATTATCCTGACACTGGGTCGACCAGTCGTAGCTCTACCCAGTAAATCTGAGTGCCAAGCGAGGAGCAGCTAGTACCATTTTTAACGACTTTGGTATGTCGCGGCCCAGGATCGAACCCGTGACCTCCCGTTCCCCGGAGCGGACACTCTACCAACTGAGCTATCGGGGCCGGTAATACAGCGAACTTCCGCCATAAAGACCGCATAATTCTGCTATAAAAAGCTTATTTTGAAGGGTACACTTAATTTTTCTTTGTGTTTTCTGCCTTCAATGTCCTCTGGTTAGGCACCACCTTTGGGACTGTTTTTAAGATCACTTTTGAACAGTCCCAAAGGCGGTCTTAATATAGGAATTTTACTGTATTAAGTTATATTGGAAATCAAAGTGCAATGTGGCCGCGTCGAAGGAAAAGGGGGTCATTGACCAAGCGCGCCAAGCGAAGCCTCCGATCAGCCTGCGCATGCGCGCATTCTGATCGGGGTCTTCGCTGTGCAGTAGAGGATTGCCATTGGTACAAAGCTTTTTGTGCAGTTTGGGTAGCTTGTATTCTAAGTTTCTGTATAGACTAATCTGAGACTTCGATGAGCGCATATCGTCGGGATCCTTTTCGCGTGTCTCGGTCTCATAAATGATAAACATGATGTTTGGGTTTTATTGCACCTCTTCATAAACAACACTCAATTTTCAAAATACAACACTGGGTCCATTTCCAAGACGAATAAAACTATATGATGAAGTAAGGGAAGACGTTTTACCCCCACTTGCAGCTGTAAAGAAAATCAAATCATGAGCATTATATAGAACTGAAAAACAGATCAGTTCGAGTGTAATTTGCATCACGAAAACACACCTATATAATTATGACCCACTTGAACCCCACTTTAATATAGTAAAACTGGGGTTTACAGGGGTAAACCTTATTTTTCTTATTTCTGCTCTAAAATATAGAGTGTGGGTACTCGTTAGAACCGCCTCGATGAGGCGGTTCTAACAAGTGCCCATAATCTATATTTTGAGCAGAAATAAGAAAAACATCACAATATTTCATCATAACATTATCATTTTTTTCGGCGATAAAGGTGGCAATGTATTTGTATAGGCGTGTTTGCGTAATGATTAGAAATAAAATCACAGTTTGGAGCTTAGATGTAAAGTTGACCAAAACACGAGCGCATAGCCGGAGCGATTTCTCTACATTTTACTGACCGACATAGTGTGATTAATTACTCAACAATTCATACACAATTGCTGATATATTTCGATTCTAACACAATAGGATCGTCTATAATTTTCATCACGAAACATGCCTATATAAATTTGACCCCATTAAACCCCACCTTTATATAGTAAAACTGGGGTTTCCGTGGGTATATCTTTTTTTTATTATTTCTGCTCTAAAATATAGATTGTGAGTACTCGTTAGAACCGCCTCGATTAGGCGGTTCGTAGAACCGCCACGATCAGGCGGTTCTATCGAGTGCCTTAATCTATATTTTGAGGAGAAATAAGAAAAATATCACAATTTATCATAAAATTGTCATTTTTTCGGCGATAAAGGTGGCAATGTATAGGCGTGTTGCGTAATGTGTTGTTTCCTTCAGATTCTTCCAACCGTTCGAACTTGTTTTTAAGAAACCAACCAGCCCTCTTCCACGCACAGTTAAGTCCTTTGCAACGTTTTGGATGCGATGATAAAATGGTTTTCACCGTCGAACGTCAAAGAATCTACGAGTGGCGTAATATAACAGCGGATTTATGCGTAACGCTCTTCTTGCCGTTGATTTAAGGCACAATTAATAACAGCTGGTAAACATTGCCTATTTTGGCCCGCTGTGAAAGAATGCTCAGTAGTTTCTCATATGTATTGGTCCTATAATACTTTATGAAGCTCAGAAGATACAGCAGTCACTAATCGTCATCTTCTTCCACAATTTGTTCGATTATGAGTTGAGAAAGCAATCTGTATCCTTCCTTTATGCCGACCTCGAAATCCCAGTGGTCATAAGGTCGCGGGTTCGATACCTGCGGGGTCAGCATCATTCCTTCAATCATACACTCTCAGTCGGCCCTGTAGAGTCGCACAATATGTGGCGAAAAAACAATATAATATAGTGAAATTCCGCTATTAAGACCACCTAAAATTAAGACTAATTCTGCTGTATAAAGCTTATTTAGAAGGGTGCAGTTATTCTTTCTTCGTGTTTTCTGCACATAATGTCCTCTGGTCAGGGACCACCTTTGAGATTGTTCAAAAGTGGTCTAAAGACCACATTTGAACAGTCCCAACTGTGGTCTTAATATAGGAATTTTACTGTATATACCCGAGCAAGTTCAATATTTAAAAGAGGAAGCTTTTCCAGGGTGTTCATTACACGAGCTGGTTAAGGTGATTGTCCCTACCCTGTTTGCGAGTGCTCCATGCAGTAATTGGGGAAGTGTTAACCATCACGTGAACATGTCCCGTGAAATTAACACCCCTCTAAACCCACTTTATATAGCGAAAACTGAGGATTACTGGGTATACACTATTTTACTCATTTCTGTTTCAAGACATAGGTTGTTGGTACTCGTTAGAATTGAGGCGGTTCCAACGAGCACCCTCAACCTATATTTGCAATATAAGTAAAAACGACACCACGGATTGTCATCAGATTTTGGAGATGCGAACAAATGATTGATTGATTGATTGATTGATTGATTTTACAGATGATGCCATGCTGAAGGCAAACAAATCTACAACAGTTATTTCCACGAACAAATGTTTTGATTACCCGCTAACAACAGAATCTACTGATATCATGCATTGGATTGAAAATCCAGTCTGGTTCATTCTGTTTGTTTTCATGACTGTCACAGTAATAATTGTCAGTTTCTTGATTGCGTTTATAAAGCGAAAATATATTTATGAAAAGATTCAAAAGTTGTGTACGTATCAAAAAGGGACACCGACAATGAGAGACAATAACAATGAAAGGGGATGTGACGGTGGAGAAAGCGGAAGTGATATGACGTGCAATGCGAGAGTTGGCACAGAGTATAGAGACTCGGCAACTGTAGTGTTGGAAATTCATAATGGACGTGCTACGGGTACAGCAGAATATCATATGCTTCTCGAGCAGAAGGAAACAGAATTACATGGAATTTCTACAGAAATAAATGAAGCTATTACTAATAATCCACCCCTGAACTTGACTTCCTTTGATAACGACGGAAACCTCACTTGTAATTGAAGAGGGGCACACACACACACACGCACGCACGCACACGTACGCATGCACGCACGGACCTTCCTATCACACTGTCCGGAATGCGTTATTAGCTATAACCTTTCTAAGAAATAAAGCTACTAGTTCCAAAAAAATAGATTGTGGGTACTCATTAAAATTGCCTCGATGTGGCGGTTCTAACGAGTACCTACAATGTATATTATGAGCAGAAATAAGAAAACTATCGGGCAATATCCTGTTATCGTCCCCCCGGGGATGATTCTTTCTACAAAACTTATTTATTTAAAAAATGACTAAATTCTCCTAATTTCCGTTTCATCTATGTCAACTAGACGCTTGCATGTAAATAAAAATAACAACCAATAGTATTATCGATAACATATTTGAGCCAGCGTAAGACAAAATGTAAATGCTGGTCACAACAGTTTTATTGTAGGTTTTATCAAGCGCCGGCATACATATTTGTAAATAAATATATACTCACCCTGACGTACAATTTCGCGCCAAATGTCATTCAGCAACACTGGAGGAAGAGCGTGATGAAATGGGGTGGGGTACTGGAACTTGAATTTGGTAAGTTGCTTTTAATGTGGCCGAAAATGTCAAGGAAAAATGGCCTTTCGTTGCAGAACTTTCCGTAACACATGTTTGTTTAAGGGTTCAACAATTTCACATTTACTAAGATAATTATTAACAAATATTTTTCCCGTTTGTTGTGTCCCATATATACATGTCTATTTACAGGATGAGCAATTGGATTGTTCATTACTTTAAACAAAGTCCTCGTCATCCGACGAGAACTCCCAAAGGAATTCACTCCTGCTGTACCTTTTGGGGGCTTTCTTCTTGGTTCTTTTGGGCCTTTCTTTTTTTTCTTCTACGTAGCCCTTTGGGTGACAAATTTTGTCAGTTCTCATTCTACTTTTGGCTTTACATGCCGATGTTGCTGGTGCTGCTGCTGAAACTGATCGTGATGTGGTTGCCTCTACCTGTTCAGAAATGGCATTTTTCTCCTTGGGTTGCCTCCTCGACCTGCGCGTGGTGACCCCAGGGGGCGTGACTACAGGTAGTGTTGGTGGTTCTACGATAGTACTGTCCTGCTCATCTTCACCTGACAAACTTGTAGACCCCGAAAACATAGTCATCAGCTCGGTTTCTGTGATCGGGGAAAGAGCTGCAAAAGTTGCACAAGTGGCACGTTGGTTTATAGGAATGTTGGTGTCGTCGCTGCTTACAACAATAGGCACCTGCTCACTGTCGCTTTGCGAAGAACTTACTTCGGATTCTGCATTAGAATTCGATACAGGCATAATGGTACATTCACCTAAGGGCGTTTCAGTTACTTCGAAATTCCACGAGTCAAAAAGTGGGACTGTGTATGTATATTGGGGTGGCCCTTCAAGACTGTAAACAACTTTCAATAACTCAAAGAAAGCCTCATAAAGGTGGCTTTTACATTCAGAACGCCACATTATTTCACACATATGACCCTCAAACTGAGATAACTGTGTCCCGGACATCCGACGGAAATGGTCCTTGGCGTGTTTCCACGCACCTTCAATTTCATTTGTATGGCAAACAACCCTTTCACCAGTAGATTCGTTTATATAAACCTTCTTGAAACTGTATTTGTGAATAACAGTAAAATGTTTATATCCTTGACTGTTCAAATCGCAATACGCGCTCCAACCATCTGAATAAATGGTTGAACCGGGTGCTACATGGCGCGTTATCAAAGGAATAAGGGTCTCTTTTGTGCGGTCAGAAACTGGGTAGAGTATAATGGTGTTTGATTGCCTTTCAACCATTCCAAATATCCATACCCGGAGACCAGGACGAGGGTTACCACGGTGGTACTTTACCTTTCTACCAAATAATGATTCGTCTAGTTCTATCTCACCAGAAAGGATTCTATTCGTAGTGTACCTGTGAAAATGTTCTTTAAATAGTTCGCGAATATAACTGGCCCAGTTTACCGCAGTGCTCTTATAGCTCATTCCGGCGAATACCGAACATTGCAACAAAGACATTTTATCCAGATAGGACTTTGTGAAAATCATTACATCATGAATAGTAATATTTGCTTTGTCAAAGAATGAATACGTCCTAAGACTTTTTTCATGATTCCTGTTTTTATTGCACCGGAAAGAAGCACCCCCAGACTTACCAGCACGCTGTTTGAGAAACATTTGTCCACCACATGCCTCAACAGTATCTAACCCTTTCTCAGTTCTTACTTTAGATGTGCATTTGATAGAATGAGCCAGAAGGCCATTGTTCTGGCACCACGAAATTACCTTTTCTTCATCAGACAAAAAAAGAGAAAAGAAATTCCAAGGATTTTTTAAATCCTTTATTTCAATATCCTCACAATTCGCAAGCCTCTCCCTGTAGCTTCCCCCACCCCTTCTTGAATCCACCTTATCCGACATTTTCCAACGCCTTTTAACCAATTTAAGCTTTATGTTGTGCCTTCTTCCTCTTCTATTAAACTGAATACCCTCATGTAAGGCAATGGTTATCATATCACTATGGCTTGATGTTTTCTTGTAAACTGGTTTGGTAACAATTGAAAATGGGGCTACAAGTGGGAGAATATTCATTGCCATCGCTATATATACTCCTGTTATTGTCCCCGAGTATTATAATTGAAATTCAAATTTTGTGTAAGAATGTTCCCCGGGGATGATAATTACATAGAATTTTACGTCTAAGAATCGTCCCCGGGGATGATATTTATATGGAAAATTACGTGTAAGAATCATCCCCGGGGATGATAATTACATTGAGTTTTCCGTTAAAAAATCGTTCCCGGGGATGATAACGGGAGTATATATAGCGACCAAATGAATTATTCCTACTTGGATGTTCTATGTAATAGTGCCAATCAATAAACGAGTTACTTTAAGACACTTGTCTACCCCCAAAACATTTCCGAGCCCCATTTTGCTGAATGAAAGTCCCCCGAAGAAAACCCTCTTCCCGGGGAAACTTCCCCTTGCAATGCATTAAAATAAAGTTTCTTTTGGAAGAGTCGTCGCTATATATATACTCCCGTTATCGTCCCCGGTGTTAAAAATTGCCATTGAAACTCTGTGTAAGAATCGTCCCCGGGGATGATAATTACATTGAGCTTCTCGTTAAAGAATCGTCCCCGGGGATGATAACGGGAGTATATAAAGCGACGAAATGAATTATTCCTACTTGGATGTTCTATGTAATAGTGCCAATCAATAAACGAGTTACTTTAAGACACTTGTCTACCCCCAAAACATTTCCGAGCCCCATTTTGCTGAATGAAAGTCCCCCGAAGAAAACCCTCTTCCCGGGGAAACTTCCCCTTGCAATGCATTAAAATAAAGTTTCTTTTGGAAGAGTCGTCGCTATATATATACTCCCGTTATCGTCCCCGGTGTTAAAAATTGCCATTGAAACTCTGTGTAAGAATCGTCCCCGGGGATGATAATTACATTGAGCTTCTCGTTAAAGAATCGTCCCCGGGGATGATAACGGGAGTATATAAAGCGACGAAATGAATTATTCCTACTTGGATGTTCTATGTAATAGTGCCAATCAATAAACGAGTTACTTTAAGACACTTGTCTACCCCCAAAACATTTCCGAGCCCCATTTTGCTGAATGAAAGTCCCCCGAAGAAAACCCTCTTCCCGGGGAAACTTCCCCTTGCAATGCATTAAAATAAAGTTTCTTTTGGAAGAGTCGTCGCTATATATATACTCCCGTTATCGTCCCCGGTGTTAAAAATTGCCATAGAATCGTCCCCGGGGATGATAATTACATTGAGCTTCTCGTTAAAGAATCGTCCCCGGGGATGATAACGGGAGTATATAAAGCGACGAAATGAATTATTCCTACTTGGATGTTCTATGTAATAGTGCCAATCAATAAACGAGTTACTTTAAGACACTTGTCTACCCCCAAAACATTTCCGAGCCCCATTTTGCTGAATGAAAGTCCCCCGAAGAAAACCCTCTTCCCGGGGAAACTTCCCCTTGCAATGCATTAAAATAAAAATTCTTTTGGAAGAGTCGTCGCTATATATATACTCCCGTTATCGTCCCCGGTGTTAAAAATTGCCATTGAAACTCTGTGTAAGAATCGTCCCCGGGGATGATAATTACATTGAGCTTCTCGTTAAAGAATCGTCCCCGGGGATGATAACGGGAGTATATAAAGCGACGAAATGAATTATTCCTACTTGGATGTTCTATGTAATAGTGCCAATCAATAAACGAGTTACTTTAAGATACTTGTCTACCCCCAAAACATTTCCGAGCCCCATTTTGCTGGATGAAGGTCCCCCGAAGAAAACCCTCTTCCCGGGGAAACTTCCCCTTGCAATGCATTAAAATAAAGTTTCTTTTGGAAGAGTCGTCGCTATATATATACTCCCGTAATCGTCCCCGGTGTTAAAAATTGTCATTCAAACTCTGTGTAAGAATCGTCCCCGGGGATGATAATTACATTGAGCTTCTCGTTAAAGAATCATCCCCGGGGATGATAACGGGAGTATATAAAGCGACGAAATGAATTATTCCTACTTGGATGTTCTTTGTAATAGTGCCAATCAATAAACGAGTTACTTTAAGACACTTGTCTACCCCCAAAACATTTCCGAGCCCCATTTTGCTGAATGAAAGTCCCCCGAAGAAAACCCTCTTCCCGGGGAAACTTCCCCTTGTAATGCATTAAAATAAAGTTTATTTTGGAAGAGTCGTCACTATATATATACTCCCGTTATCGTCCCCGGTGTTAGAAATAACTATTGAAACTCTGTGTAAGAATCGTCCCCGGGGATGATAATTACATTGAGCTTTCCGTTAAAGAATCGTCCCCGGGGATGATAACGGGAGTATATATAGCGACGAAATGAATTATTCCTACTTGGATGTTTTTTTAATAGTGCCAGTCAATAGACGAGTTACTTTAAGACACTTGTCTTACCCCAAAATAATGAAAAATATGAGAACCTATATTTTTCAAAGGGAAGATTATATGTCTAAAAAATTGAAATTCTGCGTCATTTCAAGCCCACGTACTGTGTTATTATTTGATTTCATTTTCCCCCAAAGCACCTCAATCATCGGGTGCAACTTTGGATGTATATTTATATCTTGACATGAATACCATACACGTGTCGCTACATATATTACCGTTTATACTATGTAATTCAATAAAGAATGTCCTGACAATCTTCTATTTTTTTCATTATTATCATTAGGAAAACACGCCTATACACATATATTGAAGATTTTATCACCACTAGAAATTTTTTTTTTTTTTTTTGGTTTGGGTTTTACGGCCCTTTCAAGATTATTTCACTCATATCGAGCCGATCGTTAATCAGAGGTGGGCGAAAACCGGAGTACCCGGAGAAAAACCACCTGACCTTCCGTTGCAGAACTTGGCGTCTCACACGTGGCCAGAGCGAGGCTCGAACCTACGGCGGTGAGAGACCTAATGACTAAGAGTCAGCGCTCTTATCCACTAGGCCACGGAGGCCCGTTCACCACTAGAAATGGAACATTTTTGAAAAAAAGATATATTTTTGTTATTTCGGTATAAAACACACATTGTGTGTCCTCATCAGAACTATCGAGGCACTTCCATTGAATACCCACAATCTCAATTTTGGTTCAAATGGTAAGATAGTCTATATATGAGCTAGCGCAAGACAAAACCTACAATGATGCTTGAGCGACCAGCGAAGACTCGGATCAGCCTGCGCATCCGCGGGCTTTCGAAAGAGACATATAGTGGATGGATGTGCAAGTGGATTTGAGTCCCTGATGGTCCCACGGTCTAATTGTAGGTTTTGTCGTGTGCTGGCTCATATTAATATGCCTATTATGTACAAAATTATCAATGGAATGTTTTTTAGGTTGGTAAAAGTTCAATTATGAACTTTAACCTTGCTACCAGATTAAGAACATTACCATAAAAGGCAAACGATAACGTTACCATATTTATTGCATTTATATACAAGTTCAAATGTGAATGTATGTTTTTCATCTGTGTGTCATAATATGGGTGATAACAGAAGTCGGAATTGTCAAATCTATGAATTGTGGAGGGATATTCAGGATATTATAGGCGAGGCTAGATTGTGGCCCCATCGAATTCGTAGACTGTTTTGGACCCAGGGTGTGAAGCATTTTGACCGGATTTTGCTAGCCACGTTTGTGTTAGTAAATGGTCTAAACCCAGAGGTTTTTATGGAATGGACAGACTTAATGCATCTATGTGCTGATGGCACTGCTCATAGACATTTTGAAGCTCTGTTTAGATTGCTACCTGAAAGAAACTATACTTTGTATGCATACAATATAACTAATAATAGATACGAGTATCTTGACGGAACAGTCCGTAGATATGTACATGCGTCTAGGAGAACCTAACTTTGGTAAGTAAGAAAAAATAGAACTTCAATGGAACGTTTTAGAGTGGCAAACGGCTAGTTTTCACATGACGCAAATATTTTCAACCCATATATAATTTACGGAATAAAACTAAATTTATAGAAAAACGACGTTTAAAGATGACCACAGAAACATCGGTAACACTTACGGAATAAATCGCATTTAAAATTGAAATGCAGTTTATTCCGTAATTGTATTGTCATACTAAAGGATTTTGATCCAAAACATAGCCTACGAAACATCGACAAACTAACGGAAAGCTCAAATGCAGTTTATTCCGTTATTGTACTGTCATACTAAAGAATTGGCCACATAAACATCGGTAACACAACCGGAATAAATCGCATTTAAAATTGAAATGCAGTTTATTCCGTAATTGTATTGTCATACTAAAGGATTTTGAGTCAAAACATAGCCTCCGAAACATCGACAAACTAACGGATTTATTAACGGAGGGAGTTCGACCATCTACCAGACCATGGTAACAGAAGTCAAATTGTGCACGTTCTTCCCATGATTCCCATTTTTTTTCACCGGTGTGATCGAACGACGTGTGGTAGATGTTTGGTTGACTGGTACACAGACCCTCTATTTCTTGAACAGAAGCAGTCAATTCCCGGACATTAGTGTTCGCACCTTTCGCCGCCATCTTTGTTACGTATGGTGTGACGTATCTACCAGAGTAACCCATGCTTTAGTCTGGTTCGACCAGAATGACGTCACGACACTTCCGCTATGCTACCAGACTGAGTTCGATCACACTTTGGTTAACCACTGGTTAACCAAGGTTCGTGATCGAACTACCTCACTGTCATACTAAAGGATTTGCCACATAAACATCGATAACACTGACGGAATAAATGGCATTGAAAATTGAGATGCAATTTATTCCGTTTCTATGCTGTCATACTAAAGGATTTAGTTCCAAAGATGGCCACCCAAATATCGGTTACACTAACGGAATAAAGCGCATTGAAAATTGAAATTCAGTTTAATCCGTTAATCAGTTTTGATGATAGTTCCAAAGTCACCAAAATGGGGCTTGGAAATGTTTTGGGGGTAAGACAAGTGTCTTAAAGTAACTCGTTTATTGATTGTCTCTATTACAAAGAACATCCAATCAGGAATAATTTATTTCGTCGCTATATATACTCCCGTTATCATCCCCGGGGATGATTCTTTAACGGAAAGCGCAATGTAATTATCATCCCCGGGGACGATTCTTACACAGAGTTTCAATGGCAATTTTAACACCGGGGACGATAACGGGAGTACATATATAGCGACGACTCTTCCAAAATAAACTTTATCTTAATGCATTGCAAGGGGAAGTTTCCCCGGGAAGAGGGTTTTCTTCGGGGGACTTTCATCCAGCAAAATGGGGCTTGGAAATGTTTTGGGGGTAAGACAAGTGTCTTGAACTAACTCGTTTATTAATTGTCTCTATAACAAAAACCATCCAATCAGGAATAATTCATTTCGTCGCTATATATACTCCCGTTATCATCCCCGGGGAAGATTCTTTAACGGAAAGCGCAATGTAATTATCATCCCCGGGGACGATTCTTACACAGAGTTTCAATGGCAATTTTAACACCGGGGACGATAACGGGCGTATATATATAGCGATGACTCTTCCAAAATAAAATCACCAAAATAGTGTTGATAGGGACAATCAAACTTTGGCGGCAAATTTTTTATGTTACTATTTTTAGAACCAAGCGTCTAGTAACCCAGATTAATTAACGTAAAACCATATGATATGTCGTAAAATTGCATTTGTTTATTGTACAGAAAGAAACATCCCCGGGGGGACGATAACAGGATATTGCCAACTATCGTAATTTTTCATCTTAAAGTTTTCATTTTTACGGCGATAAAGGTTACAATGCATTTGTATAGGCGTGTTTTCGTGGCCTGTCGTCTTCCAGATCCACGTGCAAGTCATGCGGTTATTATTGTGAATGAAATGTCTCGCCTTTTTAAACATGTAAACGGTGTCTGTCATTATTGGTTTACGACAGAGACGGGTAGTATTAGCTGTAGACCTCAGGGTTTCATGCTGTATCTGTCTGTTTATTACCAATGCATTTCATTTCTAATACGTTCATGGCGCGTCCATGATATAACGTTTGATAATGCAAATAGCAAATATCCTCAGTGATTCACTTTATTCTATCATGTGATAGAATAACCTAAATGTACGGCCCCCGCCCATAGGGGCTTGAAGAAATATATGGGCTGCATGATGCTTCCACGCAGAGCTGAATCCGGCCCGCACACTAGTACTGGTAAACCGCATAGAGGATCTAAGCCTGTCCAGGAACCGCGGTGCGAGGTGGACCGTCCATGCTAATAAACCCTATTGGTTTCAATGGGCGACAGGGCTTGAGTTGTCATTTCATCTCAATGTCGGGTAAAAGTCCCACAAAATTGGAAGCAACGTCTCCAAAATGACCTTTACAGTGTTGACGGGGACGTTAAACCTCAAATCAAACAAACAAACAAAAACCTAAATGTAATGCATGTATGACCCCATTGTATTTCCCTATCCGTGTTGGATCGGTTGCCGGGGTTCACAATGGTTTTTGATTGCAATGGAATGTTATTATCATATAATGATAAAATATATATTCTCTCTCTCTCTCTCTCTCTCTCTCTCTCTCTCTCTCTCTCTCTCAGAATTGAACATGTTCTACTTCATGGCATGCCAAAACTGTTTGCCGCCGTATAATTCTATTTTTAATTTATATTTCCTTATATGTCATGAGAATAAAGTGTTTGTCTGTCTTTCTGTTGTAATGAGTTTTGAAAATTTTCATCATAAACTGTGAAGAAAGGTCAGTATAATAACTATTTGAATGGCAAATGATTAAGGAACCTGAAGGTGTTCAAAAGCTGGTTCTTATTTCAGAAAATAACTTTCACATTACGAAAATACGCCTGTACAAAAACATTGTAAACTTTACTTCCTAAAATAGATTTTTTTTCAGATGAAAAATAGTGATATTTTTCTTATTTCTGCTCAAAATATAGATTGTGGATGCTCGTTAGAATCGCCTCATCGAGGCGGTCCTAACGAGTACCCACAACTTATGTCTTGGGGCAGAAATAAGCAAAATATGGCACACCCCTTAAACCCCAGTTTTCGCTATAAAAATGGGGTTCGAGGGGATCAAAATTATACAGGCCTGTTTTCGTGATGTGACTTACGCTCTGGGTAACTCTTTGTTCACCACAAAATTTTCCAACCTTATCTACATTTATTTACGTAATGGAAAACCTTTTTTCATAGAAAAGACATAGCCCGGTAAAAACCTGCACGAACATCAGGGTGACCTGCGAAGACTCGAGGACTCATATCAGATGAAGCGGTGTATAGTCAGTAAAATGTACATCCCTGTAAAGCCAACTTTATATGTGGAAAACTGGGGTTTACACGCCTACGGAACGATAGAATGCGTACCCATTGGGTAAGAATTTGAAGCAATTAGAGCGCCATCCGGTGAGGAATTAGATCGCTAAAAAAGGTAAAGAAACTGTGCATTTTCTGTGTTTCATAAGTTATATAACTTTTACGAGGAAGTTATTTAAAAAACGGGGAATTACATTCAGGAGCCCATTGATATCGGCATCTTTGGAGTAAATACCAAATCCCGTACTTCACACATTTTGGCTAAATTTAGTTTCTCCTGCTGAAGGTGAACTCAAGCCTTAGAAAACGAGTGGTTTTTCGAGGTGTTTGTTGCCTTTTATTTATTACTGCGCTTTGCTACAAGTTCAGCGTATTAACATGCACACACAATAAACATATATGGTTATATGTGTTGAGGATATTTTGCTTGTCAATGCAGCACTAACGATAAATTACCACGGAAAAGGTCGAAAATGGTTGGTTACGCATTAGATCTATAGAAATGACAACAAAACTTGCAACTATAAAGCGGATCTGTTTTCATCTCCACGGCCCCAGAATCACCCGCACCTTGTTCTACGGAACCATTTTTAGCCAACCTGATAAGCAGTGCGCTATTGATTCGATAATGACATAGTATTTTATGGAAACATTTTCAGTCTCCGAATGATTTTCACTGACTTTTACGCTGTGTTTGTTTTATCAATGGTCCGGTAATTGCCTGAAATGAAATAAAACAGGTTTTTGAGTTTTAATTTCTGCGAAGAACTCCTCAGCTGTCAGAATTTGCTGGTTAAGCATTAGATCGTCTGGTTGAGCATTCGATAGCCAGGGAGGAGAAAATCTCACCAGTTGCTGCCTTAGTAAATGCCAGCAGCTTACTACAATAAAAGGTGGTCTACATATGATTTCTAAATTGTGTCAAAATCACCAGAGAAAGAAAGCCGTGATGAAAAAATACTTTTCTGGACAAGACCATTAAATGTCTGGGTATCATGCTTATCTGACCGAATGGCGCACAGATTCATAAATAAGAGGTCATTACTTGCTTTTGTAGAAAACAAAATGGCCAGCTTACGCTTTGTAATGGCAATTAAATCTATATCGTGTTTCTATGGTCAAGCATTAGAGAGCCAGGTTGAGCATAAGACACTCATGATTATAAACTTGGTGCTTATAAAAAATAGAAGTAAAGCAATGATCAGGAATCAATACAAGCTGGCTATCCAAAATGCGATACATACAATCAGTGACAAACAATAACATAAATAAAACGCCAAAGAAGAACCGCCTTGTAACAGTCAGTGAAAAGAATTCCACTGGGAATTGTTTGTCAATCGACCCAAAGGTGCTCAGAAGAAAAGCTGTTCTATTCTTAAGTGCACGTGAATATCACTGACTTGTCGGGAAAACTAGTAGAATGAAAATAGTCGCAGTGAGGTCAGAGTGTTATGAAAAACTAAAGAGGGTTATCTTTGAAACATAGGATGGGCTTGGCAAAGAGTGTAGACCCTGATCAGACGCTGCAGAATCCGGCGTCTGGTGAAGATCTACACTATTTGATTGGACACTGGAATTTAAGAGATTAATGAAACAGTTTAAGACTATTTCTCCTACCTACACTCGGAGGCAACAGACCCACCAGTCCTTTGTTATTTTTTTAAATCACATTATATTTTGAGCAGAAATGAGAAAAATATCACAATTTTTCATCTTAAAATTTTCGTTTTTTTTCGGCGATAAAGGTTACATTGTATTTATATAGGCGTATTTTCGTAATGATTATTGAAAGAAACAAAATGATGTGGAGAAAACAAATGACTACAACATTTTTAGTACTAAATACAATATTATCAACAGTCGGTCGATCGTGAACAAAAGACTGGACTTTTGGCTTAATGTAAACTGCCTAATAACTGCCTAGATACATCCGTGAGAAAATATTGCTCCATATTCAAAACGGTTTCAAAAGTTCCTCATATCTAAACATGATACTGCAGATGGAAGAAAATATTATAACTGAATAATTATACTCTATCAATTTATTATATCTATATTTTTTCCTCATATCTAAAAATGACACTGCCGATGAAACAAAATATTATAGCGTGTATGTTTTATTAAGAAGGAAGATTAGATCATGGAAGATTAGCTGAGGGCCTCATGGAAGATTAGCTATTACATGTATTTTTGTATGTGCTAAATGTTGCTACCCTCACTAAATAAAGTCCTTACTTACTTACTTACTGACTGACTGACTGACTGACTGACTTACTTACTTACTTCTCTCAATTTATTTAATGAACGCACCTGTCCTCCTGTTTACTTTTATAAATTTTACAAATGGATTCTGGTTCGTCTTGATTAACATAATTAAGAATACATGGTGTGTCATTCTTGCGCTGTTTGTATTAATAAGAATTTGGTTTTAGACAATATCTTTATCTCATCGTTTTGACAGTTAGCATAGAACTCACGGGATCTCCGATCTGGGTTATCGATCATGATACAGACATATATTTTGGGGGCATGCTTAGTCCCAGGAGTAGGATATTCAGGCTACCTATTTGCTTTGCAGAGGCGACCTAAAACAAATACGCCTTTCTTTTGCGTTACTATGCCTTTTGTCGCATTACTACGCCTTTTGATTCGCGTAAAAACGCCTTTGATTCGCATCGATGCGCCTTTCTTTTGCGTTACCACGTCTTTCTTTTGCATTAGTATGAACTTTTTCGCGTTACTACGCCTTGTTTTTGCGTTACTACGCCTTTTTTGCGTAGCTTCGCCTTCTGATTGGCGTTACTGCGTCTTTTGTTTTGCGTTTCTACGCCTTTTTTGCGTTATTACGTCTTTTGTGTCGCGTTCCTACGCCTTTACGGTAATTTATTTTTTCGTACATAAGCCAAATAGGCTTTCGTATCTGCAGTGTTAACGATCTTATCCTTAGCCTTTCACGCCTGAGTTTCTTAAACGGGTTCTCTCCATTTTTATTATTTTGGGCAATTCTTGTTAAGAGGGGATTTAGTCAAATTCATTTACAGGATGGCGAACAGCTTTGATTCTCGGATGAGACGGTTCATTAATGGCCGTCCAATCCGGATATAGATTTAATCGCCATTACAAAGCGTAAGCTGGCCATTTTGTTTCTACAAAAGCAAGTAATGACCTCTGATTTATGAATCGGCGCGTCATTCGGTCAGATAAGCATGATACCCAGACAATTAATGGTCTTGTCCAGAAAAGTATTGTTCATCACAGCTTTCTTTCTCTGGTGATTTTAACACAATTTAGAAATCATATGTAGACCACCTTTTATTGTAGTAAGCTGCTGGCATTTACTTAGGCAGCAACTGGTTTGATTTTCTCCTCTGGTTATCGAATGCTCAACCAGACGATCTAATGCTTAAACAGCAAATTTTGACAGATGAGGAGTTCTTCGCAGAAATTAAAACTCCAAAACCTGTTTTATTTCATTTCAGTCAATTACCGGACCATTGATAAAACAAACACAGTGAAAATCATTCGGTACTATGATTCTGGAGACTGAAAATGTTTCCCTTAAATACTATGTCATTATCGAATCAATAGCGCACTGCTTATCAGGTTGGCTAAAAATGGTTCCGTAGAACAAGGTGCGGGTGATTCTGGGGCCGTGGAGATGAAAATAGATTCGCTTTATAGTTGCAAGTTTTGTTATCATTTCTATAGATCTAATGCGTAACCAACCTTTTTCGACCTTTTCCGTGGTGATTTCTCGCTAGTGCTGCATTGACAAGCAAAACATCCACAACACATATAACCATATATGTTTATTGTGTGTGCAAAGCGCAATAATAAATAAAAGGCAACAAACACCTCGAAAAACCACCCGTTTTCAAAGGCTTCAGTTCACCTTCAGCAGGAGAAACTAAATTTAGCCAAAATGTGTGAAGTACGGGATTTGGTTTTTACTCCAAAGATGCCGATATCAATGGGCTCCTGAATGTAATTCCCCGTTTTTTAAATAACTTCTTTGTAAAAATTATATAACTTATGAAACACAGAAAATGCACAGTTTCTTTACCTTTTTTAGCGATCCAATTCCTCACCGGATGTCGCTCTAATTGCTTCATGTTCTTACCCAATGGTTACGCATTCTATCGTTCCGTAGGCGTGGTTTACAGAGGTGCTCCGATGCATAGACGGGCTACAACCTGCTCAATTAGGCAGTTAAACCGGCACTACTTAAATTTTATTTCTGCTCCAAAACATAGGTTGTGGGTACTCGTTAGAACCGCCTCAATGAGGCGGATCTAACGAGCACCCACAATCTATGTTTAAAGTATAAATAAGAAAAATATAACAGATTTCCATCAGAAAAGTAGCCATTTTGGAGATGTAAAAATATGTACTGTGTCGCACGGGTGTGTTGTCGTAATGCTTATTGAATTGAACATGTTCTAGTTTATGACATGCCAAAATGTTTGCCGCCGCATAATGCTATTTAATTTATATTTCCTTATATGTCATGTCAATGTACTTAAGAGAATAAAGTGTTTGTCTGTCTGTCTGTCTGTCGTTATGAGTTTTGAAAATTTTCATCATAAACTGGAGAGATAGGTCAGTATAATAACTATTTGAAGGTCAAATCATTTAGGAACCTAAAGGTGTTCAAAAGCTGGTTTTTATTTCAGAAAATAACTTTCTCATTACGAACATACGCCTGTACAAAAACATTGTAAACTTTACTTCCTAAAAATACATTTTTTTTTCAGATGAAAAATAGTGATATATGTCTTATTTCTGCTAAAAATATAGATTGTGGGTGCTCGTTAGAACCACCTCATCGAGGCGGTTCTAGCGAGGACCCACAAACAATGTCTTGGAGCAGACATAAGCAAAATATGGCATACCCCCTTAAACCCCAGTTTTCCCTATAAAAGTGGGGTTCGAGGGGGTCAAAATTATATAGGCGTGTTTTCGTGATGTGACTTACGTTCTGGGTAACTCTTTATTCACCACAAAATTTTCCAACCTTCTCTACATTTATTGACGTAATGGAAAACCATTTTTCATAGAAAAGACAGAGCCCGGTAAAAACCTGCAAGAAAATCAGGGTGACCTGCGAAGACTCGAAGACTCTGATCAGATGAAGCCGTGTACAGTCGGTAAAATGGTAACAGGACACTTCGGCCCCAAACCACCTCGGCCCCTAGACACTTCGGCCCCTAGACACCTCGGCCCCAAAACCACCTCGGCCCTACATAAAACTGAAACCCTAGACGGGTCGGCCCCTAGACATGTCGGCCCCATATACCTAGACACTTCGGCCCCACTTTGCTTTTCACGGGGCTTCCACTTAAATAGGAGATCGTGTTGGAATCCCGATGATTTTTTTTTTTATTTGCTGATTTGATTATTTTGATAGGGAGCGACGAATATTTGAACCTATAATATATATATATTTATTATATATTATAACGTTACTAAATAGAAAATCTATATGTCTATTTGTTTGTTTGTTTGTTTTGGAGTTTTACGGCCCAGTCCACACTATTTAGGTCATTTTTGAGCCGGTCAGTTTACCTATCAACACTTTCCTGGGCAGGCTTATACGTAAGCGGTTAACCAGTACAGTGCACATTCTTTCGCCAGAAACTGACAACTGCCCTTCTTGAATCAGCGGAAGGGAGAGAATGACCGTAGAAAAGATTTCATGATCAATCTCCACGCAAATGCATAAAAAGGGATTGACCTACTTTGCGCATCCTCCGCGATAGAAGTCACTGACTAACAAAACAAATACGAATTCAAGCCCGAGACCGCGTATGCCGGCACTTCATGTTATTATGTTACATATTGTATGTACATATGAACAAAACAAAACACAAAATATAAACCACTAGCACAATCTTGCGGGTACAAAAATCTGTCATCCCCAGCAACTGTGAGCGGGTGGGCTTGCCCTAAAACGGACAACACCACCTTTAAGGCACAAGAAAAACAAACAAAAAAGGTCCGTGGAGGGGTAAGCACATCCGCCCACATATATACTTAAAAAATAGACCACTCAACAAGCTGGGGAAACAGACCAAACAATGTAAAAATGTACATACGTTACATAAATATACAAAAATCAAATAAAAAAATAAAAAAACAAAAATACCAATATCAAAATTGACTCTTTCCAGCTCTGACATGGTTCGGCATATTGGCAAGCAAATAATTATAACGTCGAGTAGAAGACAAAATGGACCGACTGCAGCGGACTTACGATAGACACGGACGGACGGGGCTGGAGCCGAGCGATGGTCTCCCCATTCACCGGCAACGTGGAATGGGGATACCACCGAACGGCTACGGTGTAGTGCCAGAATGGATTCGTTCCCTGGGACCCCACCAGCTGACGACCCGTGACACGGGGAAACTGGAAACAACAACAACAACAACAACAAACGGTGCGAGTAGGACCGTTCATATTGGTTTCATTGGGCTGCAGGGCTTGAGAAGTCATTTCATCTCAATGTCACAAAATTGGAGGCAACGTCTCCAAAATGACCGAGACAGTGTTAATTGGGGCGTTAATCGTCAGATCTAACAAATAAAACATCGTGTTAACAAGCCCGTGTAATGAAGACCCTGCTAAACCCCAGTTTATATGGAGAAAACTATACATATATTATTTACATCACGAAGACACGCTTTTATAATTTTGACCCCTTGACCCCTACTTTTATACATCAAAGTTGGGGTTTAAAGGGGTAAACCTTATTTTTCTTATTTCAGCAGAAATAATAAAAATATCACAATTTTTCCTCTTATAGTGTTCGTTTTTTTCGGTGGTTAATTTTACAATGCATTTGTATAGGCGTGTTTTCGTAATTCTTATTTCTGCTCCAAGATACAGGTTGTGTGTACTGGTTAGAACCGTCTCACTGTGCAGGACTGATCAGAATTCGTCTATGACAACCTTTAATCACAACTTGTTTAATATTAATCTGTGTTTATGCAAACTAGTCATTTCTTTAAGTTAACAGGTCTATGCGTTAAACCATCTCCTTGAGAACGATTGAACCAGTATCGAGCTGAAGTAAGAAATAAAATTTTTATCAACTTTTCGTTATATAATTTCGGTTTTACGGAATCTTCTATTAAGCTGTTAGGAAATAAGATCAAATTACTTAAATGCTATTTTATTCCATATAAAAAATAACAAATAACCAAGGGGACGTTTATAATAAATATAACAACGCATACACGGCATTTTCAGGTTAACTTGGACTACACAGCTAATCCCACGCCGCCTTCAACCGTGACGTTGACCTTGAGTCAGCATCACGAAAAGTGGGGTTAAGCAGGTTGTTCTAATTGTGAATATTTGATACTGATGGTCAATGAGCCCTTTTCTACACAAATATATAGAGACTTTGCACTCAGTGTACATCCAGATCCATCTGATCTGGAGCTACACTGTCATTCAGTTTGCGAATTTTAAATGAATGCAATATACATGTATCAATCAATTTGAGGGTCTGATAGTCAGAAATGTGACAAATAAATATGTAAATGAATTAATAAATAAAATGTACAGAAAACTTGTTATTGTCCGTCTTTAAATATGAGCGGAAATGACAATCAATATAGGAATTTCTAAATGTGTGAAAATTGCTGACAATGGAAACATACTGAGCAATTCCTACAAAAATACGAGCAGTGAAGACTTTGCACACAGTGCACATCCAGATCTACACTGTTTACCACATAAAGTATACAATATACACGTTATTTTCCGTCTTTAATATGAGCTAGAATGACAATCAAATGTGTGAAAATTGATAACAATGATCTGTTTATCACCAATGATCTCTTTATTGGGGAAAAGGGATTAGTAACGGCTGGTTGTTTATTGAGCTTCACACTTTACTAATATAAGTCAGTAATTAATTGTTCTTGTAAAAATGGGCTGGAGCCGAGCGATGGTCTCCCCATTCACCGGCAACGTGGAATGGGGGTAGCACCGAACGGCTAAGGTGTAGTGCCAGAATGGATTAGTTCCCTGGGGCCCCACCAGCTGACGACCCGCGACACGGGAAAACTGGAAACAACAACATTCTTGTAAAACTTTTTGCTAACCTGAAATTCAATAATCCTTACCCCGCTGAACACAATAATCCTTATCTTTGCAAACATTGTAGATCATGATCAGATTACTTCTGCCCTCTAAACCGGATCCGCACCGTTTTGTCATGCAGTTTTTTTAATTGTTTGTTTGTATTGGAGTTTAACGGCCCAGTCAACACAATTTTAGTTAATTTTCGAGCCGGTCAGTTTACCTACCCACACTTATCCTGGGTAGGCTTATACGTAAGTGGTTAACCAATACAGTGCACATTTTTTTTCGCCAGAAAGAAACAACTGCCCTTCTTGAATCAGAAGAAGGGAGAGAATGACCGTAGAAAAGATTAATAATCATTCTCCACGAAAGAAAGTTGCCGACCCCGGTAGGTAGCGAACCCGCGTCCACCTGATCACCCGTCAGACGCGCATCCGACTTAGCTACCGAGGCCAAAAAATAAAAATAAATAAAAAAATATATAAATATGTTAACAAATAAAAGATCATCCCCCATCATCACCATGACTGACGAAACAGAGGAATGATTTTTTTTGCGTGTGGGGGGGGGGAGGCCCCGGGGGGGGGGGGGGGGGGGGGGTACGGCCCCATCCACCGATCCATCCAGATTTCCATCCAATTATCAAGGATAATCAGGTATCATGTTCTTATTCAAATTAATTTAAAGAGTATTTTAGCAGTGTGGAATTATTTCGGATAATAAAAAAGTCTATAGATGATCAAAAGAGCAGAAATGTAGAAAAAAATAGCCTGCTCTAAAGCACGCCGCAATGCAATTAGAATTATGCATTGAAATAAAAGAGGGGAATTTTTAAATATATCTTCCATTCTTCTTAAATAGACATATAGGCCGGCCTCAGTGGCTCAGTCGGATGCGCGTCTGACTGATGATCAGGAGGACGCGGGTTCGACTCCCGCCGGGGTCGGCAACATTCTTTCGTGGAGATCGAGGCGGTCCTAACGAGTACCCACAACTTATGTCTTGGAGCAGAAATAAGCAAAATATGGCACACCCCTTAAACCCCAGTTTTCGCTATAAAAATGGGGTTCGAGGGGATCAAAATTATATAGGCGTGTTTTCGTGATGTGACTTTCGTTCTGGGTAACTCTTTGTTCACCACAAAATTTTCCAACCTTCTCTACATTTATTTACGTAATGGAAAACCATTTTTCATAGAAAAGACAGAGCCCGGTAAAAACCTGCAAGAACATCAGGGCGACCTGCGAAGACTCGAAGACACTTATCAGATGAAGCCGTGTAGAGGCGGTAAAATGAACATCCCAGTAAAGCCAACTTTATATGTGGAAAACTGGGGTTTACAGAGGTGATCCGATGCATAGACGGGTTACAATTAGGCAGTTCCAACGGGCACAACCTAAATTTGGAGTATAAATACATGTAAGAAAAAATATCCATTTTTTTATAAGAAAAGTAATATATGGTTTGGAGATATGAAAGAATTAACGATGTTAAACGAATGGTATAAGAATACATTAGTCAGTGTCGGTGGATCCGCCGGCGGATCTAAGCATCACGAAACCACACCTATAGAATATTGCCCCTCTTGAACCCTCCTTTTATATAGTAAAATTGGGGGTTAGGGGGTAAACCTTATATTTCTTATTTCTGCTCTAAAGTATAGACTGTGGGTACTCGTTAGAACCGCCTCGATGAGGCGGTTCTAACGAATACCCACAAGCTATATTTTGAGCAGAAATTAGAAAAAATATCGCAATTTTTCATCTGAAATTTTTCATTTTTACGGCGGTAAAATTTACAATGTATTTGTATAGGCGTGTTTTCGTGATGTCTTTGATTCCGCACATGTCTTCTTGTAGATATCTCATGCTATGGCTTAACTTTTTTTGATCATGTGTGTTTCGATTTAAGGTGACATTTGATATAAGTATTAACATTGTACTTGCCTGTTGGACTTTATCACCTTACAGCGTGGGCGTCTTTTGAAAATTTATGCTTATCTGCACATGATATGCATATATCATTACGTAAGATACAATGGAACTAAAATACCTAAACATAGCATTACGATAACACGCCTATACAAATACACTGTAACCTCTATCGCCGAAAAAAAATAAAACATTTAAGATATTGCTCTTATGTCTGCTCAAAATATATATTGTGGGTACTCGTTAGAACCGCCTCAAATATATATTGTGGGTACTCGTGAGAACCGCCTCATCGAGGCGGTTTTAACGAATACCCAAAATCTATATTTTAGAGCAGAAATAAGAACAAGAGGGCCCAGAGGGCCCTGAATCGCTCACCTGAGAATCAGTGTCTCTAGTACATTCTTGGCCCAAGGGCTATACTAGGTGAAGCTTCATACCAAATATCAAAGACCTGAGCCTTGTGGTTTCAGAGATGAAGATTTTTTAATTTTTTCCATATATAAGCCTATGAAAAAACAAAGGGCCCCGGGGATGGGGGCATTTTTGGCCCCAGGGCTATAATTTGAACAATCTTGGTACAGGTCTACTAGATGAAGCTTCACACCAAATATCAAAGATCTGAGCCTTGCGGATTTTTAAAGATTTTCCCTGTATAAGCCTACGTAAAACCAAAGGCCCCCAACCGGGGGCATTTTTGGCCCCATGACTATTATTTGAACAATCTTGGTAGAGGTCCACTAGGTGAAGCTTCACACCAAATATCAAAGACCTCGGCCTTGTGGTTTCAGATTAGAAGATTTTAAAGATTTTCCCTATATAAGCCTATGTAAAACCAAAGGCCCTCGGGGCAGGGGCATTTTTAGCCCCAGGGCTATAATTTGAACAATCTTGGTAGACGTCCACTAGATGAAGCTTCACACCAAATATCAAAGATCTGAGCCTTTTGGTTTCAGAGAAGAAGATTTATAATGATTTTCCCTGTATAAGCCTATGTAAAACAAAAGGCCCCAGGGGCGGGGGCATTTTTGGCCCTAGGGCTATAATTTGAACAATCTTGGTAGAGGTCCACTAGGTGAAGCTTCACACCAAATATCAAAGACCTGGGCCTTGTGGTTTCAGAGAAGAAGATTTTTAAAGATTTTCCCTATATAAGCCTATGTAAACCCAAAGGCCCCCGGGGCGGGGCATTTCCGACCCAAGGGCCATAATTTGAACAATCTTGGTAGAGGTCCACTAGATGAAGCTTCATACCAAATATTGAAGTCCTGGGCCTTTCAGTTTGAAGAAGATTTTTAAAGATTTTCCCTGTATAAGCCTATGTAAAACGAAAGGCCCCCGGGGCGGGGGCATTTTTGGCACTAGGGCTATAATTTGAACAATCTTGGTAGAGGTCCACTAGGTGAAGCTTCACACCAAATATCAAAGACCTGGGCCTTGTGGTTTCAGAGAAGAAGATTTTTAAAGATTTTCCCTATATAAGCCTACGTAAACCCAAGGGCCCCCGGGGCGGGGGCATTTCTGGCCCAAGGGTCATAATTTGAACAATCTTAGTAGAGTTCCACTAGATGAAGCTTCATACCAAATACCGAAGACCTGGGCCTTTCGGTTTCAGAGAAGAAGATTTTTGAAGATTTTCCCTGTATAAGCCTATGTAAAACCAAAGGCCCCGGGGGAGGGGTCATTTTTGGCCCTAGGGCTATAATTTGATCAATCTTGGTAGAGGTCCACTAGATGAAGCTTCATACCAAATATCAAAGATCTGAGCCTTGCGGTTTCAGAGAGGAAGATTTTTAAAGACGTTCCCTATATAAGCCTATGTAAACCCAAAGGCGCCTGGGGTGGGGGAATTTCTGGCCCAAGGGCCATAATTTGAACAATCTTGGTAGAGGTCCACTTGATGAAGCTTCATACCATATATCAAAGACCTGGGCCTTTCGGTTTCAGAGAAGAAGATTTTTAAAGATTTTCCCTGTATAAGCCTATGTAAAACCAAAGGCCCCCGGGGCGGGGGCAATTTTGGCCCTATGGCTATTATTTGAACAATCTTGGTAGGGGTCCACTAGGTGAAGCTTCACACCAAATATCAAAGACCTGGGCCTTGTGGTTTCAGAGAAGAAGATTTTTAAAGACTTTCCCTATATAAGCCTATGTAAACCCAAAGGCCCCCGTGGTGGGGGCATTTCTGGCCCAAGGGACATAATTTGAACAATCTTGGTAGAGGTCCACCAGATGAAGTTTCATACCAATTATTGAAGTCCTGGGCCTTTCAGTTTGAAGAAGATTTTTAAAGATTTTCCCTGTATAAGCCTATGTAAAACGAAAGGCCCCCGGGGCGGGGGCATTTTTTGGCACTAGGGCTATAATTTGAACAATCTTGGTAGAGGTCCACTAGGTGAAGCTTCACACCAAATATCAAAGACCTGGGCCTTGTGGTTTCAGAGAAGAAGATTTTTAAAGATTTTCCCTATATAAGCCTACGTAAACCCAAGGGCCCCCGGGGCGGGGGCATTTCTGGCCCAAGGGTCATAATTTGAACAATCTTAGTAGAGTTCCACTAGATGAAGCTTCATACCAAATACCGAAGACCTGGGCCTTTCGGTTTCAGAGAAGAAGATTTTTGAAGATTTTCCCTGTATAAGCCTATGTAAAACCAAAGGCCCCGGGGGAGGGGTCATTTTTTGCCCTAGGGCTATAATTTGATCAATCTTGGTAGAGGTCTACTAGATGAAGCTTCACACCAAATATCAAAGATCTTAGCCTTGCGGTTTCAGAGAAGAAGATTTTTAAAGACTTTCCCTATATAAGCCTATGTAAACCCAAAGGCCCCCGGGGTGGGGGAATTTCTGGCCCAAGGGCCATAATTTGAACAATCTTGGTAGAGGTCCACTTGATGAAGCTTCATACCATATATCAAAGACCTGGGCCTTTCGGTTTCAGAGAAGAAGATTTTTAAAGATTTTCCTTTATAAGACTATGTAAAACCAAAGGCCCCCGAAGCGGGGGCAATTTTGGCCCTATGGCTATAATTTGAACAATCTTGGTAGGGATCCACTAGGTGAAGCTTCACACCAAATATCAAAGACCTGGGCCTTGTGGTTTCAGAGAAGAAGATTTTTAAAGACTTTCCCTATATAAGCCTATGTAAACCCAAAGGCCCCCGGGGCGGGGGCATTTCTGGCTCAAGGGCCATAATTTGAACAATCTTGGTAGAGGTCCACCAGATGAAGCTTCATACCAAATATCAAAGACCTGGGCCTTTCAGTTTCAGAGAAGAAGATTTTTAAAGATTTTTCCTGTATAAGTCTATGTAAAACCAAAGGCCCCCCGAGGCGGGGGCAGTTTTGGCCCTAGGGCTATAATTTGAACAATCTTGGTAGAGGTCCACTAGATGAAGCTTCATACCAAATATCAAAGATCTGAGCCTTGCGGTTTCAGAGAGGAAGATTTTTAAAGACGTTCCCTATATAAGCCTATGTAAACCCAAAGGCCCCGGGGGTGGGGGAATTTCTGGCCCAAGGGCCATAATTTGAACAATCTTGGTAGAGGTCCACTTGATGAAGCTTCATACCATATATCAAAGACCTGGGCCTTTCGGTTTCAGAGAAGAAGATTTTTAAAGATTTTCCCTGTATAAGCCTATGTAAAACCAAAGGCCCCCGGGGCGGGGGCAATTTTGGCCCTATGGCTATTATTTGAACAATCTTGGTAGGGGTCCACTAGGTGAAGCTTCACACCAAATATCAAAGACCTGGGCCTTGTGGTTTCAGAGAAGAAGATTTTTAAAGACTTTCCCTATATAAGCCTATGTAAACCCAAAGGCCCCCGTGGTGGGGGCATTTCTGGCCCAAGGGACATAATTTGAACAATCTTGGTAGAGGTCCACCAGATGAAGCTTCATACCAATTATTGAAGTCCTGGGCCTTTCAGTTTGAAGAAGATTTTCCCTGTATAAGCCTATGTAAAACGAAAGGCCCCCGGGGCGGGGGCATTTTTGGCACTAGGGCTATAATTTGAACAATCTTGGTAGAGGTCCACTAGGTGAAGCTTCACACCAAATATCAAAGACCTGGGCCTTGTGGTTTCAGAGAAGAAGATTTTTAAAGATTTTCCCTATATAAGCCTATGTAAACCCAAGGGCCCCCGGGGCGGGGGCATTTCTGGCCCAAGGGTCATAATTTGAACAATCTTAGTAGAGTTCCACTAGATGAAGCTTCATACCAAATACCGAAGACCTGGGCCTTTCGGTTTCAGAGAAGAAGATTTTTGAAGATTTTCCCTGTATAAGCCTATGTAAAACCAAAGGCCCCGGGGGAGGGGTCATTTTTTGCCCTAGGGCTATAATTTGATCAATCTTGGTAGAGGTCCACTAGATGAAGCTTCACACCAAATATCAAAGATCTTAGCCTTGCGGTTTCAGAGAAGAAGATTTTTAAAGACTTTCCCTATATAAGCCTATGTAAACCCAAAGGCCCCCGGGGTGGGGGAATTTCTGGCCCAAGGGCCATAATTTGAACAATCTTGGTAGAGGTCCACTTGATGAAGCTTCATACCATATATCAAAGACCTGGGCCTTTCGGTTTCAGAGAAGAAGATTTTTAAAGATTTTCCTTTATAAGACTATGTAAAACCAAAGGCCCCCGAAGCGGGGGCAATTTTGGCCCTATGGCTATAATTTGAACAATCTTGGTAGGGATCCACTAGGTGAAGCTTCACACCAAATATCAAAGACCTGGGCCTTGTGGTTTCAGAGAAGAAGATTTTTAAAGACTTTCCCTATATAAGCCTATGTAAACCCAAAGGCCCCCGGGGCGGGGGCATTTCTGGCTCAAGGGCCATAATTTGAACAATCTTGGTAGAGGTCCACCAGATGAAGCTTCATACCAAATATCAAAGACCTGGGCCTTTCAGTTTCAGAGAAGAAGATTTTTAAAGATTTTTCCTGTATAAGTCTATGTAAAACCAAAGGCCCCCCGAGGCGGGGGCAGTTTTGGCCCTAGGGCTATAATTTGAACAATCTTGGTAGAGGTCCATTAGGTGAAGCTTCACACCAAATATCAAAGACCTGGGCCTTGTGGTTTCAGAGAAGAAGATTTTTAAAGATTTTCCCTATATAAGCCTATGTAAACCCAAAGGCCCCCGGGACGGGGGCATTTCTGGCCCAAGGGCCATAATTTGAACAATCTTGGTAGAGGTCCACCAGATGAAGCTTCATACCAAATATTGAAGACCTGGGCCTTTCGGTTTCAGAGAAGAAGATTTTTAAAATTTTCATTTTAAGAATCTATTTTTAGCTCCTGTGACCTAGATGTGCAATGGACCGGAACCATTTGAACATCTTTGAAAGGGGACCACCTAGGGATCATTCCTGTGAAGTTTGGTTAAAATCCGATCAGTGGTTTAGGAGGAGATGTCATTTGAAGAAAAAGTTTACGCACGCACACACGCACGCACGCACACACGCACGACGGACGACGGACAAAAAGTGATCCCAAAAGCTCACCTCGTCACTACGTGACAGGTGAGCTAAAAATACGGTTTACCCATGTAAACTCCAGTTGTACTATATAAAAGTGGTGTTCAAGGGGATCAAAATTATATAGGCGTGTTTTCATGATGTTACCTAGGCTCATTCGAACTCGCTCTTGTCCCTAGAGAATTCACCCAACTGCTCAAGCTATCCACATAGATAGATATTTTTAGGTTTTTCTGGTTTTATCTATAACAAGTATGTTGTGGGAATTCATTAGAATCGCCTCGATGAGGCGATCCTAATGAGTTCACACAACATACCTTTATACTATAGAAGATGATAAAGATCTCTTTTAGTGATCCCATTTATACCTAATGACTGTGCACTATGACTAAACCCCAGTAGTTCGAACTATCCCTATTTCGAACAGGCGGGGCCAAAAGGTATAGACTTTTCAAAATTTTATCGAAGTGTGGCTTTACATAACAATGAGGTTATTTCAAGGATGACAAATGTTATGACAACGATTTCTCACGTTGTAATTTGATCAGGGACTACACTTTTTGCCAAACTCAACATATAATCCCAGTCCATATTATATAGATATCCCTCTTACGCAACACTTGGAGCTCACAGCGATAACAATAGCGCGGCTGTTTTCTATAAATAACCGTCACCTGGATTCCCTACAAATCAGTGATGGTCGTGTGGACATCTGCAAGGAAACTTTTGACAAACAAGCGACAAACAAGCAACAATTTAGTCGAAAGAAGCATTATATCGCACAACTGCAATGTCCTAGTGAGCGAAGAAACAACAATTCTAATGAAGCTTCAATAACTCGGAACAGGATTGGCTCGACTACCCTGACTGATTAGAACTCGCTCTTTTGTCTCTAGCATTACGATAACACATCCATGTCATAAAAAGGTGTTTTTCATATATTTAGAATCAGCATTTTCGCTTGATTTTTTTTATTTCGGTTTTCTTATTTCTGAAGCCCCCCCCCCTCGGTATAGTGGATAAGCTTCTCGCCTTATAAACCAGGGGACGTGGGTTCGATCCCGGGCTTCCTAAGACATTCGGATGAGTCTTTAAACCCGGGTCCCGTCTTAGTATGACCTTAGCTGCTAGTGGGACTTAAAACACAAACATACACACCTTTTCTTATTTCTAGTTAAAACACAGATTGGAGGAGCTCGTTAGAACCGCCTCAATGAGGCGGTTCTAACGAGCACCCACAATCTATGTTTTGAGGAAACATAGGGAAAATAATGTATATCCTTGAAAACCATAGTTTTCTCCATATACAGTGGGGTTAAGAGAGGTGTTCATTACACGGACTTAACATAGTGAGCGCCAGGTACCGGTATATTCAGGATAATCAAGTCCGTGAAACCCACTTTGTATAAAGAAAACTTGCGTTTTCGGGAGTATGCATTATTTTTTATATTTCTGCTGCAAGACATAGGTTGGTGGCGGTTCTAACGAGCACCCACATCCTATGTTTGCAGTATAAATAAGAAAAAATATCAATGATTTTCAGTAGCCATTTTGGAGATAAGAAAAAATGCACTAAGCCGCACGGGTGTGTTATCGTGATGGGAAGGCGTTACCGACTTTTTTTTCTTGAAAAGATGTGTTGCGTATAAACCTACATATGCCCCAGTGAGTATATATCATTAAGCAATCCCCGTTTTTCATCACGACCTGTCGCTATAATTTATCATCAGTATTTCGAACTATCCCCTGTCTTGAACATTTTTTCACATTACAAAAACACACCTAAACTCCGTTCAGAAAATCTGAATCATCGATTTTTTCGTTTCTCGCTTTTAATACTCACTTAAGCCCATATATCACTATGGGAAAGTTGTAGACCTCACCCTCCGCCGATTTCTCCAGCAAGTCGTATGCCTCTGCGACAGTCAGGAAAGGCTGTGATTATTTGGAGAAAATTGCAAAACAAAGAAATGAGACCACAGACTAAGTCCATTTGATGATGATTGCCAGGTAAAATAATAAATATTCAAATCCATGTGATGTACTTTATAAATAGATATGCAATTACGACACACCTTACATTCGAATGGCTAGATAGAAGCTCACTTGGAACGGGGAGCCACTAGTGGGATGTGCTGTCAAGAGTGGTCAAAATTAATTATACCGATATCAGATGTGGTGTCACAGCTAATGGTTTTCCATGAAATGATCGTGCAAATAAAATATAGACGCCCTTGTAATTTACAAGAGCAGTAACCACTTCTATATATGGTTTAAAAGGGTGTGTCGAACCTGTCAGAATGTCTTAGTCTGTGAAAGAAAATTAGGATTTTGCAATTTTCTCCAAATAATCACAGCCTTTCCTGGCTGTCGCAGAGGCATACGACTTGCTGGAGAAATCGGCGGAGGGTGAGGTCTACAACTTTCCCATAGTGATATATGGGCTAAAACGAGTATTAAAAGCGAGAAACGAAAAAATCGATGATTCAGATTTTCTGAACGGAGTTTATACAATACATTGTTATTGTCTTTTATTTACCGCCGGAAAAAAAGATGAACGACTGTGATCCTTTTTTTTATTTCTGCTCAAATATAAATTGTGGGTACACATTATAACCGCCTCATCGAGACGGTTTACACGAGTACCAACAATCTTTATTTTAGAGCAGAAATATGCAAATAAAGTTTACCCTTGTAAGCCTCATTTTTACTATATAAAAGTGGGGTTAGGGGTTGGGGTCAAAATTATATAGGCGTGTTTTCGTGATGTTGGTCCCAAAGGTATTACTTATTTTCTGCTGTTCATGACTTTCGTGACTAGCAAAAAAACTAAAATGTACATCCTTTTCTCCTCATGAGGGGGCGAAAAATGGTAACAGGGCAAACTTTTAAAGCTGACAAGCATTTACATGTTATTTTTCTTCAAAGAGCGGATAGCGTTGACGTCGCCAACACCCAGTCAGATCGAAGATAACAGAACGATGGTCTAGACTGATGTCACTTTGACGTCATTGAAAAGTGGGTGTTTGTTTGTCTGTGTTGGAGTTTAACGGCCCATTCAAAACTATTTAGGTAATTTTTGAGCCGGTCAGTTTACCTATCCACAGTTTTTTTTCTGGACCGGCTTATACGTAAGTGGTTAACCAGTACAGTGCACATTCTTTCGCCAGAAACTGACAACTGCCCTTCTTGAATCAGCGGAGGGGAGAGAATGACAGTAGTAAAGGTTTGACTGTTGTCGACCCCGGCAGGTATCAAACCCGCGTCCTACTGATCACCAGTCATACGCGCATCTGACTGAGCTACCGAGGCCGGCTGAAAATTGTGTCATGGAAGTAAAAAACTCCATTGTTATCTATGTTTTACACTGACAATGTAAATCTTAACTATATACGAGTATATTCGACTGTAATGTACTGCCATATCATCACGTAAACATGCCTATATCGTTTTGACCGATTTCCAGACACTTCGGCCCCACTACCACCTCGGCCCCATGACATGCCGGCCCAAAACCAAGTCGACCCTAGACACCTCGGCCCCACTGTCACCTCGGCCCCTAGACATCTTAGATTTTCTATTTAGTAACGTTATAATATATAATGAATATGCATATTATAGGTTCAAATATTCGTGGCTCCCTATCAAAATAATCAAATCAGCAAATAAAAATAAAAAAAAACTCATCGGGCATCCTATTTAAGTAGAACCCGATCTCCTATTTAAGTAGAAGCCCCGTGAGAAGCAAAGTGGGGCCGAAGTGACTAGGTATATGAGGCCGACGTGTCTAGGGGCCGAGGTGTTCAGGGGCCGACCCGTCTAGGGGTTCAATTTTATGTGGGGCCGAGGTGGTTTTGGGGTCGAGGTGTCCAGGGGCCGAAGTGTCTAGGGGCCGAGGTGGTTTTGGGGCCGAAGTGTCCTGTTACCTTTTGCCCCCCCCCCTTGAACCCCACTTTTATATAGTAAAACTGGGGTTTACAGGGGTAAACCTTATTTTTCTTATTTCTGCTCTTAAAAATAGATTGTGGGTACTCGTTAGAACCGCCTCACTATATTTTGAGCAGAAATAAGAACAATATCGCAATTTTTCAGCTTATATTTTTCATTTTTATGGCGGTTAAATTTAAAGTGTATTTGTATAGGCGTGTTTTTGTAATGTACTGCGGGACAATGCGGATGTTCTAACGAGCATCCACATTCTATACTTGCACATTCATCATAAATGTCAAAAATATTTAACTTTGTCCTGTTTGGTAAATCAGTTTTGACACACTCATTTCTAATTATCGACCAATCAAATTACTTGATATATTTCTTGATTCAAATTGATAGTGGCCCCGCCCATCGGGGCTTGGAGAAACAAATTGACTTGCATGGTGCTTTCGCGTAGAGCTGCAACGGACGGAACTTTAATACTGGTAATCTACTCCGAATGTATAAGTATGTCGAGGAAAAGCGGTGCGAGTCGGACATCTCCTTCAACCCTAGCGGTTTCTTTTGGCGGCAGGGCCTAAGATGTCATTTCATCTTAATGTCAGGTAAAGCGTCACAACATTGGGAGCGTCTCCAAATGACCTAAATAGTGTAGACGGGGACTCAAAACCTCGTCACAATCTAAATAACAAACAGTGTAGATCCTGATCAGATGGATTCTGAATAAACGATATGATCTGGATCTGGACTGATTGCAAAGTTAGAGGTTATCGTGGTTCAGCAGAGCAGTAAAATATAACTTTAAGGACTTTCAGGTAAGAAAACTTTGTCTCACATTAGTGATATCGTTATGGATAGCCACACAACTCATTATTAAAACTCGCCTATACAAATACATTGTAAACTTTATTTCCGAAAAAAATCGATTTTTTAGATGAAATATTGTGATATTTTTCTTATTTCTGCTCAAAATATAGATTGCGGATACTCGTTAGAACCCACAATCTATATTTTAGAGCACAAATAAGAAAAATAGGGTTTACCCCTATAAACCCCAGTTTTACTGTATAAATGTGGGGTTCAATGAGGTCTAAATCATATAGGCGTGTTTTCATGATGTTAACGAGCGCAACACAGCATAGGATCGGCGATATACATGTATTATACCTTCTTGGTCGGCCCGACGTTGGTCCGCATATTTTATTTTGCTGGCAGTGTATTAGCGTATTACTCATCAATCGCCTGATGTCGTGTGCAATGACACATTAGCCAGCGCAATAAGACATGTGCGCCCTCGAAGACTCAGATCAGCCTGCGCATCCATTTGGTCTAACCAGAGACGTCTCTTTCTGCGCGAAGGAGCATTGGGCCCTTAGCTATTCTTAGAGCACACAACGAAGACTCTGATCAGACTGCGCGGATGCGCAGGTTGATCTGAGTCTTCGTTGGGCGCACGTCTTATTGTAGGTTTTGTCGTGCGCTGGCTCGGTCATTCAATCTGCTTTTGTTTGCGTGTTTGTTTTGCATGTTTGATTGTTTTGTTTGAACTTTAACGGCTCAGTTAACACTATCAAGGTCATTTTTAACTAGTCATTTATGCACACCATCCTTTTCTTGGATAGGCTGATTCATTAGCGGTTAACTATTAACCGGTCACATTGTTTCGAAAGAAACATATCTGCGTGGGGTGCTCATTTTATTGTGTTCCTAATGGTCCACCATACCGCGTGGCTATAAGGAGCAAGTGTAAACAGCGTTGGTTTCAATGGCGGTATTCGACTGGCGTTTCGTGCTCCACGAATTGAAGCGTTGAGCACGATTTGCGTTCGACTGAGAGATTCGTGAAATTGCGAACAATTTCGTGGAGCACAACGACCACGATTCAAGGAGAGCGTGAAATCAGTTATGTGGCTGAATTAATATGGCCGAACATAACGCGGAAGTAAAAGTAGCACAGTGAAATTTCATTTAGGAAGTGGTTTCAAGATGAATTTCTTTTACTGATTAAAAAAAAAATAAAATAAATAAATTGAAATTCATGCATCCTGTCTGGATCTGATGAGGGAGCTAAATATTGACCATTTTAGCTTCCATGATTTTTATCAGAACTTGCACGGACGCGGCCATTTTGTTTTTAAAGATTTACTGTGTCTATCACGTGACTAGCTTTGACATGTGACCTTTCGCCATGGTGTCTCTCCGTGAATCTATTACGAATACATTTGATTATTTGTATTTGCTTTTGCCTTTTATGCAACCGAGGGGCTTACAAGAATGCTAAAATATGAAACAGTCACATAAGTTTTCCATTTTCTTGCTTTAGGCATCAAACCGGAAGCCATTACAGCGTGTGAAGCACGAATTACATTCGACTGGTACAAAAACGTGGAGCACAATTTTCCACTGCGCATCGTGGGAGGAGCTTAGTAGTGTTCCACGAAAGGTCTCCAGTCGAATACCGTCAATGGTGGGTGATTTTCTATAACCGGGTGACATTTCGGTCTAATCCGTTCAGTCTTTTTAAAAGTTATTGAACGTTCAAGCTGGTTCAGTCATATACACTCAACCATTACCGTGTATGCAAAATGAAAAAGGAAACAAGCTTTGAAATTAGGACCCACATAAAGGTCGCACTGTTCCCAACGTTTCAGTTTCACTGATATATAGTGAACTGTGTCAGATACAGAGGACATCTGTTTTCTTTAAAACGTCAATTTTCATATGGCATAACAAATTCAAAGGTGGTAAAACTGACCTGTAAGATGTACCCCATCCCGACAAGACAAGAAAAGCTGCTACAAAAGCTAGGGTTGCTGCTTTGGCAGATATGGTCAAACAAGATGCAATGTTCACAGCGAAAGAAATTACTGATGGTATGGGTGTTTCATCGGGAATAGTTCTTAAGATTTTGACTCGGGAGTTGAAACAGAAATGTTTGTGCACGATGGGCCCCGCATCTCTTAACCAAAGAGCAAAATACCTCCCGTGTAAAAATGGAGAAAATCTTTTGCAACAGAAAATACATTTAAATAACTGTAGAAATTCGGAGCTGTTCACAGGTGATACAACCCGGGTCTATTATTTTGAGCCACAGAGACGCATCAAGAACAAGCAGTTGCTCCGAAAAGACCAAGCAAGGTCGTTCATTGACAAAAGAATTGAAATTTCAATTACAATGGACTCTCCGTTAACATTCCCGTACCAAAATTGAAAAACAATCACAGGTAAATTTTATAAGAATGGTACGCTGTCACAATTAAAGGCATGGTATGAACAACATAGACCTTCAACCGGTTTAAGAGGTCTGTGTCTTATCCATAACAAAGCACCTGCTCTAAAGGGCGTTCTTGAACGAGGACAACGTAGTTCAGCTCTCTTATCCACCTTATTCACCATACTTTAGTCCCTGCGACTTTTTCGTGTTTCCTTTACTAAAGAAAACCCTTTTTGAATCCCGAGGTGCACTTGGTAGTGTAACTTACCAGTGTCGTCAGCGTATACCTAAAGAAGGCCCACTTCTCTGCATTTACAGAATGGTGAAAGTGTATTTCCGAAAAAGAAGAACAATTCGAAGGGTTGGGGTAATGAAATGTGAATGGGATTAATAACGCGTCCTGTAGAGTACCAATGACAACATTAAATGCCCTTCTTGAAATCAACTACTGTCGTGAGCGATAATGGCCTATTCAGTACTTATCATGCACACATTAATAAAAAAGAGTATTTTAAACATTTTTTGCTGTCATTCTTGTTGTTGTTTCCGTTGTTGATGTTGTTGTTGATGATGATGATGATGATAATGATGTGGCTGATGATTATGATGTGTTTAATGTGTTTGTTGTCGTATCCCTTTAAAGCCCCCCCCCCCCCCCCCAAACCTCCCCCTGTATCAGAAATTGATACGACCAATAACTTAGGTCCATTTTTTCATCCGAAATGTATGGATAGTTTTCTTACTTCTATATGAAAAGAAAAGATATGTCGTTGGTAGCCATTGGAAGCGCATCGGCGAGGCTCTTCTTATGACTACCCACAACATATGATTTTGTGCACAAATAAGAAAGGTAATTTGTGGATACCCCCTCTTATCTGGGGCTATCCCCGCTTACTTGTGGCTATGGAGTAAGAAAAGGACCATTAGCATTCTCCGATTTTGCACAACCAACCAAATAAAAGTACTCATCACGAAAACACGTCTTTATAAACTTGACCTGCTTGAACCCCACTTTTATATAGTAAAACTGGGTTTTACGCGGGTGAACCTTATTTTTCTTATTTCTACTAGAAGATTTAGATCGTGGGTACCCGTTAGAACCGCCCCGATGAGGCGGTTCTAACGTGTACCCACAATGTATATTTTGAACAGAAATAAGAAATATATCACAATTTTTCATCTTAAAATTTTAGTTTTTTTCGACGGTAAATTTTACAATGTATTTGTATAGGCATTTTATCGTAATGGCTTGCATGGAGCTACCTCCAGGTCTCCACTGTAAAGCTACATGTTCGAGCGCAGCAACGTCTCTGACCGAGTTATTCCCTGTCTCGCCTTAGCAATCAATGTTTTTATGCCATGTGTCGGCTCAATTTCGTTAGCTTTTGAGAGTTTGGCGCCCTCTCCTGGTGAAAAGTAGATGAGATATTGGCGAGACAGCAGAGTCAACAAGCGAAAATGGGTAAAACAGGTATAAAGTGGAAAAATAGGAAATATCTCCCTTTCCTTATATCGTGTCGCGATGCCGTAGGTACTAACATAACCATACCAAATAAGATAATTTGATACTTAAGCCTAGTCAGTTGTAGGTAAATATCCGTTGACAGACCATTATGATTATACCCTAGCAGGGTGTGGTTGGTTGAAAAGAAAATGTTGTGTATCGTGCGTCACTGGGGCATACAACAGATATTGGCTGTTATAGCTGAGCAAGGCATAATGATCTTACAGCAGGTAATGGTTGCGGGAGGCGGGCTGTTTTATTTTCAAGTTTCTACACTTCCTTCAATCTCCCTTGTCCTTCACTTACATCTCCTCTACTGTCTCTTCTATCTCTTCTCCCTTTCTCTGGGAGATGACACAAACTGATCCATGAGGGTTGATATGTTGTTAAACCCCAACACAATAAACAACATGCGTGAGACTGTGTATTTGTCAAGGCTGCACAAAGGACATAGGCGGAGATGACATACAAGCCCATTCGCTCGCCAAAATGTTATGAATTATGTTGAATGTAAGTATTTGCATTCTGTAAACATTGTCTGAAAGAAATAATATATTGTTTAAACCAAATAACCATTTTTTCCTATGATGATTTGTGAATTTTTCCCTATTTATACTGTAAACATAAATTGTGGGTACACGTTCGAACCGTCTCGATGATAACCCACAATCCATGTTTTAAGAAACATATGGGGAATAATGTATACGCTTTCCAACCCCACTTTTCTTTATATAATGTGGAGATTTCAACAGGATGCTGAGTTTAGTAGCGCCTGTCATGAAAGACAATCGCAGATGCGGGATTTCTCTGGAACTGCCCTATAATAAATTATTTGAACCTTTGCCTCCCAAAAATTTTCAGACTATTTACTGATTTTCACAATTACTATCACTATGTATTGTTTTCCGTTCTTAACCCATATACGCCTAGCGGCCCTTTTTGGGACATTGGCAAACAAACAGAAAACTACTCTGGGGGTAGGGTGGGGTGGGGGTGGGATTTATGAAATTTCAACTACCGCCCTTTCATTCATAGTCCATCATGTATATGGACTATTTTTATCACATGAATGGAAACAAATGTAGTTATCTCTTTTTTACATCCCATCCAGCTGAAACTTGATTAACTTGAGTTAGACTATAATGTGAAACAGTCAATATTATTTCAAGAATATTAACAGAGTCCGTCTGATCTGGGGTTGCACTGTTGCTAAAATCCCTTTTATAGAACGTTATGCATACATGAATTCAACTGATAAAGAATGCTTTGAAAATATTTCATTTTAATATATACCTTAACCCGTCCGATATCAAGAATGAAAAGGCACAAGTCTCGTCATTCTATTCACGATTTTTTATCAGTTCTAAGCCCCATGAAAAATACTGAAATCATCACGAAAACATGCTTAAGTAATTTCGACCCCCTTGAACCCAACTTTTATATAGTAAAACTGGGGTTTACAGGGGTAAAGCTTATTTTTCTTATTTCTGCTCTAAAATATGGATTGTGGGTACCCGTTAGAACCGCCTCGATGAGGCGGTTCTAACGAGTACCCACAATCTATATTTTGAGCAGAAATAAGAACAAATATCATAATTTTCATCTTAAAATTTTCATTTTTTCGGTGGTAAAGTTTACAATGTATTTGTATAGGCGTGTTTTCGTAATGAATAGACTGAAACGGTTATTCTTAAGACACTTTAACGCCATTAAACTATCACGCAAGAAAAAAAGATAAAAAGAAGAAATGTGACAACTGCACAATACGCAGAATAAGCTACTTAATTCCCACTCACACGTCTTTAATGATTTTCTGTCGCCTTTGATGAGCGTTTCTAAAGAGGATTAAGATACCTCCAGGGACAGTATTACAGCATTGTGCCACAAAGCCATATTCTCATTGCATGCGTTGGCATAAAAACGTTTGAAATAATAAGGAGCCCAAGAGGCCAGTGTTTCTGTTTCTTTTCTTTTTTTTTAATATTTTCGTTCTTTTCTTTTCTTTATTTATTTATTTACTTATTTAGTTTTCTTTTGTCATGAAGTCTCTTGAAACAAGGCTATAGCATGAAACATCCATGTAGTATAGTGCCTTTTATGGCTGTATATCAAGGACCTAGATCTTTGTTTTATTATCCTGATTTCTGCACCAGTTATAAACTGTGGGTGGTTGATAGACGGGGTTCATAAGCGAATTCATTGCACGGACTTGTGGATTTTGTTCTCCTTTTTCTTAAACAGGGTACGCTCAGAATTCCTTTGTTTCATAATCGTTTACATAATACACAAGTGTGATCATTTTTTTTTTGTTTTTGGACGATTGTTATCAACAAGTGTTCCATAGTGAACAGTACAGTGATTGTTTTCTTACCATAAACTGTCTAATCACCGCAAAGAGACATCCGCGGGAAAACATTGATCCAGTATTCATTGATCCATATTCAACTTCAAAAGTTCTACATATCTAAAATGATAACTAGAAGTGATGTGTTTTTTTGTTTGAATTGAGGTTTAACGTCCCCGTCAACACTATATAGGTCTATTTGGAGAACTTGCTTCCAATTTTGTGAGACTTTTACCCGACATTGAGATGAAATGACATCTCAAGCCCTGTCGCCCAATGAAACCAATCTGGTTTATAAGCATGAACGGTCCGACTCGCACCGCTTTACTTGGGCAGGCTTAGATCATCTAAGCAGTTTACCAGTAATCGTGTGCGATCGGTTTCAGCTCTGCGTAAAAGCATCATGCAGCCCATCTATTTCTTCAAGCCCAGATGGGCGGGACCGTAACTAGGTGAGGGCAATGATCAGGAATCGGTACAATTACCTCACATATCCCATGCATGGCAGCAAAGGGAAAGAAGCAAAAACATAAAACAACTTCACCATAATGAAATCGTCACAAACGGAAAGCCAAATGGACTGTTACTTTCCCACAAAATGGCCAACGAGACTGCCGAAAAGTGTATGTTTTTTTCATTTTTCATTAGCGCACATGTGCTCTTGTTTACTTTTCAACACTTTTAAATTATACAGGAATAACTGGTGTACGTGATTAATGAATGAAAACATCGATGACGTTATGGATGAATACAAACCGCGCCGAAGGTAAAACCCGTGACTAACGCTGCTACGGACCGCTTCGCGCCCGAGATGTTTCGCCCCAAAGCGGACCAGTTCGTCCCAGGACATAATATCCCGCATTTAATCCATGAAATTGTTCTAAGTGGGACAGAAAACGAAAAATCAACCATTCCATTGATATACTGTTAAGTAACTGGTACAAATGTGCCACTTAACATCACGATAACAAGTCCGTGAAACGAAGACCCACCTAAACCGCAATTTATATTGAGAAAAGTGGGGTTAACGGAGGTATACATTATCTGCCTTATTTTTGCTCAAAAACATAGATTGTGGGTACTCGTTAGAACCGCCTCATTGAGGCGGTTCGAACAAGCACCCACAATCTATGCTGAAAGCAGAAATAATAAAGATGCGATAATCATTTTTACCTAATATTTATCTTTTTCTGACACCATGTTGGACGCCATTATTTCTTACGGACATGTTTTCCTAATGAAAATACTGATATTAGATGTAGAGTCTATGTTTTGCCATATAACTGCAGCTGAAATATTTCCAATGCTGTTCCTTCTCTTTTCATCTGGTTAAAAAGGAAGTTGTCAGTTACAGAGGTAAGTCTGTGCGTCTGGTAGAGGCAGTTTGAGCCTGATCAGGCTTGGACTGGGCGAGCTATATGTCGCTGCCATGATAAAAGTCGAATATGGCTTCCACCGTTATAAAAAAGAATATCAGAGATCACCGTAAAACATACCATGTAGTTATAATGTTCTATAATAATTACATAATAAAATGTTTATTACTACACCAAGACAACTAACAACTGCCGAGCGTACAATGTTTCTGGGACGTGTTTACGTACTTTCGAACAGTTAATACCTCTGACACCAGTGACCCAAGTTCCACATTGGAATCACTTTAAAATAAAATATACACTATGATTAAAGGCAGTGATACTTTTACGGTGGTTAAACGGTCACTTGACGCCAGCTGTATTTGTTCTATAAGAGTTTGTGCGTTGGAAGCAAGGAATACACAAAGGACTGAACACTGAAGAACTGTCGAGTGTACAAATGTTATGGGCCAGACTAGCAAGTGTCTGAAAATAAGGCCTTATCATTGACCCTCTATTATTTTCAATTTTAAAAAAGAAACAATAAGGAACTGATACAATCAGATCCCAAATCCTCCCCACAATATCACAAGGGAAAGAAGGCGATACATGGAGTGACTGAAATAAACTAAACAGACCACTGTTAAACCGAGACTGCAGCCCTCTCCCAAACAGGTGTTGACTCAAAAAATCGAAACGTAACTAAGATGGGGGAAAGAATCAGAATCACTAACATAACAACTATTAAACAGAAACTTAAATGAATATCTAAAGAGGGGAAAGAATCAGAATCACCGACATAACAACATACATACTTAGGGAAAGAATCAGAACCATAAATATAAAACAGGATGGAACCACAGAAAAAGCACCGACATGGTACGATCAGTAAAAGTTTCTGGTGGACTTAAGTATACTTTACGGGATTCCAATTCTCACCTTAACTTTCACTATGGTTCAAACATGTATTTGATCGGTCCGCGGTAGACTTGCCCAAGTCCCTACATTTACATTTTTTTTTATTTTTAAATGAAAGTCCCTTTGGTCTTCATCTCTGAATGTAATGTTAATTTCACAATTTTCATAAAAGACTGTATTGCAATTCATTTACAATGTATTTGTTGTTTTATTTTTTATTTTTTTATTATTTTTTTTTGTAAAAAATTATTTCTACACCTATTAAACAGACTTGGTCAAGTCTAGGTCCGCGGAAAGGTTTTCTAACTCATCAGTGAATCAACTCGGTCAACAAACAAGGATGGGGGCAGTGCTGCACACAACGCCACAGAAGCAATGGAGCAAATGAAAACCAACAGTTCAACCCCGTTGGCCCAAGCAACAGACATAAAAGTTCCGGCGCCGACCAACTAACAAATAACTTAAAGCTACAGCCATCATGGAGTCTGAACCCCGACCCACCGGCGTTCAGTTAAAGAGGAAACCATAATGTCTGACCATGATTTAGTGTCATTTATTGCTGTGCTCATATAAGTGTTTATTCACTTACAGCAGTAGTGGTTTGTGTCAGATTATTATATCAGTAAATGTGTAAGATTAACGAGTATACTACCGCCACGTATCACAAGAGGGCGCTACAGGAATCAACACTGCATGTGCTTACCCAATTTCCCTTGCAATATTGGGCACATGGATTAAATCATTTCCGATTCCGTTCACTTCTTGAATGTAAGCTTATGATATTTTCAAAATAGAAAGAAAGACAGAAAGATAAAACAGTAAGGTAAGAAAGAAAGAAAGAAAGACAGAAAGAAAGAAAGAAAAAATAGTTTGGTTTCCCTCAAACAAAATACCGTAATGTATTGTTTTTAGTGACGGGATATAGAAAACGTATTTACCAAATTTAATCAAGATTGTTCAAAAATACGATCCGAGATATTTCCGAATGAGGAACACCGAACCTGCTGCCAAAAGGAAAATACCTGACTGAAGTGGATTCTGATAACAAGTTCATGTACTGAAAACTCCTATTAACCCGACTTTATATAGGGAGCAGTTGGGTTTGTGCAAAAATATGTATTACTAATATTAGTACCCGTTGACCCGCATTTTGCAACCACCACAATCTATGCAAACAATCATAGAGCCAAGAAGCACATGTATGTGTTATCCCTATGAAAATACTTGCATACAGTAGAATTTCGATGGCTCGAACACCGACGGCTCGTTTACCATGGGTGAGTCGAACCCGTTCTTGAGCCCCAAGGGAAATCCTCGACATAAGAAATAGTTGGGGATAATTTATAAGATTTTCGTCTTTTATCTTGCAAATGTATGCTGTGTGTACTCATTAGAATCGCCTCGATGAGGCGATTCTAATGAGTACACAAAGCATACATTTTCATTATAAAACACAGAAAAGATATCCAAAAGTATATCGTATACCTCCTGGCAATCCTCTCAGTGGCTCGAACTACCCCTGACTCGAACATATTTTCGAGGTCCCAAAGGTGTTCGAGCCATTGAAGTTCGACTGTACTTATATTGTCTGTTCAAATTAGCCACGTATTAGTGAATAAATTTCACGTTCCATTTACATTTCCGATTACACAACTCGTCAGACGTACACCTTTTTCGTGTCGTTTGGCAAGACAAATAAAAACAATAAGTATCTCATAAGTGATGTATGCTGCAGATTAACCGAGTGGTTAGCGCAGAACGATAACAATATTATATCCTTGAGTTCGAATCCGCCATCATTATATTATAATTCTTCTATATAAACAATTAAAAATAAACTTGTCATTTTTACTTATTCCGCTTATTCCGAATAATAAAAAAATCTTTCTGCATAGTAATTTACAGTTACATACAGAAACCCAAATCTCTGCGCTCAAAAGGGTCGCAGGCAAAGTGGAACGTTTAAAGCGATGGCAGCCTCTTTCTGCAGAAAATCCAGGAGCCGACTTTTATGCCAGCAGCACGAAAACTGCCAGTCGAATAGAATAAGATTCACTGTTTTGTTATGAATTGAGTATATTTCAGAAATTAACATGTCAATAAAAATCATAAAAAAATGAAACATATACTTGTACATATTTTGGGCGAAAAAGTAGACACTGGAAGGCGCAACACTAGCCCTCGCGATTTCAAATATATACAATACCACTCAGCCAACACATATTAACCAATTGAGTTATCTATAATATACTAATTTTTAATACCTAACGCACGTGTCGTGTAATGTATGCAAATTGCATTCTCTGTGAACGGACAATACATTTTAGCAGTAACAGCAGTAATAAGCGCAAATGGACGAAGATTCAGACACAGCAAGCGCACCCGCACAGTCTGATCAAGGTATTCTCTTCGCTGACACTATACTGATTTTCATTGATCAAGACTCGTTCAGAACATAACTTACGTTTTTGCTGCTATTTGAAGTAATTTTTGGGGGAAATAAAAATATTATTTTCCTGCAGAGAAAATATGCCTTTCAGGCGGAAATATATTTCCTATTACGTCACGTCACAGCGCTAATTACATTAATTCTAGACGTAAGAAAGGCCAAAAACGGCCGATATAATAAATGTAATATAAACAAATACATCTTTAGTTTTGAATACAGGAAATATTTCCCTCGAAACTTGCAAATCTTATAAACAAACTCGTGCACTCGCACTCGTTTGTTTACTTGATTTGCAAGTCTCTCGGGAAAATATTTCCCGTATGTGAAACTAAAGATGTATTAATCTCTATATCATTTTACCAAATGTATACGACTGTCAATTTAAGGTCTTGCTGATCTAAGCGTACATGTTCGTAGACAAATTTGCTTGTTGTAGCTTACAATGTGCACTGCTCAAAACAATTAAAGGAGCAAACGTTTAAGCCTGTATAACATCACCGCTTGGCAATTTTCCAACTCAAGGAAAGGCACTGTTTTAAAGTGACATCTCTAGGTCATGCAAACGTCAAGAAGCAAGGTTCACGTGCAACGCAAGAATGTGACTTTCAGAATGGATACCCCTATAAAACGGCTGAAATTCGGTATGGGGCGATCTGTTCAAAATTTGAGTTTGGGTCAGAAACATGTCAGTCCTTCGGTTATGTGTAACTTTGGGCTTCATAGTTACTTCATATGGTGTTAGGCGGTTCTTTGAAGAAGTTGAGGTCGCTCAAGCTGTCGATTTGCTTGAAAGTGGGAACACCCAAAGGATCGTTGCTGAACGATTTGGTGTATAGAGAAGTTGTTGCCAGGCTATGGAGACGTTACGAGGAGACGGGCGAGTTTACTAGACGAGAAGGGCAAGGCCGACACCGCATGACGTCACAAAGGGAAGATCAATATCTTCGAAATCTAGCGCTACGAAATCGGCAGTACACGGCCAGAAGGCTACAAATCGATTTCAAGCATGCAATTGGTCTAAGGATATCTGATTTAACAATATTTAACAGATTACTTGAAGGTGATCTGAGGGCCAGATCTCCGGCTATAGGGCCTATTCTCACCAGGCAACATCGTGCACGGCGATATGAGTTTGCTCAAGAACATCAGCACAGGCGAATGCAAGACTGGTGACAGTTCTGTTCACGGATGAAAGCAGATTTCACCTGAATGCATGTGATCGACGTGTTTGAGTCGCGAGACGACCCGGAGAGCGGTACGAGGACTGCAACATTTTGGAAATAGACAAATATGGAGACGGACAGTGATGGTATGGGGTGGAATGTCTTATGAAGGTCGACTTGTACGTGATAAACGCAGGTACATTGACTGCATTACGGTCTCGAGATGAAATTCTAAATCCTATTGCTGGGGCAAATTGTGACAATTTCATTCTGATGCAGGATAATGCGCGCCCCCATACTGCTAGAGTGTGCACGGATTACCTTAATCGTGAGACTATTGAAGTTATGGACTGGCCGGCTTGTTCTCCTGACTTTAACCCAATAGAACATGTGTGGGACATTCTTTAAAGACGTATCTCACAGGGCGATCATCTACCAATGACTATTCAAGAACTCACAAACATCCTTAGACATGAGCGGGAAACACTAGGTTTACAAACTGTTCAAAATTTGGTTCGTAGCATGCCTCGGCGATACCAGGAGGGTTGTGCTGCGCGAGGTGATCATGCACATTACTGACAGGACGAAGTAACTGATTTGCGCATGTCTATGACATTTGAAATAATCTGACGTAAAGATGGCGATTTCTCAAACATTTAATATGCCAATTCTTCCTTAACAGGTTACAGGCCTTGATTCGTGAACTGGTTGCCAATGTTTGCCATTAGCATATTGCAGATAAAGTTATTCATCTTTCTGAATAGTTGTTTCATCATCATTATCAAACATCTTTATACTACGAGTCTATAATGCTTCGCTAATTGCCCTTGGCTGACATTTCCCGGACCCGAGAGTATTTTTAATAATGTAACTTTATGCAATTTATAATACTATAATATTAACAAACAAGGTCAAAAATTATGGGACCACTAGAAAGGTCTTGTGACAATGAATGCACATATGAAATATGAAAGCCCTATCACTTACCAATCGAAAGTTATGGCCAATGTTAATGTTTTTAAAAATTTTGAAAAAAATAGGTCAAAGGTCAAGTTCAAGGTCACGAGATCAAAAATTATGGTACCACTGGAAAGGTCTTGTGATAAGGTATACACATGTGAAGTATGAAAGCTGTACCACTTACCATTCAAAAGTTATGCCCAATGTTAAAGTTTTTGCAGACGGACAAACAGACGGACAGACCAAAAACTATATGCCCCCGAATCTCTTAGATTCCGGGGGCATAATTAGTCAATGGTAATGCACAGATCAACCAAGAGTGTTAATTGTTCGGGCTTTAAAAATAATTTATGTGCAGAGCAAAATTTTATGGTCAAGTGGCTTGAACACGAAACAAAAGTAATTTTCTAATCCTGGTACCCGACCATAGCTCGATAAATGAAGGATTCCAAGTAACTTGGTTCCCAGTATCCCACACTGTTCTTCAGGTTGCCATTTCAATAACTAAGGTTGGTACTTGAAGTCTAATGCATTTTGTGAGCCAAAACCGACGTTTGAGCGGGTGGCTTAGAATTCGAATGTCTAGAAATATAATGTAAAATAGAAGTGAAAGCAATGATCAGGAATCAATACAATCAATCCACAGCTCCCATCAGAGACACCAAAGGGAAGGAAGCACAAACATGAAACAACAGACCTAATGGAACCATCAATAGCAGAAAGCCAAAAGGACAGTTACCTTCCCACAAAATGGCCAATAGGCTATCCAAAATAAAATACTATAAGCATCACAAACACCCAAAGACCAACCATAATAAAAATAAACCGCGACAGAAGAACCGCCTTGGAACGGTCAGTGGAAACGAATTCAACTGGGGGGCTTAAATAGATTTTACGTGGCCACAATCCTCGCCCTTACTTCCGTCGGGATTTAGACAAATAATTTGTTCAGTCCGCATGAAGGCATCCTAACTCGTCAGTGCAACATCTCCGTGAACAAAAATATAATCAAATAAACACAGAGATGAAACAACGTTGAGGACTCGACAGCAAGAAACCCCTGAAATGCTGGAGCAAACGAAAACCAACAGTTAGACTCCGATGGGTTCGACCAGAGATAAAGCATCAGGCACTAGCCAACATTACCTTGAATTAGGTCTCTCGAATTCTCAATAAACCTTTACACTGGAACCGTCATAGAATCTGAGGCCTGACCCACCGGCGTGCAATTAAAGAGGGAAGCAAAGTTGTCAACCGTGATTGGGTTAACTACCATGCATGCAGTCTGTCGTATAACATTTATGTTTGACCCAATCTTTTTATATCGAAGAATGATTTTACGAAATTGGGTGCTGAAGTCATTGCGGTTATATGTTTTTCTGACTTTGTATACTTAGTCACCATAAAATTCGGGTTCCGATAGACCTTGTTGCATGAGAGATTTAAGTCCAATATTGAATTTTGAAATTAAGACAGAATGACGTCTATAAAAGTTTGAAATGGCTTTGCGTAGTTTATGGTACCGATATCTCTGATTAAGAAGTTTAGCCGTTAACAATTTATTACGAGTGTTGAAGTCAGTTACATGACTACACATTCTGGCAAATCGAATAAATTGCGAAATATAAACGCTATAGGATGGCGCACGAGGAAAATCACAAGGTTCCTGAAATGTTACCCCCCCCCCCCCACACACACACACACACACTTTATGTAGAAAAATGGTGTGGTCGAATATAGTCTTTATTTTCGCTTAAAAACATAGGATGTGCGTACACGATTCAGGTGGTGTTTAAGGGCACAAACAATCTATGCATGGGGCAGCAATAAAGAAAATATTTTAACAAAATTCCAGTTCTACAGATATAAACTCCCCGTTGTAACACAGAAGCGCTTCGATGCTGATGTTCACGTGACTTTCACTAAATTGTAGGAAATCCAGGTAACTGTCATTTCATTACGAAAACACGCCTATACAAATAAATTGCCACCTTTATCGCCGAAAAAATGCAAATTTTAAGATGAAAAATTGCGATATTTTTCTTATTTCTGCACAAAATATAGGTTGTGGGTACTTGTTAGAACCGCCTCATTGAGGCGGTTCTAACGAACACCCACACTCTATATGTAGTTGTGGGTACTTGTTAGAACCGCCTCATTGAGGCGGTTCTAACGAATACCCACACTCTATATGTTAGAGCAGAAATAAGAAAAAATAGGTTTACCGCTGGAAACCCCAGTTTTACTATATAAAAGTGGGGTTCAAGAGGGTCAAAATAATATAGGCATGTTTTCGTGATGATAGAAAATGGTCGCGTTTTTCCTTATCGCTGTGATGGCAGTGTTGCGTAAGAGGGTTGTCTGTAAAATCTTGACTAATATGCATTTGTTGGGTTTGGCAAACAGTGTAGACCCAGATCAGACGCAACAGAACGCGGAATAGCTTGTACAAATTTACATGGACCTTCCAAAGGAGTATAGACTCGGATCTGACGCCGCAGAATGTCGAATGTACTGGGAGTTTCCAAAGGAGCTGGTTCTTTCCAAACTCCTTAATGACAATAACCCCAGCGATGCAGAATTGTATGGCATGCGTAACAATTTGACCAGAGTTTACACTGTCTGCTTAGACATCACGAAACCACTCCTATATAATCATGGCCACCTCGAACCCCATTTTTAAATAGCAAAACTGGGGTTTACAGAGGTAAGCCTTATTTTTCTTAGTTCTGCTCTAAAGTATAGGTGATGAGACGGTTCTAACTGAACCACAATTTTTCATCTGCAAGTTTTCGTTTTTTACCACGGTAAATGTACAATGTATTTGTATAGGAGTGTTTTCGTAATGGAGTACTGCAGACTGTAAGGGTTAAACGAAATGTTAACAGTCTATGTCACCGTTCAGGGTCATTTTCCAGTTGGTGCACTCAGAGACCCACTAGTGTTGTCAGTGATTTGGTTTTTAACCTTATGGATTATTTTATGCTAGTGACTATTCGTATACGACAAACAAATGCCACGAAAGCTTTTATAAATTAAACAACCTTACCTCATTTCAGAGTGATTCCAAGGACAGATGTATGTTATATACACAACCTTCTCAGTTCTGTGTTTGTGTTAGCTATTCAACAAATTGATGTTATATCCTCATTATGAACCACTAAACATACATTACAATTACACACTATACACAATAAAATGATCCTTTATATGGCCATTGGAATTTCAGTTTTCAGTAGTAAATGGTTTTTCTTCTTATGCACCAAATATTTATTACAGGTTCACTTTTGAAATGCCACATTTGGACGTGCGGATAGTCGGAGCTCACCTGCATTCGCCATACATAGACTACACAGACTTGAATGGCAGTGCATATGCTACTTTTATGTATCCTTGAGCAAAATTTTATTAAAACAAAATTAAAGTCTATATTTTGCTATATAAATTATTTGACCGAAAAGCAAAACAAAACAAAACAAAACAAAAAAAAAAAAAAAAAAACATCACAAGCCTATATAATTTTGACCCCCTTGACCCAACTTTTATATAATAGCATTTGGGTTTCACAGGAGTATTATTTTTCTTAATTCTACTTAAAAACATAGATTTTGGGTACTCGTTAGAAATGTCTCGCCGAGGCGGCTGTAACGAGTTCCCAAAATAAAAATTGGGAACTCGTCAGAACCGCTCCCAATCTGAGTTATATATATATAATATGTTTTTTTTTTCTTTTTTTTTCAGAAATATAAAAAAAAAATCATTTTTTATTATCTGAAAATTTTTCTTCTTTTTCAATTTATTTTAATACTACGCGTGTTTTCCTAATGATTAAACTGACACACATACATCACGAAAACACGCCTTTACAATTTTGACCCCCCTGAACCTCAACTTTTATACAGTAAAACTGGGGTGTGACAGAGGCATACATTATTTTTTCTTATTTCTGCCGAAAAACATGGATTGTGTGTACTCGTTAGAACCGACTCGCCGAGGAGGTCCTAACGAGCACGAACAATCTATGTTTTTAGCAGAAATATGAAAAATATCAGGATTTTTATCTGAAAAAGATTCATTTTTGGTGGTAAAATTTTTAAATATATTTGAATTGGCGTGTTTTCGTAATGAGTCAGGAAGACACTCGTTTTACCTCTCTTATCTTATTAGGACGTCGTTTCTACAAATATGATAAATTCCTTATTCCTACTATAAACATAGGTTGCGGGTGCTTCTTAGAACAGCCTCATCGAGGTTGTTCCAATGGGTACCGCAGTCAATTATTTAAGCAAAACAATGAGATACTGACGGGTGACTCTGACACAAACTTGTTGAACAATGTAAACTTTTATCCCCATGCAACACAAAACCTATCCTTATTGTGCGATCGTGAATTCTGTCATATCGAACCGTGGCTTTTTAAAGTTTCTGAAAATGATTTTTGCATGATAAGAAGCCTATGCCGGAAAAATTGAAAATAAAAACCTCTTAATACATATTGATTTTATCTTACAATTCTTAAGTTTGATTTCATGCTTTTTCTATTGAAAACTTACAACATTAAATGAAGTAATATTTTTATTGATATGATTAGTTGTGATGTGGCTTAGAACATATAATGGGGAAACATAATTTTGTTTGGTTTGAACATATTTAATTTTGTTCCGCGATATGCAACATAGATGTAAACAAACCATGAAACGGTGGCAGGAGTGTTCTTCTGCTGTTATGATTATGTTTTGCATAACATATGAAATAAAACATTAAACCGCATCCAAGTACTGTGTGTGTGTTTGTTTTACATTATGCAAACACGCCTAAATAATTTTGACCCCCTTATACCCAACGTTTATACAGAAAAGCTGGGGTTTACAGGGGTGTACATTATTTTTTTTACTTCTGCTAAAAATAGAAATAAGAAAAATGTTTTTATTCCTGCTCAAAAACATGGATTGTGGGTACTCGTTAGAACCGCCTCAGCCAGGCGGTTCTAACGAGTACGCACATTCTAATTTTTGAGCAGAAATTAGAAAAAAAAATGTCGGGATTTTTATTTTGAACAAAAAAGAAAAAAAAAACATTTTTGGTAGTAAAATGTAACAAATATATTTGAATAGGCATGTTTACGTAATGTTAGAGGCTGAGCATTTCTGACACATTACGAAATTACACATGGCTCCAAAACAGACACTTTTCTGATCGAAAATTTGATATTTGCTTTTTTATCCCCGCACCAAATATAGACTGTGGCTGCACGTGAGAACCACTTCAATAAGGCGCAATATTGTTAGCAAAAATGGGGAAAACAACGCATACCCCTTTAAAATTTACTTTTCTCTATTTAAAAGAGGGCTTAGAGGGGCATTCGTTTCACGGACTCGCTAACGTGGTGGAAAATATATACCGGCAACCCTCTTTATACCGACATTTGATTAAACAATAAAATTCATTAAAACAGCAATTTCAATGGAACCAGTCTTTCGCTCAAGATGGGAGGAATTAATGGGGATACTCTAAAATTGTTCTTATTAGTCAGCCAGATACCGATGTTGTGGATAATTGTTAGCTCACCTGAGCCGAAGGCTCATGTGAGGTATTAGTATACCACGAGCCGGCGTCCGTCGTCCACACTTTCAACGAAGTGTATCTCTGGAACCAGTGGGCCGGCCTTAATCAAATTTCATATGAACCATCATCAGGTAGGGAGAAAGGCTGTATTAGGTTTTCGTGCAGATCGGATGAGAACTCTGGTTGCCACAGCAACAAAGAGCTCCCATAGGCTTAACATAGGAACAAGCTTGTCATCACTCTAGCTCCGTCAATTTTTATTCTGATCGACTTCATTCTTGCAGATAACGAGTACAGGCATGAAATCTCGATCAAGTTCGATTTTGGGCTGAATCGGATTATTCACTCAGGAGTTACGTGCCCTTGAGCGTTGAAAAAATTGCCTATTGACTTAACATGGGGAGAATGTTGTCATCACCGTAGCTGCTTCAATTATTTTCAGATTGGCTTTATTCTTGCAGATAACCAGCACAGCCATGAAATCTCGGTCAAGTTCGATAACTGGCAGAATCGGATCATTCACTTAGGAGTTACCTGCCCTTGTGTGTTTTTGCATTAGGGTTAAAGGGAATTTCAAAAATGTATATCTTAAAGACTACTTGGCCAACTGTGATCAAATTTCAAGTGTCGCATTATTGGACAAGTGGAAAGGCTTCATTAGGTTTTCAGGCAGATCTGAGTGGAACTCTGGTTGCCATGGCAACATCTAGCTCCCATAGACTTCACATAGGAAAAAGCTTGTCATCACTCTAGCTCCGTCAATTTTTTTCTGATCGACTTCATTCTTGCAGATAACCAGTACAGGCATAAAATCTCGGTCAAGTTCGATTTTGGGCCGAATCAGATAATTCACTCAAGAGTTACGTCCCCTTGAGCGCCCGAAAAATTGCCTATCGACTTAACATGGGGAAAATGTTGTTATCACTGTAGCTGCTTCAATTTTGTTCGGATTGGCTTCATTCTTACATATAACCAGCACAGCCATGAAATCTCGGTCAAGTTCGATAATTGGCAGAATCGGATCATACACTTAGGAGTTACCTGCCCTTGTGCATTTTTGCATAAGGGTTAATGTGAATTTCGAAAATGTATATCTTGAAGACTACTTGGCCGACTTTGATCAAATTTCATGTGTAACATTATTGGGCAAGTGGAAAGACTGCATAAGGTTTTCATGCAGTTCTGAGTGGAACTCTGGTTACCATGGCAACATATAGCTCCCATAGACTTAACATAGGAAAAGCTTGTCATCACTCTAGCTCCGTCAATTTTTTTCTGATCGACTTCATTCTTGCAGATAATAAGGACAGGCATAAAATCTCGGTTAAGTTCGATTTGGGGCAGAATCGGAATATTGACCTCGGAGTTACATGACCTTGAGCGACAAAAAATTTGCCCATAGACTTTACATAGGGAAAATGTTGTGACTACGATAGCGACTTGAATTTTTCTCAGATCAGCTTCAAACTTGCAGGTAACGAGGACAGACCTAAAATCTCGGTTAAGTTCGATTCTTGGCCGAATCAGATTATTTGCCTTGGAGTTACCTGCCCTTGAGCATAAAAAAATACGTTGTGACCACGATAGCAACTTTATTTTTATTCATATCAGCTTCAAACTTGCAGGTAACGAGGACAGGCATAAAATCTCGGTTAAGTTCAATTTTGGGCCGAATCGGAATATTGACCTCGGTGTTACGTGACCTTGAGCGACAAAAAATTTGCCCATAGACTTAATTAGGGAAAATGTTGCGACTACGATAGCGACTTGAATTTTTTCAGATCAGCTTCAAACTTGCAGGTAACGAGGACAGACATAAAATCTCGGTTAAGTTCGATTTTGGGCCGAATCGGAATATTTGCCTTGGAGTTACCTGCCCTTGAGCATATAAAAATACGTTGTGACCACGATAGCAACTTTATTTTTATTCATATCAGCTTCAAACTTGCAGGTAACGAGGACAGGCATAAAATCTCGGTTAAGTTCGATTTTGGGCCGAATCGGAATATTGACCTCGGAGTTACGTGACCTTGAGAGACAAAAAAATTTGCCCATAGACTTAACGTAGGGAAAATGTTGTGACAGAAATAGCGACTTGAATTTTTAGCTCACCTGAGCCAAAGGCTCCAGTGAGCTGATAGTATACCAAGGCTCCGGAGTCCGTCGTCTGTCGTCCGTCCATCCGTCGTCCACACTTTCAATGAAGCATATCTCAGAAGGCAGTCGACCAATCTTGTTTAAATTTTATGTGTAGCACCATTGGGCAAGGGGAAAGGCTGCATTAGGTTTTGGAGCTAGTCTGGTTCATTTGTTCCTTCATTCTTCTTTCTCTCCATATAGAGATAATAGACCAATGTTAAATTTTAATCAAAGATTTCTCAGGAACTATAAAAGCTAGAAGCATCAAATTTGGTATTCAATAGAATAATGATGACTTATTTTGTGTAAGAGACATTGGGCTTTCTCAGCTTATTTGTTCATCTTTTCTTTCATTCTTCTTTCTCTCCATTTTGACAATGTTAAATTTTCGTCAAAGATTTCTCAGGAACTATAGAAGCTAGAAGTCTCAAACTTGGAATGCAATGCAATAATGATGACTTATATCCTGTAAGGGTCAATGGGCTGGATTCTCTTAGCAGATTTAGTAGTCAAGTCTGTGAATTGTTAAAACTTAAGTTCCTCAGGTGAGCGGTTTAGGCTCATTGAGCCTCTTGTTAGAATATTCTCGCGGAGACGATTCTAACAAATGTCCGCAATATCAGTTTCTTTGAATAAGTGAGGGAAAAGGCCGTTTATTATACCTTTTTAGCTCTACTGGGCCGAAGGCTCCAGGGGAGCTAATTGTATTGTGGGTCCTCCATCGTCCGTCCATCCGTCGTCCGTCCACACTTTCGGGCAGCTATATCTCTGCAGCCTGCAGGCTGATCTCAATCATTTCTCATCTGTAGCATGCCTCTGGTAAGGCATTGATGACATAAACTTTTTTTTCGAAATCGCTCTAAAACATGGCAACCACAAGGTCCCATAGAGTTATTATGGGAAAATGCTTGTCATCACCGTAGCGCCTTCAGTTTTGATCGGATCGTTCTGAAACTTATATGTAAGGGGGGTGCGGATAAAAACTCGAATGAGTTCGAAAACCGGCCAAGCCAGCCGAATTATCGTAGAGTTACGTCCCTTTGATTGCTGTAAATGACGATTTTTGACCTTGTCATCACCGATGCCCCTTCAGTTTTGATCGAATCTAATTGAAACTAATATGTAAGGTGGCTGGGGATAAAACCTCAGATGAGTTCGAAAACCTGCCAAGTCGGCCCATTTATCATAGAGTTATGTTCCTTTGATTGCTGAAAATGTCGATTTTTAACCTTGTTATCACCGTAGCCCCTTCAGTTTTGATCGAATCTTTCTGAAACTTATATGTAAGGTGGATGGGGATAAAACCTCGGATGAGTTCGGAAAACGGCCAAGTCGGCCATTTATCATAGAGTTACGTCCCTTTGATTGCTTAAAATGTCGATTTTTGACCTTGCGATCACCGTAGGTCCTTCAGTTTTTATCGGATTTTTTTCTGAAACTTATATAAAAGGTGGCTGGGTATTAAAATTCAGATGAGTTCGAAAACCGGCCGAGTCGGCCCATTTATCATAGAATTACGTCCCTTTGATTGCTGAAAATGCCGATTTTTGACCTTGTCATCACGGTAGCCCCTTCAGTTTTTGATCGGATCTTTCTAGAATTTATATGTAAGGTGGCTGGGGATAAACCTCTGATGAGTACGAATACCGGCCAAGTCGGCCCATTTATCATAGAGTTACGTCCCTTTGATTGCTGAAAATGCCTATGTTTGACCTTGTCATCACCGTAGCTCCTTCAGTTTTGATCGGATCTTTCTAAAACTTATATGTATGGTGGCTGGGGATAAAACCTCGGATGAGTTCGAATACCGGCCAAGTCGGCACATTTATCATAGAGTAACGTCCCTTTGATTGCTGAAAATGCCTATTTTTAGCTCACCTGGCCGAAGGCTCCAGGGGAGCTTATAGTATAGTGGGTCCTCCGTTGTCCGTCCACACTTTCGAGCAGCTATATCTCTCCAGCCTGCAGGCTGATCCCAATTATTTCTCATCTGTAGCATGCCTCTGTTGGGGCATTGATGACAAACTTTTTCGAAATCGTCAAAAACTTTGTTTGCTATGGCAACCACAAGGTCCCATAGACTTACAATTGGAAAATGCTTGTCATCACCGTAGCGCCTTCAGTTTTGATCGGATCTTTCTGAAACTTATATGTAAGGGGGCTGGGGATAAAGACTCGAATTAGTTCGGAAACCGGCCAAGCCGGCCCAATTATCGAAGAGTTACGTCCCTTTGATTGCTGAAAATGACGATTTTTAACATTGTCATCACTGTTGCCCCTTCAGTTTTGATCGAATTTATCTGAAATTAATATGTAAGGTGGCTGGGGATAAAACCTCAGATGAGTTCGAAAACCGGCCATGTCGGCCCATTTATCATAGAGTTATGTTCCTTTGATTGCTGAAAATGTCGATTTTTAACCTTGTTATCACCGTAGCCCCTTCAGTTTTGATCGAATCTTTCTGAAACTTATATGTAAGGTGGATGGGGATAAAACATCGGATGAGTTCGGAAAACGGCAAAGTCGGCCCATTTATCATAGAGTTACGTCCCTTTGATTGCTTAAAATGTCGATTTTTTGACCTTGTCATCACCGTAGCTCCTTCAGTTTTGATCGGAATTTTTCTGAAACTTATATAAAAGGTTGCTGGGGATAAAAATTCAGATGAGTTCGAAAACCGGCCGAGTCGGCCCATTTATAATAGAGTTACGCCCATTTGATTGCTGAAAATGCCGATTTTTGACCTTGTCATCACGGTAGCCCCTTCAGTTTTGATCGGATCTTTCTGAAACTTATATGTAAGGTGGCTGGGGAAAAACCTCGGATGAGTTCGAATACCGGCCAAGTCGGCCCATTTATCATAGAGTAACGTCCCTTTGATTGCTGAAAATGCCTATTTTGACCCTGTCGTCACCGTAGCTCATTCAGTTTTGATCGGATCTTTCTAAAACTTATATGTAACGTGGCTGGGGATAAAACCTCGGATGAGTTCGAATACCGGCCAAGTCGGCACATTTATCATAGAGTAACGTCCCTTTGATTGCTGAAAATCCCTATTTTAGCTCACCTGGGCCGAAGACTCCAGGGGAGCTTATAGTATAGTGGGTCCTCCGTTGTCCGTCCACACTTTCGAGCAGCTATATCTCTGCAGCCTGCAGGCTGATCCCAATTATTTCTCATCTGTAGCATGCCTCGGTTTGGGCATTGATGACATACATTTTTTTTCGAAATCGTCAAAAACTTTGTTTGCTATGGCAACCACAAGGTCCCATAGACTTACAATGGTAAAATGCTTGTCATCACCGTAGCGCCTTCAGTTTTGATCGGATCTTTCTGAAACTTATATGTAAGGTGGCTGGGGATAAAATCTTGGATGACTTCGAAAACCGGCCAATTTGGCCCATTTATCATACAGTTACGTCCCTTTGATTGCTGAAAATGCCAATTTTGGACATTTTCATCACCGTAGCCCCTTCAGTGTTGATCCGATCTTTCTGAAACGTATATGTAAGATGGCTGGGGACAAAATCTCAGATGAGTTCGAAAACTAGCCAAGGCGGCCCATTTATCGTAGAGTAACGTCCCCTTGATTGTTAAAAATACCGATTTTTGACCTTGTCATCACTGTAGCCGTTTCAGTTTTGATCGGATCTTTTTGAAACTTGTATGTAAGGTGGCTTGGGATAAAATCTCGGATGAGTTCGATAATCAGCAAAATCGGCCCATTTATGGTAGAGTAACGTCCCTTTGATTACTGAAAATGCCGATTTTTGACCTTGTCATCACCGTAGCCCCTTCAGTTTTGATTGGATCTTTCCGAAACTTATATGTATGGTGTCTGGGGATAGAAGCTCGGATGAGTTCAAAAACCGGCCAAGTCGGCCAATTAATCATAGAGTTATGTCCCTTTTATGGGTGAAAATGTCAATTTTTGACTTTGTCATCACCGTAGGCCCTTCAGTTTTGATAAGATCTTTCTGAAACTTATATGTAAGATGGCTGGGGATAAAACCTCGAATGCCGGCCAAGTTGGCCCATTTTCATAGATTTACGTCCCTTTGATGGCTGAAAATGATGATTCTTGACCTTGTCATCACCGTAGCCCCTTCAGTTTTGATCGGATTTTTCTGAAACTTATATGTAAGGTGGCTGGGGATAAAACCTCGGATGAGTTCGAAAACTGGCCAAGTCGGCCCATTTATCATAGATTAACATCCCTTTTATTGCTGAAAATGCCAAAATTTGACCTTGTCATCACCGTAGCCACTTCAATTTTGAGCGGATGTTTCTGAAACTCATATGTAAGGTGGCTGGGAATAAAACCTTGGACGAGTTCGAATACCGGCCAAGTCTGCACATTTATCATAGAGTTACGTGCCTTTGATTGCTGAAAATGCCTATTTTCGACCTAGTCATCACTGCTGCCCCTTCAGTTTTGATCGGATCTTCATGAAACTTACAAACATGTAAGTCAGGCAGAAAAACTCGGAGGAGTTTGAAAACTCATGAGGTTTGCCTATTTGTCACAGAGTAACATCCCTTTGATTGCAGCAGTGAATTGCTTATTTTTGAACTTGTCATCACCATAGCCCCTTCAGTTTATATCGGATCTTCTAAGCAAGTCAGGAATAAAAGCTTGGGTGAGTTTGAAAACCGGTGAGGTCAGCCTATTTATCATAGAGTTACATTCTACTTGATTTGCAGAAAATGCTTACCCTGTCCTCACCATGTCCTCCAATAAATCCGTCAGTAGAGGTTGTCACTTCCCGAAACTTTGAATCTGTAAGCTCAGGTGAGCGATACAGGACCAGCTCGGTCCTCTTGTTTACTGCATTTTATTTGGATTCCATCACGAAAATACGCCTACATAATTTTGACCCCCTTGAACCCCACATTCATATAGCAAAAACTGGGGTTTACAGGGGAATACCTTATTTTTCTCATTTCTGCACAAAAACATAGATTGTGGGTACTCGTTAAAACCGAGTATCCACAATCTATGTTTTGAGCAGAAATAAGAAAAAATTGTAAAATTTTTCATCTGAAACTTTTCATTTTTCGTAGGTAAAATTTACTATGTGTTTGTATAGGCGTGATTTCATAATGTTTAGAGCGGTAAATTCCTTATTACGTAAAAGTGTAAGGGAATACATATCGTCGTTACAACGACGGTTGTCTGTAGTAGAATTACCATTACTAAAATCAGGGCCGCGACATACCAAAGTCGTTAAGAATGGTACTAGCTGCACCTCGCTTGGCACTCAGATTTACGGGGTAAAGCAAGGACTGGTCGACCCAGTGTCAGGATAATGTGACTGGGTGTGGTATCATGTAATGTGTCTGGGACATGATACTTCAGTGAGGCAGCACTATAAAAGTGAGCATTGAGCTCCCTGTCGCAACCAGACACCGTCGTGATATGACTGAAAAATTGTTGAAAGCGACGTTAAACCCGAATTCACACACACACACACACACATTACTGAAAGCAGCCACGTCAGTATGGGGTGCCGTTTTACTATTTAATCCATATTTATAGATATCGATTATTCGATTTATGGATATCCATAATTCGAATTATGGATATCCATAAATCAGCCGAATAATGGATATCTATAATTCGAATTATAGATATCCATAAATCGAATTATGGCTATCTATAAATAGGGCTGAATTATGGCCATCCATATTTCGAATAATGGATATCCATACTTCACCGCAAAAGCCTTTGGTTTCAGTCATTCAGTGTTTATTGTATTTATTTGCCAAGACGAATTATGGATATCCATAAATAATTATGGATATCTATAAATAGGGAATAAATAGTACAAGGGCGCCCAATACGTCAGCGGTTCAAACATATACATTCTATAGTATTCAGGCAGGCTTGTCAATATGAAAACACGCCTATACAAATATATTGTAAACTTTACCGCCGAAAAAAAAATCTTGATGACAAATTGTGATATGTTTCCTATTTCCGCTTCAAATATAGATCGCGGGTAGTCGCTAGAACCGCCTCATCGCGACGTTTCTAACGAGTACCCCCAATCTTTATTTTAGAGCAGAAATAAGAAAAATAAGTTATATCCCTGTAAACCCCAGTTTTGCTATATAAAAGTAGGGTTCATGGGGGTGTAAATTATATATGCGTGTTATCGTAATGGCATGCGATATGCGTATGCAACATTTTTTTTATTATATAACAGCCTTGTAATTTTCAGATACGCTTAGCAGTTTGGAACTTTTGTTTGCCCCGGCCTTTGAAATATGCTATTAATAACAACAGCTGCCAACAGACGGCGTATCTGGTCATGAAGTTTCCTCGAGGTCATAGGCATAGGTGGAAATTTGCTGAATAAACCGTTGAACCTTTTATATCATCAAACAGATTATTAACCAAACCCATCGTATGGTTTTATAAACTTTACCATAAAATTTGTCATTGACTTTGACCTTGAGGTCATGGACATGGGGCACTGTGAGACATGTTTTAATTGAATATGTAGACGTTTCACAGTCCCGTAACTTATTCTTCAAAGCTGACACTTTGCAACAATTGTTTCAGGATGTACCTTTTGAAAATATTATTTTATTCTTAAAAGAAATTGGACTTTTTCATAGGATTTGACTGTTTAAATTTTTTATACATATCAAACTAACTTTTTTACTTTTAATATCCTCATAATTCTCAATGCCGTTAACTATTAACCGTTTGACGCTTATGACCCACAAAGAGGGTTGACGCGTCGTTAAACACGAAATCATCATCATCACCATCATGGACATGGGCGGTGGTATTGCTGCATGAAACTTTTGACCTATCATTGCGGGTCATTTTTGTCGTCTCACAGAGAAAAGGAGATAAAATAGATAATAGAGAAAATGGACAGGGGAGAAAGAAGAACATGAATTGAAGCATAGAAATTGCATAAATAACAACACCCCCTCTACCCTTACCTGCTGAATGACAGCAGTTCTTGCAAACCTCTAAGCCATGCAGTATCAGTTGGTCGCCTCAGTGACACAAGATACACGTCACCTTTGTCTCACCCAATCGCTCTCAGATATACACGAATTCAAACGTATCATTCTGAAGTCATCGGAATGATATACGTGTATAACCAGTAAAACGGTTACTTTGACTAATTAACCATTTAGTACCAGAAACCCCAAAACGGATAGCCTGGTAAACAGTGCAGGCCCAGGTCAGACGCCGCAGAACGCGGCGTCTGATCAGGGCCTACACTGTTTGCAAACAATCTTGCCATTTTCTAAATAAAGTTTGAAGAAAACACAACCTGACACCCCTAAAATTTGAAATGGACTCCTGCTATATATAAGGAGGAAGATTCTATTTGGTACTAAAAGGGTTAAAAGCGTTCATTACACATATGGCTCTGTCATCAGGCAAAATATTCTTTATGCATTTAACATTTGGTATAAAATTATAACGATACCACATCCGTGTGACATTGTACTGTTATTTTTCGGATGAAACCTTGAGATATTTGTCAATGACATGGTTCTAACGGGTACCTTCAACCCACGTCTTAGAAGCCTCCGTGGTCGAGTGGTTACGCTACTCGCCTTGTAAACCAGGGGTCGCAGGTTCGATCCCGGGCTTCTCCAGACTTTCGGATGAGTCTTTAAACCGAGGTCCCGTCTCCGTATGACCTTAGCTGTTGGTGGGACGTAAAACTGAAACACTCACACACTTGGTTTCCTGAAGTTTCCTGAAGTTAATCTTCATCAGTGCCCCCATGATGTAAAAGAGGCAGCATATAAAGGTCTTGTTCGCCCAATCTTGGAATATGGTAGTTGTATCTTGGACCTCAGTGGAGTGGTCCTTAACGAGTAGGCTCATCCTTTTATACAAAGGTCTAAAGGGTGCTGCTAGCATTCCAACAGATGACCTTACCCCCCCCCACCCCCCCCCCCGGCTAGGCATTGTAGAAATCACCATTCATTGGCGTTTCAGACCCTTACTGCAAGAACTGACATTTATAAAGAATCTTTCTTCCCCCGAACCATTAGAGATTGGAATGCCCTTCCCGATTCGATTATTTCGACAGCTGAAGGTGCTGATGACTGTGTAACTAAGTTTACCTCTTTGGTTAGAGCTAGGGACTAACTTCCAATATCACGGGTCCTGGTGTATAAATGACATTTGACGTGTCACCAGTTACAATTCTGATTGACAACTGGCCTGAACCTGTTCATTAGATCAGGGATTCGCTGAATAAATCAATAAAACCACTCCCATTTCTGACTTCATGTTATTTATTCTTACAAATTCACGAACTGAGTGACAAACATTGTAGTTTCAGATCAGATGGCCATATAATCCATCTGACCAGGATATACACTGTTTGCATAATTTGAAGTTGTCATGTTCAGCAAGACAAGGGATAAATGTGTCATATGTTGACTTATTTGTGAAATTCATACGGCATACTTAAGCAAATTACACCCAAACCATATTCCCAAGAGGGACACTAGCATTTCAAAAATATCCACTTTATTGCTTCTTTGTGTCCATTAAGAAAATGAGTTCTTTAAGGCGAGTAGTCATATCCGAGTATACCGCCAGCCAGCTTCAAGGAAGAGAAATTTTCAGAAACAAGCATAGCTTTGTGTGAGTTCTGCAGATTAACCCATATATTCCTCACGGCCGTTTTCTGGGACGTTTGCAAACAGTGCAGACTCAGATCAGACGCCGCACAATGCGGCGTCTGATTGGGTCTACACTGTTTGCTCAAAGAACATTCATTTTTGTAAAATTTGCTACAAACAAAAACAATCCTGACACCTCTATAATTGGAAATGGATCATTCCAAATTTAGTAAGTGGAAGATTGCATTGTCATATATGGGTTAGATGGGAACTACCATCAAGGGAAGCGACTGTCCAAAGATTCATTCGTTTCAGACAAGCCCCTTTGAAAAGTGAGTCTAATATAGGATTTAACATAAGTGCTCAAGTATTACTGAATTTAATAAACGAGTTTTGGAAAAAAATACAGAATGCGAGGCTTTGCCGAGCATTTTGTCTATATTCCTCAACGAGTTTAATACTTCTAGTAACACATGAGCAGTGAGCACGGCTGCAAGATTCTATTTATCATATGACATTTAAAAGGCATTTTATTCACGATTTGTTTACAAAACATGACAATATTCCGCCATTAGTAAACCCATCAGCCTTAAGCCTTAAGGACGTCGTACGTGTAACGAACGGGACGTATCTAACTAATTGCATATTTAATCCACCAGTGGATTACTGAATTTATGACGTTATTACATTCTCAGACGCGACGTCATGAGATAAAGTAATCTATCATGATGTTGTATCTATCGGCCTTAAAATGATTACTTAAATAACATTTAGATGCATTGCAAGAGGGTACACCAATCTCAATTATGCGTAACGTTAAACGTTTGACCTCACATAGCTTAAGTAATGTGTCCTTTAGTACATTACGTGATATGATTAAGGTTTAAATTTAAAACCGAGCTAAATTACCAACAAAGTTATGACTCTGGAGTTTTGGGTGTTCATTGGTTGTCAATCGATCCAAAGTTATAAAGTGCAGTAGTCTTTCACGTGACTATCACTGGCTTTTATGAAATACAAGTAACGGTTATTTATAGAACATAGCCGCGCTTTTCATATCGCTGTTAGGTAAGTGTTGCGTTAGCGCGGCATCTGTAAAATCTGGGCAGGAATCATGTGTTGGGATTGGAAAACAGTGAAGACCCATATCAGACGCCACAGAACGCGGCGTCTGATCAGGTGCTACAGTGTTTGTTTAAAATACAGGAATTTAAAGGTTAAACGAAACTCATCGTTCAGAACTATTTTTTTCGAGCTTTCCTCAGAGACAATCGGCCATCCAGTGCTGTCAGTGTTTTGATTGGTTACTGGCATTTGTACGGCCCATCAATTTTGCGCTATTAGTCCAGTTGCAAAACCTCTTTTTGGCCTGTGACCTGGAAGTTTGTTCCGCATAAAATTTTATTGTGGTTTTCCCGTCTATGAAGAAACCAAATACCACCCTGGCATCATTGAGCATTTTGATACTTTCAAGATGGCGGATAAATGGTGGAAAAAAAAATATATAATCCATGATAGTACGTGTATGTAAAGCCAATAAATAATCTTGTTATGCTAAGAGTCACGTTTCTAACGAAAAATGTTCACTTTGTTACCAGATCAATTGGGTAAGAATAAACTGATAGACATAAATAATGACACGTCAATGCTACGTTATATTACCCATCACGGAGACATGATCCTACGTTTTTACAACTTCTTTTATTATTTTTTGTTTCATTGCTTCCTGATCCATCCGAACATTATCGAAACGTGTTTCAGTTTTATAAGAGCGTTAAGGGTATGCATAGCATTGACACAAACCCTTTGCAAAACATTGAAAAACACAGCGCTACAAACTAACACAGCGCTACAAACTAGCGCTTTCATTTAAGTGACGTTGGAATCGCTTCACTTCCCCTATCGTCTGTTCATTTGACAGATCGTTGCTATGAAGTAATTTGCAGTTAATACGCATAAATGTAATATTTTTAGCAGCCATAGTTGTTTTGAATCATCAAATTGAGCAATCACCTTATTGCATAACAATTTCTATGTTTATGCCCCCAACTTCGAATAGGGGCATATTGCTTCTGCCATGTTCGCCCGTCCGTCCTTCCGTCCGTCCCGCTTTCTACTGCATAGCATAACTTTTGAACCGTGCATGCTAGGTTTTGAAATTTCATATATGAATCCCTTATGAAAAAATAATTTTTCTCATCAGGATTATGCCCCTTTCTGGAGTTATATGCAAAAATATGCTATGGAATCTTGTAAGCAAGATATCTAAAAAAAATCATTAGAGGTATTGCGCCGAAACTTTACATACTGATTGGGGATCTAATTAACTTTTGACAAAAAATCTGATTTTTTTTTACTTGAGTTATGGCCCTTTGAAACTTTGGGCGTTTTAAGCTTGCAAGCAAGATATCTCAAAAACGATTTTAACTGTTGCCCTGAAACTTTACAGACTAATTCGAGATGATGAGAAGATGAACTGGTTAACTTTTGGAAAAAATCCGATTTTTTTTCTTGCGTTATGGCCCTTTTAAGCTTGTACGGAAGATATCTCAAAAATCATTACATCTATTGTCCTGAAACTTTACAGACTGATTGGAGACCATGAGAAGATGAACTGAATAACTTTTGAAAAAATCTGAATTTCTTTATTTGAATAATGGCTCTTTGAAACTTTGGGCGTTATAAGCTTGAAAGCAAGATATCTCATCTTGTAAGCAAGATATCTAAAAAACCATTAGAACGTTTGCGCTGAAACTTTACATACTGATTGGGGATGATGAGAAGATTAACTGATTAACTTGTGAAAAAATCTGATTTTTGTTACTTGTTGATGGCCCTTTGAATCTTTGGGCATTTTAAGCTTGTAAGCAAGATATCTAAAAAACGATTCAAGCTATAGCCCTGCAACGTTTCAAACTGGTTTGGGATGATGAGTAGATGAACTGCTCAACTCGTGGAAAATATCCGATTTTTTTTCTTGAGTAATGGCCCTTTGGAACTTTGGACATTTTAAGCTTGTAAGCAAGATATCTCAAAAACCATTAGAGCTATTGCACTGAAACTTTACAGACTGATTAGCGACGATGAGAAATTGAATTGATTAACTTTTGAAAAACATCTGATTTTTTTTTACTTGAGTTGTGGCCCTTTGAAACTTTGGGCGCTTTAAGCTTGTAAGCAAGATTTACGCTATTTCTCTGAAACGTTACAGACTGATTCGGCATACTGATTAACTTTTGGAAAAAAAAAATCCGATTTTTTTCTTGAGTTATGGCCCTTTGAAACTTTCAGCACTTTAAGCTTGTAAGCAAGCTATCTCAAAAAACATTACAGCTTTTGTCCTGAATCTTTACAGACTGATCGGGGACGATGAGAAGATGAACTGATTAACTTTTGAAAAGAAAATCTGATTTTTTTTTACTTGAGTTATGGCCCTGTGAAACTTTGGGTGTTTCAAGCTTGTAAGCAAGATAACTAAAAATCATTAGCACTAATGCGCTGAAACTTTACAGACTGACTGGGGATGATGAGAAGATGGACTGATTAACTTTTGAAAACACTCTGATTTTTTTTACTTGAGTTATGGCCCTTTGAAACTTTGCGCGTTTTAAGCTTATAAGCAAGATATCTCAGAAAACGATTTGAGCTATTGCCCTGAAACTTTACAGACTGATTTGGGATGATAGATCTACCCATTGAACTCATTATGCATAAGACCAAGGCCAGTCTTCATTAAGAGATTTTATTTTGTTTTTGGCTGAATATGGGGTTTCTGAAGGAAATGGGTGTAAAGGCCAGTAACACTGATTATGTTTTGAATTGTGCATAAAATGAAAACTTACATTCAGTATTTATAAACGGTACCTTTCTCAAATGTAAGTCTGTCAACTTAAGTGTGACAGTCGTTACCCAATGAAAACATTTGCTTGATGGCATAAATATCACTACCGCGAGAATATATGCACCACGAGATTGCAGAAGGATGGTCATTACGATAACAGACCCGCGTGACAAAGAACATCAGCTCAGTATCAGTTCCTTAGTGCTGAGGTTGATACTGCGGTGTTGACGTCAGTGCTCAAGTACTGATTTAAATAACCATATTATATCTTTAATTTTTGCAGCATAATTAGGGCCCCGCACTGAAAGTGTGGGTGCCCTATAGTAATCACTCTGTCTGTCTGTCTGTCCGTCCGTCTGTCCGTCCACAAATTTCTGATAGCGCTGCCGGGGCCCTAGTCAGTTTCACTGACAGCTCTAGTTGTTCTAAAACTAAGACTGACTTGTCAGGTGAGACATGTATCCTAGCGGATTTGGTTTACACTTTTTGTTATATTTTAAATTTTGCAAGTCTCGCTACTTTGGACATCTCCTTCCTGATGCCCGGGACTTCCGTGGAGTTTGGGTAATGTTTGCTGATGTTGGCTCGGTGGGGGACCCTATAATTCCGCGGGTAGGCTCTCTTGCCTGATGCCTCCAGCTGACCTGTCTCATAGGCTACATCGGTCGGTGTGTGCTCGGAGGGGGATGTGCTGTGTTTGCCGGGTCTTGTCCATCATCCGTTTAGCCGGCCTCGGTGGCTCAGTCGGATGCGCGTCTGGCTGGTGATCAGGAGGTCGCGGGTTCGACGCCCGCCGGGGTCGGCAACATTTTTTCGTGGAGATTGATCATGAAATCTTTTCTACGGTCATTCTCTCCCTTCCGCTGATTCAAGAAGGACAGTTGTCAGTTTCTGGCCAAAGAATGTGCACTGTATTGGTTAACCGCTTACGTATAAGTTTTCCCAGGAAAGTGTTGATAGGTAATCTGACCGGCTCAAAAATGACCTAAATAGTGTTGACTGGACCGTTTAACTCCAATACAAACAAACAAACCATCATCCGTTTCGGTTTTAAAACTTTGGGGTTGAGACACACTGATGAAAATTAAATATCAGAAAGGCCTCTGTGTCACTAAATTAGGTATAGATACGCCTGACCTGTCTCGTAGGCTACGTCGGTCGGTGTGTGCTCGGAGGGGGATGTGCCGTGTTTGCCGGGTCTTGTCCATCATCCGTTTCGGTTTCAAAACTTTGGGGTTGAGACACACTGATGAAGATTAAATATCAGAAAGGCCTGTGTGTCACTAAATTAGGTATAGTTACGCCTTAATTGATATCTCCAAAATGGCCATTTTCCTGATGAAATGTGTTAAATATTTCTTACTTGCACCAACAATAGGGTTGTGGGTGCTCGTTAGAAACGCATCAAAGAGGCGGTTCTAACGAGTACCTGCATCATTTAGAAATAGGTTGTGGGTTCTCTTTAGCATCGCCTCAATGAAGCAGTTCTTACGAGTACCTACGAAATAACAAGGACATGTATATTAAGCCCCCCCCCCCCCCCCCCACACACACACACACAACCAGTGGAATCCGTTTCCGCTGACCGTTCCAAGGCGCTTCTTCTGTCGCGGTTTATTTCTGTTATGGTTTGTCTTTGAGTGTTAGTGTCGCTTATTTTATGTTGGATAGCCTATAGGCCGTTTTGTGGGAAATTAACTGTCCTTTTGGCTTTCCGCTGTTGATGTTTCAATTGGGGTCTGTTGTTTCATGGTTATGTTTCTTTCTCTTTGGTGTCTCTGATGGTAGATGTGGGTTAATTGTATCGATTCCTGATCTTTGCCTCCACTTCTATTTAGAGGGGACTTGTTAACATGATGGCCATGCATGACAATCATCCCATCAATGATGTCAGTAGAACATTTCAGACGAGATTTTATCATTGCTGCACGGATCAAACTCTGTGGGGATCTTACTGGGGGCATCTAGCTTCAGAGAATAGTGCATTAACCACTGAGCTATAGATCACACTGAACAATATAAATGACTTCATGATTTAAACAAACATTATAGAATATTCATCACGAAAACACACCTATATAATTTTGACCCCCTTGAACCCCACTTTTATATAGTACAATTGGGGTTTACAGGGGTAAACCTTATTTTTCTTATTTCTTTTCAAAAATATAGATTGTTGGTACTCGTTAGAACCGCCTCGATGAGGCGGTTCTAACGAGTGCCAACAATCTATATTTTGAGCAGAAATAAGAAATATATTCACAATTTTTCATCTTAAAATTTTCTTTTTTCGGCGATAAAGGTGGCAATGTATTTGTATGGGCGTGTTTGCGTAATGAACCACACCGGTTACCGCAGTACAACGAACGCGACAGAGTACAACGAACGCTACAGAAATAATGACGTCACAGCAGTATTTTCGGTAAGAAAAAGGTTTATTTTAGCCCAGATCCTAATCATTTTGGGTTGTTATTTTGCATAGCTGCAGAATAATGGTATTACCATTTACTAATACCGTTGCAGGGAATTCTGTTCATTATAAACGAAAACACAGACATTTTTCTTTCGTTTAGTGTGTTTTCACCAACCCCAGCATACTTCGGTCAATGTTTTTTGACAGTAACACATCTTTTATGCACATGATTTTGTGATTTAAATGTTATTGCGATTTCAGAGCTTCCATTGATGCATTTGCTTGAGCCCCAGTTCATGTCAATACTCACTGAATCCGTGGATGGTCCAATGGTTGACTTTTTGTTAGGGTACACCTTACCACGGGTTATGATACACCACAACGCGGTTAGTCAGTACAATTTGGGAACAACAAACACGGATTATAATATTCATAAATTGAAATATTTGTTTGAATTGGGGTTAAACGTCCCCGTCAACACTATTTAGGCCATTTTGGAGACGTTGCTTCCAATTTTGTGGGACTTTTACCCGACATTGAGATGAAATGACATCTCAAGCCCTGCCACCCAATGAAACCAGAAGGCTTATATGCATTGGACGATCTAACTTACACCGCTTTGCCTGGGCAGGCTTAGTCCTTCTAAGTGGTTTACCAGTACTCGTTTGTGGTCAGATTCAGCTCTGCGTGGAAGTACCATTGATACAACGCATAATGAAGTAATGTAGTAATTTCTTCATTTTGAAATTTTTACTTCATTATGCGTTGGCATAGTCGATGCGAAATGAAATAAAACGTAGTTTATACTGCATTATGCGTCGATACTAAGAGTTTGGCGCAAAATGAAAGAATTATTTCATTTTTGCGGTGATAGATGGCATACTTAATTTTACTTCATTATGCGTCGACAGTTTGTATCTAGTTCCATATAAGACACAGAAGCCTATGTGGTGTAGAAGTTATGCTATAGCTACTCGCCTAATAAACCGGGGTAGCAGGATCGATCCCAGTTTTGAAACCGAGATCCCATTTCCGTATGAATGAGGCTTGAAACCAAGTTCGCTACTTTGTATGACCTTAGCTGTTGGTGGGAGGGAAACTGAAACACACTCGCACTCCTTTAAGATGCATAGATGGACAAACAACTGAGCAATGGACTGGTCCAAGCCAATATGGTCCCGCACCCCAACTATTGTGTGCACTACATGATCATGTGTTGAGCCTTAAAACACAAATGAGGGAAAAACATTAGACATGAGACCAAAATACCGTTAGGCGTTCAGTTTTAACTCTAATAACATAATCAAATACAGTGAAATTCCGCTATTAAGACCACATAAAATTAAGACAAATTTTGTTTTTAAAGCATATTTTGAATGTTAAAGTTACATTTTGTTTGTGATTGCGACATTCAGTGTGCTCTTGTGGAAGACCATCTTTGGGACTGTTCAAATGTGGTCTTAAAGACCACTTTTGAACTGTCTCAAAGACCACTTTTGAACTGTCTCAAATGTGGTCTTTATATTGGAATTTACCTGTATTGTTTCGTAAGTCTTTGGTCTCCTTTCGTAGACAGCTATATATATATATATATGTTCTTCCATCATTACTTCATTTTGCGTCGATATGGTGCATATCAACGCAAAATGAAATAATATTTTTACTTCATTTCGCGTCGACTACGCCAATGCATAATGAAATAAAACAAATCAAAATGAAGAAATTACTACATTACTTCATTATGCGTTGTATCATACCATGCAGCCCAATTTATTTCTCCGAGCCCCGACGGGCGGGGGCGAAATAAATTAAAATAAACTCTTTAATCCGCCAGCGAAGGCATGATACATGATGCTGTTTTTAATTCAAAACGATCCATTTTGCTGTTACATACTCGTTAATGCCTTTTTGATTCTCATTATGATCTCCGAACTTATACACGTACGAATTTAAAGGGTTAGGTAAAAATCTTGGACAAAGGGGTCGAGTGAACACATTTATTCTGGCTTTTCAGAACGTTTTTACCACATCCCCCACTTAAGATCAACTGAAACCCAACTTATTTAGTTTCGGCATCGGTGGGGAGGGGAGACTCTTGAATTTATAGATTTCTTTCTTTGCTACTGAAAATAGTAAGTTTTTGTTAATGGTATGGACCCAATATGAGTTAATGGCGAGTATATGGAATGTGTTCGTGTTTCGTCTGGGTCCCGAATGGGACTTCTCTTAGTCCATTGTTATACTCCCTGTATATGAATCATATTTCCACCGACATTGACTCAGAAATAAGACTATTCGCAGACGACTGGGTGTGCTGCCGGGAAAGTTAGAGTTACGGAGGACTAAGTAAACGTCGGAACGAAATGGATAGACTAAGATGTTGGGCATGAAAATGTGACATGATATCATGCAAACATGTCCGTGAAATGAATACCCCTTACTTTATATAGAGAAAACTGGGATTTAAGGGGGTATACATACTTTTTTATTATATTTGCTATAAGACATAGGTTGTGGGTTCACGTTAGAACCGCCTCCTTGAGACGGTTCTAACGAGCAGCCACAACCTATGCTTGCAGTATAAATAAGAAACATATCACGGATTTTCATCAAAGAAGTAACCATTTAGAAGATGTGAAAAAATACACAATGCCGCACGGATGTGTTACAGGAATGAGTTTTCAGGCCGTTTAATGCAATACATTAAGCAGATAACTAGGCAGAGAACCAATAAAACTGAGGGTTCGTGCATTAGAACTCCTTGAGTATCATTTCACATGATTCCCGGACTTCCAGAAATTCGAGGGCGAATTTCATTGTGGAGGGGGAGAATGTCATAGGGTATAGGTATATAGCACACTCTTACTGCCTTTCGGTACAAGCCGGCTTTTATAGCAACGTGGTGGATTTGCTTATCAATCCGGCGGCCCGGGTTCGAACCCCGGCCGGGTCAAAGGTGTGTAGCATTTTTGTCACCTGTTACACAATGTCATTAAAAATGTCATTAATGTCCACGAAGAACAAAACTGGACCGAAAACGGCACCTTGTGAGACACCAGATAAAACTTTAGCCCAATCCTAAGTTTCACTTTTAGGTTCAGCAATAATATACATGGTGTTGGGGTCATCTGGATGACCAGCATCGCTAAACTCAAACTCAGCCATAATGTATATTTCTGAAATAAAGAATATAAGACTCTTACTTGTGTATTCTTTCGACGTGAATGTCGCAACAATGGAGAGAAGCATAGTTGTAAAAAAGGGAAAAAATCGCCTATGGTGAGATTCGAACCTGGGACGATCGGGTAAAATCAACTGCTCTAAGCACTAAGCCAAAGAGTCAGCTGTCTTCCTCAGTTGTCTTCCGCATAATCAAACAAGGCGGGTATAGTGTAGGTTAGGCTCTGAGGGACTTAACACCTCAACCCTTTTCTTCAAGTCCGTATGTTGACGCGAGGTCATTTTTGCGAAGAAAGTCAAATCCCGGGCAAGCCACCATCTTCCGACATGACAGCCATAATAAAGGAATGGAGCATAGCTGAAAAAACGTCATCGGCTCTGTGCCAAAGAGTCGTACCCATGACGCAGTTGTCATTGGTTATAAACCTGTAGGCCAAGGAAGATAATTCAGGATTAGAAGTTGTGGACCGTAACAGTATCAGGGGCGTAGCTGGAAGAAAATTGTTTGTACGCAAACCAAAGAAAATACTAAAAATAATAACTCCGTTTACCAAATGGGGACCACTCTTACAGGAAAGAATTTGCTCCCATCAGGGAGCAAATTCTTTCCTTTAAGTGCGGTCCCCGTGGCAGAGGAGGAAATCATGCTAGCTAATAAATAGTGGTGCATATATCCTAGGCAAATACAGTTTCTCTTCTTCTTCTTCTCGTTCTTCTTCATCTTCTTCATCATCATCATCATCATCATCATCATCCTCATCATCATCATCATCATCATCATCATCATTTTCTTCTTATTTTTCTTCTTCCTCTTCTTCTCTTTCTACTTTTTCTTCTTCTTTTACATCTTCTTCTTATTATTATTATTATTATTATTATTATTATTATTATTCTCCTTCCTCTTCTTTTTCTTCTTCTTTTTCTTCTACGTCTATTTTTTACGTTTGCAATGTGTACGCAAGTGCGTATCTGCGTACAGGTAGCTACGCCTCTGTGTATGATGGACACACTTTCCTATCTATCCCTCACACCGATTTCTTTGCCTGGCTTGTTTCTTCGCTTGGTTGGGAGTTTAACAGCCCAGCAAACACTATTTAGGTCACATCGAGCCAGTTAGTTTACCTTGAAGGCTTATAAAACCAGCACAGTGCGTATTCTTACGCCAGAATTTGACAACCGCCCTTCTTGAGTCAGGGAAAGGGAGAGAATGACCGTGTCACTGTGTGTATTTTGAGTTATACGTCAAAGCAACCCGCTAATCTTATACAGAGAGGGGACCTCAGTTTAACGACTCGTCAGAAAGTTAAGAGAAGCCAAAAATCGAACCCAGGACCCCTGGTTTATGAGGTGAGTAAAACAGAATGATTACCAAAGAGAACATTTCATAGCACACCCATTTCAGATTCTTTTTCTTGCATTACTTAAATCTTCAAACGTAGATTTTGAATATGCGGTCACTTCGACTGCTAACGTCTATTGTGACGTTTAGTGACGTCGAATTACTGGACAGCGTACACGACTTTCTATACAAATAGCGCACATCAGACGCCCTTTGAGTTAAACACCTCAGAATTCTCGAGTTCAATACCATCCCTTCGTAGAAAACCCGGTTAGGATAAAAGTTTCTATCCCAGGGTAAAATCTATGTTTCCTCGTCTGGTGTGCAAGAACTTGTAAATTGGCGCTAGTCTTTCGTTGCTCGCAGAATTTGATTGCTTTCAGTGATCAAAATATGTGCATGCGCAATTTCTGTACTAACAAATTAGTTTGCAGAATCTTGTGGTTGCACTGTGAGTGTTGTCTCATTGAAGTTGGTTTTGCTCAGTATAGCTCATTGTTGGCTATTTGAATTGTCCCTCTGTAGTTTTATATTGTTTACATGTTTATGTACAGGTTATTCTTGTGCCCCATCCACCGCTGCTTGGGGAAATAAATGGGCTGCATGATACTTCCACACAGAGCTGAAACCCGTCGCACAGGACTACTGGTTAACCACTAAGAAGGTCTTAGTCTTCCCAGGCAAAGTGGTGCGAGTCCGACCGTTCCTTCATATACATGTGAACCCTATTATTCTCTTTAGGCGGTAGGTTTGAGAAGTGGTTAAATCTCAATGACGGATAAAAAAACTTGCCAAATTGGAAACAATTCCAAAATGACCTTAATAGTGTTGACGGCGACTTTAAAGCTCAAATCAAACAAGCAAACAGGTTATTTTGTATGTGACATTTTTATGGATTATAGCGTTTGTTTATCGTGCATCTGTTGTAAAAGGTTGTCTCCATGTCATTAACACACCTTACAACCCAAAACAGTTTTTGTTTTAGGAATGGCGAAGCGCATACTGTACATATTGTAATTTTTCAACTAAAGGACAAATATGTATCGTTCCTCTCGGCTATTTCTTGAAAAATGGCGCTTATAATGGGTAAAAACGTCCAGATTCGGATTTTTATATCCGTGTTTGTTGTTCCATTTGTTCCGTGTTTAGTGTACTCAGACTCAACACATGATCCGTGGTAAGGTGTACCCGTGTTTCAAGGTAGTGAGCGAAGAAAAATCGGTACGATTCTGATTTAAAATATTTTTATGAATTATTAAAAATAGTATACTTACTTCGATGCCTAGAGACATGAAAAACCCAAGAATGCTCGTGTATATGTCATTTATTTTTGACTGATAGACCCTTAAAACTTGAAGTTTTGTTTTTCTACCTATTTTTGGCCTAATTTATGGCTTTGATTTCCCTTCTCTGACCGTGTCATAACCTAAAATTTGGACAAAACAACAAAAACACAATCTGTTGTCATCGCAAAACCAACAGAAAAACGTAAATCGCGATATGTTCGACAAAATAAAGGAAACATTGTACTCACACTTTTCTCCCGTCCAAAAAAAATCAGTAGCGTTTGTTGTACTCAGTCGCGTCACGTTGTACCGCGGTAACCGGTGTGTGAACAGTTTAATACTGTCTTAGACTCTGTAGAGGTCTATTGTGAAAGAAAGTATTCAAGCAGCACTAGAACTTTCATCACGAAAACACCTATATAATTTTGACCCCCTTAAACCCCACCTTTATATAGTAAAACTGGGGTTTGCAGGGGCATATATTATTTTTCTTATTTCTGCTCAAAAACACAGATTGTGGGTACTCGTTAGAACCGCGTCATCGAGGCGGTTCTAACGAGTACCCACAATCTATATTTTGAAAAGAAATAAGAAAAAGATCAGAATTTTTTATCTGAAAATTTTCATAATTGTCAATATATATCTATAGGCGTGCTTTCGTAATGGTTCTAGAACGGCCATTTGGTGTTCAAGAACAATTATAGAACTAGTTCCGGAACTGTTCTAGAATCACTTCTTGAATCCCTAGCAGGGATAATTAAATTAAAAAGTAAATGGCGTGGTTTATTATTTGTTATAGTTTGTCTTTGCATGTATGTATTGCTTACGTCTTTTTATTTTGGATAACCGTATGACTGGTGTTTCATAACGAGAACATATCCGTGGGACCAATGGCAGTCTTTCATTTCTCAAAAATGGTAATTTCTCTGATGAACATTTGTTGTTTTTTTTCTTATCTATACTGCAAACAAGTTGTGGATGCTCTTTATAACCGCCTCGTTGAGGTGGTTTTAACGAGTAACGGAGATCGTTAGCAGCCATAAGAAAAATAACGTATACCCCGGCCCGTAAACCCCAGTTTTTTCTCTCTATATAATATGGGGTGTACGGAGTGTTCATTTCACGGATTTGTTAACATGATGTTCATTAGGGTTCAGTTTCTTCATGTTCGTGTCTTTCCCTTTGGTGTCTCTGATGGGAGGTGCGAGGAAGTTGTATCGATTCCTGATCATGGAATTCACTTTTTTTTCATAAAAAAATGTTTGTGTAAGTTTCCTATTCAAAACTGTTTGCGGAGGGGGGGGGGGGGGGGGGATAACGTTCTTATTTTCTGACCCATTTTAATTTTTTTCTGAACATACTACGACTAATGTGGAACTTATATGACAGACTGCATGCATGATAATTAACCCAATCACCGTTAAGAACTTTTCTTCCCTCTTTAATTGCACGCCGGTGGGTCAGGCCTCAGATTCTCTGACGGTTCCAGCGTAAAGGCTTACTGCGAATTAGAGACAATCCAATTCTATGTAATGTTGGTTGGTGCCTGATGCTCTGTCTCTAATTGGGCCCATCAGAGTCTAATTGTTGGTTTTCTTTTGTTCCAGTATTTCAGTGGTTTCTTGCTGTCGAGTCCTCACCGTTGTTTCCTCCCTGTGAATGACTGATTTTTGTGCACTGGTGAGTTAAGTGGCCTTCATGCGGACTGAACAAATTATTTGTCTAAATCGCGACGGAAGTAAGGGCGAGGATTGTGGCCACGTACACGTGTGCCCCCCCCCCCCCCCCACACACACACACCCCATTAGAATTCGTTTAATTGACCGTTCCAAAGCGGTTCTTCTGTCGTGGTTTATTTTTGTTATGGCTTGCCTTTGAGTGTGTAAGAAGCCTCAACTTTATTAGATCTCTTCCTAGTTATCTGCATAAAATTGCATTTAACTGGCTGAAATCTCATGCCCCATTTACGTGCCCAACATCCTAATCTATCTATGTCAGCCTGAAGTTTCAATGAGTCATCTGTATCTCTAATTTCCCGGTTACAAACACAGTCATCTGCGAACAGTCTTATTTCTGAGTCAATGTCAGTGGAAATATCATTAATGTACAGGGAGAACATAAGAGGCCCAAGAACGGTCCCTCAAGACAAAACTGGAGCCCACTCCGAAGATTCACCATTAACAACAACCCGCTGTTTTCTGTAGCAAAGAAAGGAATCTATCCATTTGAGGGTCTTTCCCCCAAGTCCATAACCAAATAACTTATGATTTAAGTAGTTCATGAGGAGGGGTGTCAAAAGCCTTCTCGAAGTCCAGAATAAATGTGTCCACCTGTCCCCCTTTGTCAAAGATTTTTGCCCAGTCATTAATAACTGTGCTTAGCTGAGTTTCACAACTGTGCCTTTTCCTAAATGCATGTTGTCTGTCTGACAAAAGTCTATGTTCGTCCAAGTGGGCCATAATGTTCGAGCAGACTATATGTTCCAGCAATTTACACAAAACACAAGTCAGAGACACAGGGCAATAATTACGGGCAAGAGCCCTATCTCCTTTTTTGAAGAGTGGACAGATGTTTGCTAAGGGCCATTCTTTGGGGATTTCACCCGTATCAAGAGACTGTTGACACAAGTGTGCAAAAACTGGACCCAACTCATTTGCTAGTTCCTTCAGGACTCTAGGATGAAGCTCATCAGATCCTAAGGCCTTACTGGGGTTTAAGCCTTGAAGTAATTTGATCACTCCTGCAGCTGTCACAACAATATTATTCATGAGTGTGGCCGATCTTCCAGTCAATGGAACCTCCGTGAACTCAGTTTTATTAAACGCATCATTGAATTGACCAACTAGATCCTCTGCCCTTTCAGAGTCTGATTTAGCAACCCCGTCCCCTCCTCTTTTATTAAGGGGCGGGATACCTTGCCTGTCTTTCTTCTAGTTATTAATATGTCTGTAGAAGTCTCTGGGATTTGCCTTTACATCACCTACCAAGTTATTCACATACAAATCATGCTGATGATAAGTAGATGAACTGCTTAACTTTTGGAAAATATCCGAATTTTTTTCTCGAGTAATGTCCCTTTGGAACTTTGGACATTTTAAGCTTGTAAGCAAGATATCTCAAAAACCATTAGAGCTATTGCACTGAAACTTTACAGACTGGTTAGCGACGATGAGAAATTGAATTGATTAACTTTTGAAAGATATCTGATTTTTGTACTTTGATTGTGGCCCTTTGAAACTTCGGGCGCTTTAAGCCTGTAAGCAAGATTTAAGCTATTGCCCTGAAACGTTACAGACTGATACGGCATACTGATTAACTTTTGGAAAGAAAAATCCGAATTGTTTTCTTGAGTTATAGCCCTTTGAAACTTTCAGCACTTTAAGCTTGTAAGCAAGCTATCTAACAAATCATTACAGCTTTTGCCCTGAACCTTTACAGACTGATCGGGGACGATGAGAAGATGAACTGATTAACTTTTGAAAAGAAAATCTGATTTTTTTTTACTTGAGTTATGGCCCTGTGAAACTTTGTGTGTTTTAAGCTTGTAAGCAAGATATCTAAAAATCATTTGAACTAATGCGCTGAAACTTTACAGACTGATTGGGGATGATGAGAAGATGGACTGATTAACTTTGGAAAACACTCCGAATTTTTTTTACTTGAGTTATGGCCCTTTGAAACTTTGCTCGTTTTAAGCTTATAAGCAAGACCTCTCGGAAATCGATCCAAGCTATTGGCCTAAAACGTTACAGACTGATGTGGGATGGTAGATCTACCCATTGAACTCATTATGCGTAAGACCAAGGCCAGTCTTAATTAAGAGATTTTTTATTTTGTTTTTGGCTGAATTTTGGGTTTCTGAAGGAGATGGGTATGCAGGCCAGTAACACTGATTATGTTTTGAATTGTGCATAAAATGAAAACTTACCTTCAGTATTTATGAACGTTACCTTTCACAAATGTAATTCTGTCAGCTTAAGTTTGACAGGCATTACCCAATGAAAACATTTGCTTGATGGCAAAATATCACTACCGCGAGAATACATGCACCACGAGATAGCAGAAGGATGGTCATTACGATAACAGACCCGCGTGACAAAGAACATTATTTGATATCTCCAAAATGGCCATTTTCCTGATGAAATGTTATATATATTTCTTACTTGCACCAAAAATAGGGTTGTTGGTGCTCGTTAGAAACGCATCAATGAGGCGGTTCTAACGAGTACCTGCATCATTGAGAAAAAGGTTGTGGGTTCGCGTTAGCATCGCCTCAATGAGGCCGTTCTAACGAGTACCTACGAAATAATAAGGACATGTATATAAAGCCCCCCCCCCCCCCACCAGTGAAATTCGATTCCGCTGACCGTTCCAAGGCGCTTCTTCTGTCGCGGTTTATTTCTGTTATGGTTTGTCTTTGAGTGTTAGTGTCGCTTATTTTATTTTGGCTAGCCTATAGGCCATTCTGTGGGAAATTAACTGTCCTTTTGGCTTTCCGCTGTTGATGTTTCCATTGGGGTCTGTTGTTTCATGGTTATGTTTCTTTCCCTTAGGTGTCTCTGATGGGAACCGCCCTGGAACGGTTAGTGAAACGAACTCCACTGGTGTGGTGGTGGTGGGGGGGGGGGGGGCAAATCGACCCTACGTGGCCTCAATCCCCGCCTCTAACTCCGTCGCGATCTAGACAAACAACCTCGCTCAGCCCGCATGAATGCCTCCGTACCCATCAGCGCAACATCCCTGCGAACACAAAAATCAAACAACCACAGGGATGAAACAACCGTGAGGACTCGATACAAAATTAAGAACCAAATTAATAACCCTGATTAAGAAGTTTAGCATTGCAAGTGTTGAAGTCATTTACATGACTTGACACTCCGGCAAAGTGAATTAATTGCAACAGATAAACAACTTCTGATGCCGCACGAGGAACATCAACATCCCATCTTAAATAGATAAAAGTAAATTTAAAGACGGGGCTTCGGTATCAGAGTAATTTGCTTTATTTATAAGTGGATTTCTCAAGGATATATTTTACTAATCAAACCATCTATGTAGAAATGCCAATATTTAATACATCTTCCAAATATCCGGACGCCGAGCTAAACGCTTCAATAACTTGAGAATGCTTTTCAACAGAATTGAACAACATGACGTCTCAGACAAACTACTTGACCTTCCTTTTCAGAACGGAGCGAGGTTCGAACCACACCGGTGAGAGACCTAATATCACATTTAGACATTTGAAGAACTGGAACCAGCTGTTTAGATTCTAGCGATGTTGTGGATTGTTCTGAAGACGATTCTATCTATCTTTGTCATTCATTAACCTTTTGTTTAACTAATTTCACAGCTATGACCGCTAATCGTTGGTTTGATACCTGCCAGATCACATTTCGATAACACACCGTGCAACATAGTTCCTGTTTTCGCATTTCCAAAATGGCTACTTTTCTGATGAAAATCCGTGATATTATTCTTATTAATACTGCATCCATAGGTTGTGGGTGATCGTTAGAACCGCCTCATTGAGGCGGTTCTAACCAGTACCCACAACCTTTGTCTTGGAGCAGAAATAAGAAAATAATGTATACCCCCATAAACCCCTGTTTTCTCTATATAAAGTGGGGTTTAGTGGGGTGTTCAATTCACGGACTTGTTCCCGTGATGAGCAACATTCTTTCGGAGAAATTGATCAATACTTATTTTCTCCAGCCGCTCTGCGGTAAACAATGGCTTCTGTTGATTCAAGAAAGGCAGTTGTCAGTTTCTGGCGAAGTAATGTGCAGGGAACTAGTTTACCAGTAATCTTATGCATGGTCTGTCCAAGAAAAAATATGGTTAGGTTGGACTGATCGGCTTGATCAAACTTAAAAATGTTAACAGTCAAATTCAAAACAAACAAACATGTAGCATAATAGTTGTCTATGCTAAAAGTGAAAGTCCGAAAAAGATGGCTCGTATTTATCCGACTTATCAGGGTTACCATTGTTTGTCATGCGTATGCATGAAATGAAAACACTATATACAACAATACAGTGGGTTGAGGATGTGTTTATTTGACTTAACAGTATGCATTGGAATCCGGCCCCGATAGCTCAGTTGGTAGAGTGACCGCTCGGGGGAACGGCAGGTCACAGGTTCGATCCCGGGCTGCGACTTATCAAAGTCGTTAAAAATGGTACTAGCTGCTCCTTGTTTGGCACACAGATTTACGGGGTAGATTTTGTTAACGTCCCCGTCAACACTGTAAAGGTCATTTTGGAGACGTTGCTTCCAATTTTGTGGGACTTTTACCCGACATTGAGATGAAATGACATCTCAAGCCCTGTCGCCCAATGAAATCAATAGGGTTTATTAGCATGGACGGTCCGCCTCGCACCGCGGTTCCTGGACAGGCTTAGATCCTCTAAGCGGTTTACCAGTACTAGTGTGCGGGCCGGATTCAGCTCTGCGTGGAAGCATCATGCAGCCCATATATTTCTTCAAGCCCCTATGGGCGGGGGTAGAGCTAGGACTGGTCGACCCAGTGACAGGATAATGTGACTGGGTGTGGTATCATGTAATGTGTCTGGGACATGATACTTCAGTGAGGCAGCGCTATAAAAGTGAGCATTGAGCTCCCTGTCGCAACCAGACACCGTCGTGATATGACTGAAAAATTGTTGAAAGCGACGTTAAACCCGATTTCACACACACACACACAGTATATATTGGATGTATGTGTCACATTATTTATGTATTAGAATCATCTTCAGGAAACAATGCGCTTGTCCACATTCAACAAAAGAAGAGTCTTTGGGTTTGTTGGTATGGCAAGTTCCTTTTATATGTTAGATTAAACAATTACAGAGCCCGGATTATACATGTTGTATCTCGCAGCTGCTGTGCAAGTGCCTGCTCGATATAACTGCATATAGGGATACGTTGCTACGGGTAGACTCAGCGCATCCAGCATTGCCATCTGTAGAAAAAAGTTATATTGTGTCATAAGGATAACACACATAAATAAATGAGCCCCGCCAAGCGAATTTGTGTCTTCGAGCATTCCGTCATGCCAAATTTTAACTGCGCATGCCCAGCCATTCAGAGGGGCCAGGAATATGGCTTTCTGTCTGAAAGTTCCTCTTGATTCATTGCATGTATGACCGAGCAGCGAAGGTTTTGGCGAGACTGCGCGGATGCGCAGGCTCGCCTGAACCTTCGCTGCTCGCATAGGCGATAAATACCAAAATCACTTGACGGGGCCCAAATAACAATGTAAACCCCCAATAGTCCCTATTAAAAGTGGAGCTGTTAAGGCAGTTCATACATGAACTTGTTAACATAATGTGATACAGATGCAACGTAAAGAACGAGCCTCGACAATGGATATTTGCATTCCCTATATGAAGGTGGACTCGTATATTAACACAGAGCGCACTCAGAACACCGTTTGCCTTTAGAAGTATCCGGCATTGTATCTATATGACATTTTTCTTTAATCCTTTTTATCATGATTTGCTCATGTTATTAGAATGTAATTCATGTAAATTGTAAACGTATCTTACCGTTTCCCTGATACAACGCAAAACGTGTCAATGGGCATAAGTTATCCCATCACGAAAACACACCTATATAATATTGACCCCCTCGAAATAGAAAGGGAGGCAATGGTCAGGAATCGATACAATTAACCCACAGCTCCCATCAGAGACACCAAAGGGAAAGAAACACAAACATGACACAACAGACCCTAATGGAAACATCAATAGTGGAAATCCAAAAGGACAGTTACCTCCCCACAAAATGGCCAATAGCCTATCCAAAATAAAATAACATAAGCGACACAAACATTCAAAGACAAGCCATAACAAAAATAAACCGCGACAGAAGAACAGCCTTGGAACGGTCAGCGGAAACGAATTCAAATGGGGGGACTTAAATCGATCTTACGTGGCCAAAAATCCTCGCCCTTACTTCCGTCGCGATTAAGACATTGTCAAATAATTTGTTCAGTCCGCATGATTTTTATATAGTAAAACTTGGGTTTACAGGGGTAAACATTTTCTTTCTTTTTTCTGCTCTAAAATATAGATTGTGGGTATTCGTTAGAACCGCCTCGATGAGGCGGTTTTAACTGTACCCACAAGCTATATTTTGAGCAGAAATAAGAAAAAAAATCAAAATATTTGATCTGCAATTTTTAGCTCACCGTCACGTAGTGACGAGGTGAGCTTTTGGGATCACTTTTTGTCCGTCGTGCGTGCGTGCGTCCGTCTGTGCGTGCGTAAACAATTTCTTCAAACGACATCTCCTAAACCACTGATCGGATTTTGACCAAACTTCACAGGAATGATCCTTAGGTGGTCCCCTTTCAAAGTTGTTCAAATGGTTCCGGTCCGTTGCACATATAGGTCACAGGAGCCAAAAATAGATTTTTTTTCACCGAAAACTTAAAGAAATCTTCTTCCCTGAAACCGCAAGGCCCAGGTCTTTCATATTTGGTATGAAGCTTCATCTAGTGGACCCCTACCAAGATTGTTCAAATTATAGTGCTGGGACCAAAAATGCCCCCGCCCCGGGGCCCTTTGGTTTTACATGGGCTTATATAGGGAAAATCTTAAAAAATCTTCTTCTCTGAATCCGCAAGGCCCAGGTCTTTGATATTTGGTATGAAGCTTCATCTTGTGGACCCCTACCAATATTGTTCAAATTATAGTGCTGGGGCCAAAAATGCCCCCGCCTCGGGGGCCCTTTGGTTTTACATAGGCTTATATAGGGAAAATCTTTAAAAAATCTTCTTCTCTGAAACCGCAAGGCCCATGTCTTTGATATTTGGTATGAAGCTTCATCAAGTGGACCCCTACCAAGATTGTTGAAATTGTAGTGCTGGGGCCAAAAATACCTCCAGCCAGGGGCCCTTTGGTTTTACTTAGGCTTATATAGGGAAAATCTTTAAAAATCTTCTTCTCTGAAACCGCAAGGCCCAGGTCTTTGATATTAGGTATGAAGCTTCATCTAGTGGACCCCTACCAAGAATGTTCAAATTATAGTGCTTGGGCCAAAAATGCCCCCGCCCCGGGGCCCTTTGGTTTTACATAGGCTTATATAGGGAAAATCATTAAAAATCTTCTTCTCTGAAACTGCAAGGCCTAGGTCTTTGATATTTGATATGAAGCTTCATCTAGTGTACCCCTACCAAGATTGTTCAAATTATAGTGCTGGCGCCAAAAATGCCCCCAACCGGGGCCCTTTGGTTTTACATAGACTTATCGGTCTATCGGAACCCGAATTTTATGGTGACTTACTATATAAATTCAGAAAAATATATAACCGCAATGACTTCAGCACCCAATTTTGTAAAATCATTCTTCGATATAAAAAGATTGGATACAACATGGATGTTATCCGACAGATTGCATGCATTGTAGTTATCCCAATCATGGTTGGTAACTTTGCTTCCCTCTTTAATTGCACGCCGGTGGGTCAGGCCTCAGATTCTATGACGGCTCCAACGTAAAGGCTTATTGAGAATTAGAGAGATCTAATTCAAGGTAATGTTGGTTGGTGCCTGATGCTCTGTCTCTGGTCGGGCCCATCGGAGTCTGACTGTTGGTTTTCTTTTGCTCCAGCATTTCAGTGGTTTCTTGCTGTCGAGTCCTCACCGTTGTCTCTCCTCTGTGGTTCTTTGATTTTTAGCTCACCGTCACGCAGTGACGAGGTGAGCTTTTGGGATCACTTTTTGTCCGTCATCCGTCGTGCGTGCGTGCGTCCGTCCGTGCGTGCGTGCGTGCGTGCATAAACAATTTCTTCTAAAGACATCTCCTCATAAACCACTAATAGGATTTTGACCAAACTTCACAGGAATGATCCTTAGGTGGTCCCCTTTTAAAGTTGTTCAAATGGTTCCGGTCCGTTGCACATCTAGGTCACAGGAGCCAAAAATAGATTTTTTTTCACTGAAAACTTAAAAAATCTTCTTCTCTGAAACCACAAGGCCCAGGTCTTTGATATTTGGTATGAAGCTTCATCTAGTGGACCCCTACCAAGATTGTTCAATCTTTCAGAACCGCCCCGGGGCCATTTGGTTTTACATAGACTTATATATGGAAAATATTTAAAATTCTTCTTCTCTGAAACCGCAAGGCCCAGGACTTTGATATTTGGTATGAAGCTTCATCTAATGGACCTCTACCAAGATTGTTCAAATTATAGCCCTTGGGCCAAAAATGCCCCCGCTCCGGGGCCCTTTGGTTTTACATGGACTTATATAGGGAAAATCTTTAAAAATCTTCTTCTCTGAAACCACATGGCCTAGGTCTTTGATATTTGGTATAAAGCTTCATCTAATGGACCTCTACCAAGATTGTCCAAATTATAGCCCTTGTGCCAAAAATGCCCCCGCTCCGGGGCCCTTTGGTTTTACATAGACTTATATAGGGAAAATCTTTAAAAATCTTCTTCTCTGAAACCACAAGGCCCATGTCTTTGATATTTGGTATGAAGCTTCATCTATAGGACCTGGGGCCAAAAAATGTCCTCGCTCCGGGGCCCTTTGGTTTTACATAGTCTTATATAGGGAAATTCTTTAAAAATCTTCTTCTCTGAAACCACAAGGCCTAGGTCTTTGATATTTGGTATGAAGCTTCATCTAGTGGACCTCTATCAAGATTGTTCAAATAATAGCCCTGAGACCAAAAATGTCCCCTCTCCGGGGTCCTTTGGTTTTACGTAGACTTGTATAGGGAAAAATCTTAAAAAATATTTCTTCACTGAAACTGCATGGCCTAGGACTTTGATATTTGGTATGAAGCTTCATGTAATGGACCTCTACTAAGATTGTTCATATTATAGCCCTTTGGCCAAAAATGCCCCCGCTCCGGGACCCTTTGGGTTTACATAGACTCATATAGGAAAAATCTTTAAAAATCTTTTTCTCTGAAACCACTAGGCCTAGGTCTTTGATATTTGGTGTGAAATTTCATCTAGCGGACCTCTATCAAGATTGTTCAAATTAAAGCCATGGGGCCAAAAAATGTCGCCGCCCAGAGACCCTTTGGTTTTACATAGACTTATAAAGGGAAATCTTTAAAAAATCTTCTACTCCGAAACTGCAAGGCCCAGGTCTTTGATATTTGGTATGGAGCTTCATCTAGTGGACCTCTACCAAGATTGTTCAAATATAGCCCTGGGGCCACAAATGCCCCCACCCCGGGGCCCTTTGGTTTTACATAGACTTATATAGTCCCAGGGCCATTTGGTTTTGCATAGGCTATTGTATGGAATATCTTTAAAAAAATCTTCTTCTCTGAAACAGCAAGGCACAGGTCTTTGATATTTGGTGTGTAACTTCATCTAGTGGACCTTTGCCAAGATTGTTCAAATTATAGCCTTTGTTGATGTTTGGTATGAAGCTTCACCTTTTAGACCTCCCTCAGCATTATGCACATTAAAGCCCTGGGGCCAATAATGACCCTCCCTGGGGCCCACTTTTTACACTATTGATCAGGTGAGCGATCCAGGGCCAATATGGCCCTCTTGTGTTTTATATTAGGATCACTTTTCGTCTGTCATCCGTGCTTAAACAATTTCTTCAAACGACATCTCCTCCTAAACCACTGATCGGATTTTGACCAAACTTCACAGGAATGATCCTAAGGTGGTCCCCTTTCAATTTTGTTCAAATGGTCCCGGTCCGTTGCACATCTGGGTCACAGGAGCCAAAAATAGATTTTTTTCACCGAAAACTTAAAAAATCTTCTTCTCTTAAACCAAAAGGCCCAGGTCTTTGATATTTGGTATGAGCTTCACCTAGTGAACCCTTATCAATATTGTTCAAATTATAGTGCTGGGGCCAAAAATGGCCCCGCTCCGGGGCCCTTTGGTTTGAAATGGGCTTATATAGGGAAAATCTTTAAAAATCTTCTTCTCTGAAACCGCAAGGTCCAGGTTTTTGATATTTGGTATGAAGCTTCATCTAGTGGACCTCTATCAAGATTGTTCAAATTATAGCCCTGGGATACAAAAATACCCCTGCCCCGAGACCCTTTGGTTTTACATAGACTTATATAGGGAAATTTAAAAAAAATTCTTCTTTCAAACTGCAAGGCCCATGTCTTTGATATTTGGTATGGAGCTTCATCTAATGGACCTCTACCAAGATTGTTCAAATTATAGCCCTCGGGCCACAAATGCCCCCGCCCCGGGGCCTTTGGTTTTACATAGACTTATATAGTGATAATCTTTGAAAATCTTCTTCTCTGAAACAACAAGGCCCAGGTCTTTAATATTTGGTGTGAAGCTTCATCTAGTGGACCTCTATCAAGATTGTTTAAATTATAGCCCTGAGGCCAAAAATGCCCCCACCCCAGGGCCATTTGGTTTTACATAGGCTTATGTAGGGAATATCTTTAAAACATATTCTTCTCTGCAACCGCAAGGCCAAGGTCTTTGATATTTGGTGTGTAGCTTCATCTAGTAGACCTTTGCCAAGATTGTTCAAATTATAGCCTTTGTTGATATTTGGTATGAAGCTTCACCGTTTAAGACCTCCCTCAACATTATGCACATTATAGCCCTGGGGTCAATTATGGCCCTCCCCGGGGCCCTCTATGGATCAGGTGAGCGATCCAGGGCCATCATGGCCCTCTTGTGTTTTATATTAGGATCACTTTTTGTCTATCATCCGTGCGTAAAGAATTTCTTCAAACGACATCTTCTCCTAAACCACTGATCGGATTTTGACCAAACTTCACAGGAATGATTCTTAGGTCCCCTTTCAAAGTTGTTCAAATGGTTCTGGTCTGCTGCACATCTAGGTCACAGGAGCCAAAAATAGATTTTTTTCACCGAAAACTTAAAAAATCTTCTTCTCTGAAACCACAAGGCCCAGGTCTTTGGTATTAGGTATGAAGCTTCATCTAGTGGACCCCTACCAAGATTGTTCAAATTTTAGTGCTGGGGCCCAAAATGCCCCCGCCCCAAGGCCCTTTGGTTTTACATAGGCTTATATAGGGAAAATCTTTAAAAATCTTCTTCTCTGAAACCCCAAGGCCCAGGTCTTTGCTATTTGGTATGAAGCTTCATCTAGTGGACCCCTACCAAGATTGTTCAAATTATAGTGCTGGGGCCAAAAATGCCCCCGCCCCGGGGCCCTTTGGTTTTAGATGGGCTTATATAGGGAAAATCTTTAAAAATCTTCTCCTCTGAAACCGCAAGGCCCATATCTTTGATATTTGGTATGAAGCTTCATCTAGTCAGACCCTACCAAGATTGTTCAAATTATAGTGCTGGGGCCAAAAAGCCCCCACTTCGGGGCACTTTGGTTTTACATGGGCTTATATAGGGAAAAGCTTTAAAAAACTTCCTCTCTGAAACCGCAAGGCCCAGGTCTTTGTTATTTGGTATAAAGCTTCATCTAGCAGACCCCTACCAAGATTGTTCAAATTATAGTGCTGGGGCCAAAAATGCCTCTCAAATTATAGTGCTGGGGCCAAAAATGCCCCCGCCCTGGGGCCCTTTAGTTTTACATGGGCTAAAATCTTTAAAGATCTTCTATGAAAATGCAAGGCCCAGGCCTTTGCTATTTGGTATGAAGCTTCATCTAGTGGACCCTTCCAAGATTGTTCAAATTATAGTGCTGGGGCCAAAAATGCCCCCGCTCCGGGGTCCTTTGGTTTCACATAGGCTTATGTAGGGAAAATTTTTTAAATCTTCTTCTCTGAAACTGCAAGGCCCAGGTCTTTGATATTTGGTATGAAGCTTCATCTTGTGGACCTCTACCAAGATTGTTCAAATTATAGCCCTGGGGCCAAAAATACCCCCGCTCCGGGGCCCTTTGGTTTTACATAGACTTATATAGGGAAACTCTTGAAAAATCTTCCTCTCTGAAACCACATGGCCTAGGTCTTTGATATTTGGTATGAAGCTTCATCTAGTGGACCTCTACCAAGATTGTTCAAATTATAGCCCTGAGGCCAAAAATGCCCCCCCCCCCTCGGGGCCTTTTGTTTTACATAGACTTTTATAGGGAAAATCTTTAAAATAAAAATCAAAAATGAGTTCCTTAAAGAGCAATGAAAACATTCATAAGAAAGAAGATGGGCTATACTACGTAGTTTTTGGCTATTGAAGCCTCATCAGTGACCCTGAGATGATCCGGCAACGAAAGCCAGAGGAAACATACTGCAAATTTGCGAATTTCGAACTGGTAGTCGATTCAAAGACTGATATACACCAAAATGGGGTCCAAACAATCAAAACCCGTCCAGAATACGAGTCCAAACCAACAACCTACTTCCGATTTCTCAGAAAATCTTCTTCTGTGAAACCACAAGGCCTATGTCTTTGATATTTGGTGTGAAATTTCATCTAGTGGACCTCTATCAAGATTGTTCAAATTATAGCCCTGGGGCCAAAAAAGCCCCCCGCCCCGAGACCCTTTGATTTTACATAGACTTGTATAGGAAAATCTTTAAAAATCTTCTTCTCTGAAACTGCACGGCCCATGTCTTTGATATTTGGTATGGAGCTTCATCTAGTGGACAATTATAGCCTTTGTTGATATTTGCTATGAAGCTTCACCTTTTTAGACCTCCCTCAACATTATGCACATTATAACCTTGGGCCAATAATGGCCATCCCCGGGGCCCACTTGTTACTCTGTGGATCAGGTGAGCGATCCAGGGCCATCAAGGCCCTCTTGTTCATTTTTACGGCGGTGAAATTAACAATGTATTTGTATAGTCGTGTTTTCGTAATGCGTAGTCAAGACCAATTCCTTCTCACATTCAAACTTCTCTTGTCCGGCCCTTCGGAGTCTAACTGTTGGTTTTCTTTTGCTCCAGCATGTCAGTGGTTTCTGGCTGTCGAGTCCTCACCGTTGTTTCATCTCTGTGGTTGTTTGATTATTTGTGTTCACGGAGATGTTGCACTGATGAGTTAGGAGGCCTTCATGCGGACTGAACAAATTATTTGTCTAAATCGCGGTGGTCATGTAAAATCGATTTAAGCCCCGGTGGAATTCGTTTCCACTGACCGTTCCAAGGCGGTTCCTCCGCCGTAATTTATTTTTTTTATGGTTTGTCTTAGGTGTTTGTGTCGCTTGTGTCATGTTATTTCGGATAGCCTATTGGCCATTTTGTGGGAAAGTAACTGTCCTTTTGGCTTTCCGCTGTTGGTGTTTCCATTAGATCAGTTGTTGCAGGTTTTTGTTTCTTTCCCTTTGGTGTCTCTGATGGGAGCTATGGGTTGATTGTATCTATTCCTGATCATTGCCTCCACTTCTATATTATTCAATGGCACACATTACGATGACAAACCCATGCGAAATAGTGCATTTTTTTATCGGTGATATGTTGTTTACTTATACTGCAAACATAGGTGGTGGGTGCTCGTTAGAACCGCCTCGTTGAGGCGGTTCTAACGAGTACCCACAACATATGTCTTGGAGCAGAAATAAGGAAAATAATACATGTATATATCCCCATAAACCAGTTTTCTCTATATGAGGTGGGGCTAAGGTGGGGGTGTTAATTTCACGGACGTGTTCACGTGATGGACAAGTTTGGGACCATGAATATATGTTAGATATTTGTTGTTCGAGCCATTGAGGATTAATCATAGAGCCATGACAGGAATACTAAGGATGTGTGTGTGTGTGTGTGTGGTTGAGTTTTACGTCCCACCAACAGCCGAGGTCAAATGGAGACTGGACCTCTGTTTAAAGGTTCATCCGAAAGACTGGAGATGCCAGGGAAAAGGATTATTTCGGGAAATGTGTTCAATATTTATATAAATAAAAGTTTGTTGTGTGTACACATTTAAAGCTTTACGATGAGGCTATTTTAATGAGAGCACAGCACATGCCTTTTCAATGTAAAATAAAAGGCCACAGGCTGAGTGTCTCCCGGTGTTTGAATGCCAGTATGTGGTGAATTGAATACGTCTCCAACATATATGCTCTAAGTACTGTTTTGAGATTTTACAAAATGGAAGTGATGGCAATGATAAGGAATCGATACAATTAACCCACAGCTCCAATCGGAGACACCAAAGAAAAAGAAACACAACTATTACAGATACGCTTGCGATTATCTTGTCAGCGCACACTCACTTGTCTCGCGTTTGTAACGCGGGAGATTCGCACGAGCAGTTCACGCGTTTCAACTGCGAATTACATTTTAACCAATGAATTTTCTTTATGAAAAACGCGATACTGCGAATAAATCGCGATTTCCGATTAGCCAATCAGGCCTGCGTGTCGATAACGCAGATACAACCTTCTCCGCGTGTCCAAACCAACCAATCAATACCGCGTAACTATTTCGCTCTTATCTTTTCATCCAATTTAGGTCGTTTAAGTTTTTTTTTTATTATTATCTGATTACTTCCAAAACCATAAACAGAATAAATTGAAACAGAGAAAATAAAGGTAAATGGACAAGACATTTATTCAGTTGCAGTAAAACTGTGCAATTTGCCTCGGGGTAATGGTAAAATATAGGTACTGCATAGTGATTGAAGTTGACGAAGTTGACTGCCAAAATGCAGGATGTTTATTGATCAACAGTTTTATGACACCCAGGTGCACATGGGAGCTATAAAGCTAGTTAGTTAACCCATTGTATGCTAGTGGACTCTTCCATTGCTATATGTTGGACAATTCCATTTTTGATATAAGGGGTGTCAGGCCCATTTTTACGTTTTCGTTCATTTTTTGATGGAAAATTCTGTTAGCAAATAGTGCAGGCCCTGATCAGACGCCGCGTTCTGTGGCGTCTGATCTGGGCCTGCACTGTTTGCCAAGGTACTCATTTAGTGGTTTCCCGCATACAATGGGTTAAAATAACACCTCATTATCTTCACTTATTCAAGATGTCAAGACCAGAAATAAACATTTTTCATTCACTCACTCACAGAAGGGCTAATTTATTTATTTATTTATTGTAATTTATTTATTTATTGCCTTTTTCTTAATTTATTTTCAATCTGGTCAACAAGCCTATTAATGAACACCCTCTAAACCCAACTTTATTAGAGAAAAGTTGGGTTTACGGGGTATTGAACACGGAAACACGTCTATGTACGAAAACCCGCCTATTCAAATACATTGTAAACTTTATCGCCGGAAACACGAAAATTTTAGATGAAAAATTGTGATAGTTTTCTTATTTCTGCTTAAAAAATAGATTGTGGGTACTCGTTGGAACCGCCTCAAGTGCGCAAAATATAGATTGTTGGTACTCGTTAACACCGCCTCATCGAGGCGGTTCTAACGAGTACCCACAGTCTAAATTTAGATATAGATTGTTGGTACTCGTTAGAACCGCCTCATCGAGGCGGTTCTAACGAGTATCCACAATCTATATTTAGAGCAGAAATAAGAAAAATAAGATATACCCCAGTAAACCCCAGTCTTTCTATATAAAGTTGGGGTTCAATGGGTCAAAATTATATAGGCATGTTTTCGTGATGTTAACCCAAAACTGGGGCTTACAAGGGTATGTATATTTTTTCTTATTTTTGCTCAAAACATAGAGTCTTGATACTGGTTAGAACCAAACCGAACGTCGAGGCGGTTATAACGAGTACCCAAATCTTTGTTTTGAGCATAGATATGAAAAATATAAGATTCTTGATCTGAAAATTTTCATTTTTTTTTTTAATTGATAAAACTTCAATATATCTGAATAGGCGTGCTTCTGTGATGCCCGTCCCCGCGCATGACCTAAATGACACTTTTCCAGCCGAGCTATGCAGTCTGATGGAACATTCTGATGACAGCCCGAAATGTTATGCCAGTATATGCGAGCTAATTTCCATATTTATTCAGGTACAATGTCCCAGATTTATAATGCCTCGCAAAGCAAGGGTCGTTGAATCGATTCCCGACTTCTCCAGACTTTCAAATGAGTATTTACACCGAGGTCCCGTCTCCATATGACCTCAGTTGCTGGTGGGACGTAAAAGTAACTCTCACACACGCAGTTTTATAGAAACTGAACAAAATCACTTGGACCACATTTGAACTGCAACAACGAGTCACGTGTTTTTTTTTTTTTTTTTTTCTCAGGGTACTACTCTTCTCAATAACGATCGGCCCGAAATAAGGGAAATAATTCTGAAAGGTAATTTAAAAAAAAAAAAAAAAAAACATAGAAAAAAAATAACTTACTTTGTTATAAGAATTTTAGAGTACTGGCCAGTGGTAAATAAGGAATTTTGTTGCAAAACTTTTAGTGTGACCTTATTATTGCCCCCCCCCCCACTCCCCCCACCCCCCCCCACACACACACACCTAAGGGCCTGGCCGAAGTGGCTGGTACTATGGATAACATTGTATACTAAATAAGTATGACCAGTGTGCGTCGAAATATCAACTCCCACCCATATATTCCTAACGGCCCTTTTGGGGGCATTGACAAACAGTATAGGCCCAGATAAGACGTCTCGAACGTGGCGTCTGATCTGAGTCTGCACTGTTTGCTCAAAGAAAATACATTTTGGTACAACTTACATCAAACAGCACATACCTGACACCCTTATAATTGAAATTGAACCACTCCAAACGTGTAAGGTAGAAGATTACATTGTCATATGGGTTAAAAAATGGGTTTTTCAGGCGTCTACAATATTTTGCCTATTTCTGCTCCAAACATAGATTGTGGGTACTTGTTAGAAACAGCCATCGACACCATGACAAGGCGGTTCTGATGAGCCGCCATTAACCAGTAAATAGCGGTGGCTTGTAAATTACATATCCCAGGGTAAATAATTACCCTCACCTGGTCCCCTACCTATATGACATTCTTCAGAATACCCCCAAGTGAGTTTTATCTCTAAAGGTGTTATGCAATACAAAATGTAGGTGTGTTTGTTTATCCGAAGGAATCACAACTGATAAGAAAGACCAATTTAATATACTGTCATTAATTCACGAACGAATTAAAAAAAAAAAAAACATAATAGTAAACATACAAGCAACGAGGATTTTGATTGGCCCGTTTTCTCTCGCAATCACTCGTTTTATCGTCACATACATGTTGTATTCTTATTGGTTGAAATTCTCTCGCACAGAAACGCGTATTGAATTTACCTAGCGCGTTTCGAATGATCACTTTTATTGGCTGATATTTATCGCGTTGAAATCGCGTATGAACGCGATGAACCGCGCATTGAAACGCGATAATTTCACACGCACGCAATGCGCGTGTGTCACGCGAACAATACGCGTAAATGGACAAGTTTATCGCAATCTTAACTGTATATATCTATACCCTAATGGAAACATCAATAGCGAAAAGCCAAAAGGACAGTTACTTTCCCACAAAATGGCCAATTGGCTATCCAAAACAAAAATATACAAGCGATACACACACTCAAAAGACAAACCATAACAAAAATAAACCGCGACAGAAAAATCGCCTTAGAACGGTTATTGGGGGAAAATCGATTTTACGCGGCCGCAATCCCCCCCCCCCCCACCCTTACTTCCGTCGCGATTTAGACGAATTACTCGTTCAGTCCGCACAAGCCTTTCAACAGACTGATTATTTTAATTTTCCTAAATTTTGTAAGGAACAACTTACGAAGGACTAGAGGACCATGACGGCCCTGGAGCGCTCACCCAGCGTATATGTATATGTGCAAATGAAACGGTAGTTTTTTGTTTGAATTGGTGTTTAACGTCCCCGTCAACACAATTTAGGTCAGTTTGGAGATGTCGGAATGGTCTATACGGTTCAAAAGCGTACCTAGATTCTATGCCTATGAGAATAACAAATTGATTACCATTGCACATGCCTCTTTGTACGGTATAAAAATGGTTCACATGGAGTATTCACGTACATGTTAATGTAACCATTTACATTTTCAGATGGTTCCGAAATTCTACGAACGTCTGTTTTCACTTAACAATTACAAAAGATGAAAATTCTCTCATACAGAGCCGTCTCCCTTGTGTTCATATTGAAAACAAAAAACATACGAAAGTTTGTAGCAGGACCTCAACAAACCGCAACGCACATGCAATGGAATGGAAGGTAAATTCATTTTCTGAAAGTGAAAATGCTCTGTCATTTGCGTACCTCTTCCGATGTTAGTTTCCAGCCAGTGACTGTACCCATATTATTTTCAAGCTACGTCATGTCTGAAACCCCGATAATCACCGATGACACAATGCTCCCTTCATGGCTATAAAGATGGCATGTTCTTATTTTTACTTCAAGAACAGATTGCGGGTGCGTGTCATAACGGCCAAATTGAGAGGGTCCTAAAGAGTACCGACACTCTAAGCCTTTGAGGGAAAAATAAGATATACCCTTGCATATTCCACTTTGTACTGTATTAAAGTGGGTGCACAGGGGTATTCAAAGACATTTCACATTTTCAGATGGTTTCGAAATTCTACATTGAGTTCACAGAAAGAAAAAATATAGTTCTTTCCAACAGAGTCGTCTACCTTGTTGTAATATTGAGTTAATGATCATACGAACATTTCGTAACAGGAACCTAGCAGACCATCACTAGAACGGAAGCTGAATCCACTTCCTAATGTTTAAACTGCACTGTCATTTACGTACCTCTTCTGCTGTTAGTTTCCAGCCAGTGGCCGCACCCATATTTTCTTCAAGCTGCGCCATAGTTGAGACTCCGATAATCACTGATGACACAATGTCTTTTTGAAGGCACCACCGAAGTGCAACTTGCGCCACTGATTTTCCTGAAAGCCATGTTAGATATTTATATGAATTCTTTCTGAATGCAGACTGGCCACAGTCTAAAACATTGATGCATTCGAGTAAATAGTCAATAGTTTCATGTTTCGTGAAATTATATTTCTTTATATGAATAATCTGTCTCCCACTAGCCAAATGAGAGCCATTAGAATTAATCTAGCTACAATTTCAAGAGTATGAATAAGACCTATGACTGAAATTAAAAAACATTTTTATAAGGACTGAGGCCAATCTCATCTACAGGCTCTTAGCAAAGGGTATAAGTTCCACAGCATATATTAGCTGAAACAAGCCGAGTAATGTATTATGTCATAAGCGCAAACGTTAGACAAAGTCAACCTGCGTTTCTACTTAGAATAAATGCACCCTTGCTTGTCTCTATGAAAACTCTTTCGGCCAACAGCCATTCAACACTCATTTATATGATGCACAGCAAAGGCTCTGATCAGACGGCGCGAAGGATACATGTACAATCCATATTTTCCAGTTCTGTGGTGTATTCTTTGCTTCCAAAGGATAACCCTTTCTAGAACATATTTATTGGAGAGGCGGTTCTACCGAACACCCAAAACACATGTTTGCGGTATAAATAAGGACAATGTCAGGAATTTCAATCAGATAAGTAGCCATTTGGGAGATGTGAAAAAATGCATTATTACCCTCGGGTGTGTTATCGTAATGATACCAAATATCAAAGATTTGGTCGCCTGGTTAAAGACAAGAAGATTGTTAAAGGTTTTCCATATGTAAGTCTATGTAAAACATGGAGACCCCGGGGCGGTGCCACTTTTAGCCCCAAGCTATAATTTGAACAATCGTGGTGGAGTTGTACTAGATGAGTATCACCTGTTCTTGATTTATTATGAAAGAGACTTCAGCACCCAATGTCGTAAAATCGTTCTTCGATATAAAAAATATTGGGTACAACATAAATGTCATACGACAGACTGCATGCATGGTAGTCAACCTAACCACGGTTGACAGCTTTGCTTCCCCCTTTATTTGCACGCCGGTGGGTCAGGCCTCAGATGATATGACGGTTCCATCATAAGGGCTTACTGAGATTTAGAGAGAATATAATTTTATGTAATGTTGGTTGGTGCTTGATGCTCTGTCTCTGGTTGGGCCCATCGGAGTCTAACTGTTGTTATTGCCCCGCTTTGAAAAATTGGGGGCTATATTGGATTTGGCTTGTCCGGAATTCCGTCTGTCTGTCTGTCTGTAATTTGTCCGGAATTCCGTCTGTCTGTCTGTCTGTCTGTCTGTAATATTTGATAGTGGGTACCTTGTTACCGCAACTCCTCTTACAGTTCTAGGTCAATCCTTTTGAAACTTTACAGGTGTTTTCATATAGGACTGAAGATGTGCATATGCTTTTTTCATTATCCTTAAATAATTTTTTCACTTATTTCACCTTTTTTAACTTAGACTATTTTTGAGATCTACTAATGTTAAAATGTATAGGGAGTAGCTACCTTGTTACCGCAACTCCTCTTACAGTTCTAGGTCAATCCTTTTGAAACTTTACAGGTGTTTTCATATAGGTCTGAAGATATGCATATTCTTTTTTCATTATCCTTAAATAATTTTTTTCACTTATTTCACCTTTTTTAACTTAGACAATTTTTGAGATCTACTAATGTTAAAATGTATAGGGAGTAGCTACCTTGTTACCGCAACTCCTCTTACAGTTCTAGGTCAATCCTTTTGAAACTTTACAGGTGTTTTCATATAGGTCTGAAGATATGCATATTCTTTTTTCATTATCCTTAAATAATTTTTTTCACTTATTTCACCTTTTTTAACTTAGACAATTTTTGAGATCTACTAATGTTAAAATGTATAGGGAGTAGCTACCTTGTTACCGCAACTCCTCTTACAGTTCTAGGTCAATCCTTTTGAAACTTTACAGGTGTTTTCATATAGGTCTGAAGATGTGCATATTCTTTTTTCATTATCCTTAAATAATTTTTTTCACTTATTTCACCGTTTTTAACTTAGACAATTTTTGAGATCTACTAATGTTAAAATGGTTAGGGAGTAGCTACCTTGTGACCACAACTCCTCTTACAGTTCTAGGTCAATCCTTTTGAAACTTTACAGGTGTTTTCATATAGGTATGAAGATGTGCATATTCTTTTTTCATCATCCTTAAATAACTTTTTTCACTTATTTCACCTTTTTAACTTAGACTATTTTTGAGATCTACTAATGTTAAAATGTATAGGGAGTAGCTACCTTGTGACCACAACTCCTCTTACAGTTCTAGGTCAATCCTATTGAAACTTTACAGGTGTTTTCATATAGGTCTGAAGATGTGCATATTCTTTTTTCATTATCCTTAAATAATTTTTTCACTTATTTCACCTTTTTTAACTGAGACAATTTTTGAGATCTACTAATGTTAAAATGAATAGGGAGTTGCTACCTTGTGATCGCAACTCCTCTTACAGTTCTAGTCAATCCTTTTGAAATTTAACAGGTGTTTTCATATAGGTCTGAAGATGTGCATGTGCTTTTTTCATTATCCAAAGCCTATTTTTTAACTTAGACTGTTTTTCAGATCTAATAACGCAAAAAGTCTATAAGGCGTAGGTACCTTGTTAGGGATTTAACCCTCTCACAAGTCTTTACCTTTAATTCATGAGTCTTTCTCCTCTGACAGGGCTATAGCGGGGCTAAAGTCAGATCCTCTGACAGTTCTAGTTTTTTTTTTCTCCAGCATTTCAGTGGTTTCTTGCTGTCGAGTCCTCATCGTTGTTTCATCGCTGTGATCGGTTGATTTTTGTGTTCTCCGAATAAATGCACTGATGATTTAGAAAGCCTTCATGCGGACTGAACAAATTATTTGTCTAAATCGCGTCGGAAGTAAGGGCGAGGATTGCGGCCGCGTAAAATCGATTTAAGCCCCCTCCAGTGGAAGACGGTTTCACTGACCATTGCAAGGCGGTTCATCTGTTGTGGACTATTGTTGTTATACTTTGTCTGCATGTGTGTGTGTTGCTGGTTTCTTTTCTTTTTGGATAGTAGACTGGCCTTGTTAACAGAGGGCCAACCAGAGTCCGTCTGTTTTGTTTCATGCGGTATTTGTCTAAACCGCGATGGAAGTAGTAGCAAGGATTGCGGCCACGTAAAACCAATTTAAGCCACCCACAGTGGAATTTGACTAACCGTTCCAAGGCGGTTTTTCTGTCGCGGTTTATCTTTGTTATGGTTTGTCTTTGAGTGTGTGTATCACTTGTATTTTTTCCTTTCGGATAGCCAATTGGCCACTTTTTGGGATGGTAACTTTTATTTTTGGCTTTCTGCTACAGTATAACTGATGTTTCCATTAGGTTCGAGTTGTTTCATGTTTGTGTTTCTTTCCCTTATGAGTTTCTGATGGGAGCTGTGGGTTAATTGTATCGATTTCTGATCATGGCCTTTACTTCTATTTTTTTGGTCTCAGAAAAGACAACTTTAAATAGTTTAAATGCTGTTAGAGGTCCACTAGGTGAAACTTCATACCAAATATTAAAGACCTGGGTCGTCTGATTTCAGACAAGAATATTTTGAAGGTTTCCCCTACGTTAGTCTATAAAACACATGTGGGCCCGGGGGGCGGGGCCAGGTTTGTCCCCAAAGCTATAGTTTGAAAATCTTGGTAGCGGCCCACTACACGAAAACTCATAACATCACTCAAAGACATTGGCCTTCTGGTTTAAGACAAGATCTTTAAAGGTTTTCCCTATAAAGGTTTGTGTAAAACATGGCCCCGGGGTAGGGCCAGTTCTGACCCAAAGGTTATAATTTGAAACAAGAGGACCAAGCTGGTCCTATATCGCTCACCTGAGCCAACAGATTCAAAGTTTCAGGAAGTGCCAACCTTTACTGAAGGATTTATGCGAGGAAAAGGTGATGACAAGTTAAGCATTTTCTGCAATCAAGTAGAATGTAACTGTATGATAAAAAGACTGACCATAGAACATAAGTTAAATAAAGCAAATTCTTCTGATACCGAGGCCCCGTTTTTGGATTTACATCTATCTATTGTAGATGGATTTGTTTCGTGCAAAATTTATGATAAACGCGATGACTTTGATTTTGAGATTGTAAATTTTCCTTTTTTGGATGGTGATGTTCCTCGTGCGCCATCCTATGGCGTTCATATTTCGCAATTAATTCGATTTTCTAGAGTGTGTAGTCATGTAACTGACTTCAACACTCGTAATAAATAATTAACGGCTAAACTCCTTAATCAGGGTTATCGGTACCATAAACTACGCAAAGCCTTTTCAAAATTTTATAGACCCCATTCTGATTTAATTTCAAAATTCAATATTGGACTTAAATCTCTTCTGCAACAAGGTCTATCGGAACCCGAATTTTATGGTGACTTAGTATATAAATTCAGAAAAATATATAACCGCAATGACTTCAGCACCCAATTTCGTAAAATCATTCTTCGATATAAAAAGATTGGGTACAACATGGATGTTATACGACAGACTGCATGCATGGTAGTTAACCAAATCACGGTTGGCAACTTTGCTTCCCTCTTTAATTGCACGCCGGTGGGTCAGGCCTCAGATTCTATGACGGCTCCAACGTAAAGGCTTATTGAGAATTAGAGAGATCTAATTCAAGGTAATGTTGGTTGGTGCCCGATGCTCTGTCTCTGGTCGGGCCCATCGGAGTCTAACTGTTGGTTTTCTTTTGCTCCAGCATTTCAGTGGTTTCTTGCTGTCGAGTCCTCACCGTTGTGTCACCTCTGTGGTTCTTTGATTTTTGTGTTCACGGAGATGATGCACTGATGAGTTAGGAGGCCTTTATGCGGACTGAACAACTTATTTGTCTAAATCGCGACGGAAGTAAGGGCGAGGATTGTGGCCACGTAAAATCGATTTAAGCCCCCCATTGGAAATCTTCCACTGACCGTTCCAATGCGGCTCTTCTGTGGCAGTTTATTTATGTTGTTGTTTGTTACTTACAGTGTGTATCACTTGTGTCTTTTAATTTTGGATGGTCATATGGCCATTTTGTGGGAAAGAAACAGTCCTTATGGCCTTCCTTTGTTTAGGTTTCCATTATGGTCTGGTCGCTTAATGTTTGTATTTCTTTCCCTTTGGTGTCTTTGAATGGTGGAGTAAGTTAATTATATCAATTCCTGATCTTTGTTTTACTTCTACTTTCAAACTCATTCAAGCTTTTATCCCTGACTTGTTTATATGTAACTTTCAAGAAGATCCAATATAAATTGAAGGGGCTATGGTGATGACAAGGTCAAAAATGAGCAATTATTTGCATACAATCAAAGGGATGTAACTCTATGATTAATAGGCCTTACCCACCAGTTTTCAAACTCCTTCGAGCTTTTCTGCCTGACTTACTTGTTTGTAAGTTTCATGAAGATCTGATCAAAACTGAAGGGGTGGCAGTGATGACAAGGTCGAAAATAAGCATTTTCAACCAAGCAGGGGACATAACTCCATGATTAATTGACTGGCATTGCTAGTTTTCAAACTTGTCTGAGCTTTTATCCCTTACTTACAAACATATACATTTCAAGGAGATCCATGAAAACTGAAGGAGTTACAGCCAAAAGAGGCATTTTCTTCAATCCAAGGGGTGTAACTCTATGATAAATAGGTTGACCTCATCAGTTCACTAACACATCCATTTTATCCCTAACTTACTAACGTGTAATTTTCAAGAAGATCCAATAAAATTGAAGGAGCTATAGTGATAACAAAGTAAAACAGCAGGTATTTTCTGTAATCGAGGGGACATAACTCCCTGAAATACAGGCTGACCTCACTATTTTTTTTAACTCAGCCGAGGTTTTATCCGTTACTTACTCACATGTAAGATTTAAGATGATCCGATGAAAACTGAAGGGGGCTTTGGTGATGACAAGTTCCAAAATAGGCATTTTAAGCAGTTAAAGGGACACATTTCTATGTTAAATAAGCCAACCTCATCAGTTTTCGAACTCATCCAAGCTTTTATCCCTGACTTACCTGTTTGTAAGTTTCAAGAAGATCCAATCAAAACTGAAGGGGCTAAGGTGATGACAAGGTCAAAACCAAGCATATTCAGCAATGAAGGGGACATAACTCCATGAGTAATCGACCTACATCCCTAATTTTCAAACCTATCCAAGCTTTTAACCCGAACTTCTTTGTATGTAATTTTCAGGAAGATCTGATCAAAACTGAAGGGGTGGCAGCGATGACAAGGTCGAAAATAAGCATTTTCAACCACGCAGGGGACATAAATCCATGATTAATTGACTGGCATTGCTAGTTTTCAAACTTGTCTGAGCTTTTATCCCTTACTTACAAACATATAAATTTCAAGAAGATCCATGAAAACTGAAGGAGTTACAGCCAAAAAGAGGCATTTTCTGCAATCCAAGGGGTGTAACTCTATGATAAATAGGTTGACCTCATCAGTTCACGAACACATCCATTTTATCCCTAACTTACTAACATGTAATTTTCAAGAAGACCCAATAAAATTGAAGGAGCTATAGTGATAACAAAGTAAAACAGCAGGCATTTTCTGTAATCGAGGGGACATAACTCCCTGAAATACAGGCTGACCTCACTATTTTTTTAACTCAGCCGAGGTTTTATCCGTTACTTACTCACATGTAAGATTCAAGATGATCAGATGAAAACTGAAAGGGGCTTTGGTGATGACAAGTTCCAAAATAGGCATTTTAAGCAGTTAAAGGGACACATTTCTATGTTAAATAAGCCAACCTCATCAGTTTTCGAACTCATCCAAGCTTTTATCCCTGACTTACTTGTTTGTAAGTTTCAAGAAGATCCAATCAAAACTGAAGGGGCTAAGGTGATGACAAGGTCAAAACCAAGCATATACAGCAATGAAGGGGACATAACTCCATGAGTAATCGACTACATCCCTAATTTTCAAACCTATCCAAGCTTTTAACCCCAACTTCTTTGTATGTAATTTTCAGGAAGATCTGATGAAAAATGAAGGGGTTATGTTGATGACAAGGTCAAAAATAGGCATTTTCTATAATCAACTATAATCAAGGGGGATATAACTCTCCGAAATATAGGCCGACCTCAATTTTTTAACTCAGCCAAGGTTTTATCCCTAACTTTCTAACAGGTAAGTTACAAAAAGGTCCGATGAAAACTGAAGGGGCTATGGTGATGACAACGTCAAAAATAGGCATTTCCAGCAGTAAAGGGGATGTAACTCTGCAATAGATGAGCCAACCTCATCAGTTTTTTTTAATCATCCAAGCTTTTATCCCTTACTTACTTGTTTGTAAGTTTCAAGAAGATCCGATCAAAACTGAAGGGGCTACGGTCATGACAAGGTCAAAAATAAGCATTCTCAGCAAAAGAGGCGATGTTACTCTGTCTGTAATCGCCCCACATCGCTAGTTTGCAAACTAATCCAAGCTTTTAACCTGGACTTATTGTACTTAAGTTTTAGGAAGTTCCAATCAAAACAGAAGGGGCTACATAGATGACAAGGTTGAAAATCGGCATTTTCAGCAATCAAAGGGATGTAATTCTATGATAAATTGGCCAACTTGGCCGGTTTTCGAACTCATCCAAGTTTTTATTCCCAGCCACCTTACATATAAGTTTCAGAAAAATCCGATCAAAACTGAAGGGGCTACGGTGATGACCCGGTCAAAACTCGGCATTTTCAGCAATCAAAGGGACGTAACTCTATGATAAATGGGCCGACTTGGCCCTTACCCAAACTCATCCGAGGTTTTATCCCAAGCCACCTTACATATAAGTTTCAGAAAGATCCGATCAAAACTAAAGAGCCTACAGTGATGACAAGGTAAAAAATCGGCATTTTCATTTTCAGCAATCAAAGTGATGTAACTCTGTGATAAATGGGCCGACTTAGCCGGTTTTCGAACTCATCCGAGCTTTTATCCCCAGCCACCTTACATATAAGTTTCAGAAAGATCTGATCCAAACTAACGGGGCTACGGTGATGATAAGGTCCAAAATTGGCAATTTCAGCAATCAAAGGGACTTTACTCTACGATAAATGGGCAGACTAGGCAGGTTTTCCAACACATCCAAGTTTTTATCCTCAGCCACCTTACATATAAGTTTCAGAAAAATTTGATCAAAACTGAAGGGGCAACGGTGATGACAAGGTAAAAAAATCAGCATTTTAAGCAATAAAACGCATGTAACTCTATGACAAATGGGCCGACTTTGCCGGTTTTCGAGCTCGTCCCTAGTTTTATCCTGAACCACCTTACATATAAGTTTCAGAAAGATCCAATCAAAACTGAAGGGGCTATGGTGTTGACAAGGTCAAAAATCGGCATTTTTAGCAATCAAAGGGACATTACTCTATGATAAATTGGCCGACTTTGCCGGTTTTCGAACTCATCCAAGGTTTTATCCCCAGTCACCTTTCATATAAGTTTCAGTAAGATCCAATCAAAATTGAAGGGGTTACAGTGATGACAAGGTCAATAATCGGCATTTGTAGCAATCAAAGGGACTTTACTCTATGATAAACGGGCCGACTTGGCCGGTTTCCGAACTCCTCATAGTTTCATCCCCAGCCACCTTTCATATAAGTTTCAGAAAGATCCGAACAAAACTGAAGGGGCTAGGGTGATGCCAAGGTCAAAAATCTGCATTTTCAGTAATCAAAGGGAAGTAACTCTATGATAAATGGGCCGACTTGGCCTGTTTTCGAACTCATCCAAGGTTTTATCGCCAGTCAACTTACATATAAGTTTCAGAAAGATCCGATCAAAACTGAATGGGCTATTGTGATGACAAGATCAAAAATGGCATTTTCAGCAATCAAAGGGATGTTACTCTATGATAAATGGGTCGACTTGGCCAGTTTTCAAACTCATCTGAGTTTTTATCCCAAGCTACCTTTCATATAATTTTCAGATATATCCGATCAAAAATGAAGGGGCTACTGTGATGACACGGTCCAAAATCGGCATTTTCAGCGATCCAAGGGACGTAACTCGACTATAAAAATGCAGACTAGGCCGGTTTTCGAACACATCCGAGTTTTATCCCCAGCCACCTTACATATAAGTTTCAGAAAGATCTGATGAAAATTGAAGGGGCTACAGTGATGAAAAGGTCAAATATCGGCATTTTCAGCAATCAAAGGGATGTAACTCTATGATAAATGGGCCGACTTGGCCGGTTTTCGAACTCATTCGAGGTTTTATCCCCAGCCAACTTACTCCTCTTTCTGAAACTTCTTAATCAGGGTTATCGGTACCATAAACTACGCAAAGCCTTTTCAAAATTTTATAGACGCCATTCTGATTTAATTTCAAAATTCAATATTGGACTTAAATCTCTTCTGCAACAAGGTCTATCGGAACCCGAATTTTATGGTGACTTAGTATATAAATTCAGAAAAATATATAACCGCAATGACTTCAGCACCCAATTTCGTAAAATCATTCTTCGATATAAAAAGATTGGGTACAACATGGATATTATACGACAGACTGCATGCATGGTAGTTAACCCAATCACGGTTGGCAACTTTGCTTCCCTCTTTAATTGCACGCCGGTGGGTCAGGCCTCAGATTCTATGACGGCTCCAACGTAAAGGCTTATTGAAAATTAAAGAGATAATGTTGGTTGGTGCCTGATGCTCTGTCTCTGGTCGGGCTCATCGGAGTCTAACTGTTGGTTTTCTTTTGCTCCAGCATTTCAGTGGTTTCTTGCTGTCGAGTCCTCACCGTTGTCTCACCTCTGTGGTTCTTTGATTTCTGTGTTCACGGAGATGTTGCACTGATGAGTTAGGAGGCCTTCATGCGGACTGAACAAATTATTTGTCTAAATCGCGACGGAAGTAAGGGCGAGGATTGTGGCCACGTAAAATCGATTTAAGTCCCCCAGTTGAAATCTTCCACTGACCGTTCCAAGGCGGCTCTTCTGTGGCGATTTATTTATGTTGTTGTTTGTTACTTACTGTGTGTATCACTTGTGTCTTTTAATTTTGGATGGCCATATGGCCATTTTGTGGGAAAGTAACTGTCCATATGGCCTTCCTTTGTTTAGGTTTCCATTATGGTCTGGTCGCTTAATGTTTGTATTTCTTTCCCTTTGGTGTCTTTTATGGACGGAGTAAGTTAATTGTATCAATTCCTGATCTTTGTTTTACTTCTACTTTACATATAAGTTTCAGAAAGATCCAATCAAAACTGAAGGGGTAACGGTGATGACAAGGTCAAAAATCGGTATTTTTAGCAATCAAAGGGACATTACTCTATGATAAATTGGCCGACTTGGCCGGTTTTCGAACTCATCCAAGGTTTTATCGCCAGTCAACTTACATATAAGTTTCAGAAAGATCCGATCAAAACTGAAGGGGCTTTTGTGAAGACAAGGTCGAAAATCGGCATTTTCAGCAATCAAATGGACATTACTCTATGATAAATGGGTGGACTTGGCCGTTTTTCAAACTCGTCTGAGTTTTTATCCCAAGCTACCTTTCATATAAGTTTAAGATAGATCCGATCAAAAATGAAGGGGCTATGGTGATGACAAGGTCCAAAATCGGCATTTTCAGCAATCCAAAGGATGTAACTCGACGATAAAGATACAGACTAGGCCGGTTTTTCTAACATATCCGAGGTTTTATCCCAAGCCACCTTACATATAAGTTTCAGAAAGATCCAATCAAAACTGAAGGGGCTACAGTGATGACAAGGTCAAATATCTGCATTTTAAGCAATCAAAGGGATGTCACTCTATGATACATGGGCCGACTTGGCCTGTTTTTAAACTCATTCAAGGTTTTATCCCAAGCCAACTTACATATAAGTTTCAGAAAAATCCGATTAAAACTGAAGTGGTTACGGTGATGACAAGGTCAAAAATCTGCATTTTTAGCAATCAAAGGGACATTACCCTCTGATAAATTGGCCGACTTGGCCGGTTTTCGAACTCATCCACGTTTTTATCCCCAGCCACTTTACATATAAGTTTCGGAAAAAATCCGAACAAAACTGAAGGGGCTACGGTGACAACAAGGTCAAATATTTGCATTTTCAGCAATCAAAGGGATGTAACTCTATGATAAATAGGCCGCCTTGGCCGGTTTTCGAACTCATCTGAGGTTTTATCCCCAGTCACCTTACGTATAAGTTTCAGAAAGATCCGATCAAAACTGAATGGGCTGTTGTGATGAAAAGGTCCAAAATCGGCATTTTCAGCAATCAAAGGGACGTAACCCTATGATAAATGGGTCGACTTGGCCGGTTTTCGAACACATCCGAGTTTTAATCCTCAGCCACCTTACATATAAGTTTCAGAAAGATCCAAACAAAACTGAAGGGGCTATGTGATGACAAGGTCAAATATCTGCATTTTCAGCAATCAAAAGGACGTAACTCTACGATAAATTGACCGACTTGGCTGGTTTTCGAACTCATCCGAGGTTTTATCCCCAGTCACCTTACATATAAGTTTCAGAAAGATCCGATCAAAACTGAAGGGGCTATTGTGATGACAAGGTCAAAAATCGGCATTTTCAGCAATTAAAGAGGCGTAACTCTATGATTAATGGGCAGACTCGGCCGGTTTTCGAACTCATCCGAGCTTTTATACTCAGCCACCTTACATATAAGTTTCAGAAAGATCCAATTAAAAATGAAGGTGATGGCAAGCATTTTCCATTGTAAGTCTATGGGAAATTGGGATTGCCATAGCAACCAAAGTTATCATTCAATTTTGATAAAAAGCTAAATTCTTCGTTGCCCCACCCAAGGCATGCTACAGATAAGAAATGATTGAGATCCGCCTGGGGGCTGCAGAGATATAACTGGTCAAAGGTGGTGACGGACAGACGACGGACGACGGACGGCGGATGACCAGTTATACTTTAAAGGTCATATACAAAGCTATCTCAAGATCTGTGTTTTACTTGAGTTAAATGAAGCATGGGTATATGTGATTCAGATATTTTACGATTTGTGAAAAATTCTTCAGGGTATGATCCATAAATCACCAATTAATTACCCAGGTAAAGGCGAACGCTTTAAAAGTTGCCTCGCTTATCGTTCCTGATTTTGGTTACCTTCCTTGCCGATAATCATATTCGTGACGTCATTGTCGCACACAATATGGCGTAGCGTCTATACAGTAATTAGTGTTTCGAAACATTCAGAGAAAAAATATGGTTTTTGTGCGCGGCATTTGGGTGCAATTCTCGGACAGATAGACACAAAACAAGTTTCTTCAAGTTTCCCAAAGACGAAAAGCTACGGAGAAAAGTGGATTAATAAATTAAATAGGGGCGAATCTGCTACGAAGAAATTCGCGCCAACACACCACAAGCTTTGTGAACAACATTTCGAGCCTTCGCAATTCAAAATAACCAAAGACTTCGCGGAAAATATTGGATACAAAAGACCTATCCGACCACGACTTAAAGAAGATGCGGTACCCACAATATTCGTCGGGATTTCAACCAAAAGATCCTCATCTGAACGGCCGTCAGCAGCGACGATCCATGAGAAAAAGTTCAAGTCTGAGGTAATGCATTTAGTGTCTACTATCTTCCACTTCTATTCGTCTAACCTACACGGGTAGACAGATAGATAACTAGATAGATAGATAAACAGACTGACAGATATGTACATGTAGGTCCTGGTGTATGATTGTCATTTGATGTCACCAGTAACAATTCTGATTCTGATTGCCTTAACAGTAGCCATGTAATTATGACGGGTCACACCAGCACTGGTTGGCGCCCACTGGATGACCTGCACTGGGCCTCTATGCAGGGACGGTGCACTTTATAACAATTCATCGAAATGATATCAGCCCCTGCCCACCGGGGCTTGAAGAAATAGCAGGGCTGCATGATGTCTCCACGCAGAGGTGAAACCGATCTCACACCATATAAAAACCAAAGTTGTGCCCCCAGTGAAAAGTTCTAGAAACAATCTGTATTGGCTAACTTTGCCTGCATGATGTCTCCACGCAGAGGTGAAACCGACCTCACACCAAATAAAAACCAAAGTTATGCCCCCGGTGAAAAGTTCTAGAAACAATCTGTATTGGCTAACTTTGCCTGCATTTAGATTCTATGAAGCTGAAACTTGATAATAGTTAGACCATGATGTGGAGCGCTCATATTGTTTGAGGTTACAGTCCACCAAATATTTTTTAGAGTTATCCCCCTTTGAAAATTTTGTGAACATTTTCCCTGGCTAAGTCCTCCTACAGTAAACATTTGATCAAGGTGAAACTTGGTATATTGTTTGACATGATGTGGAGCAATACATATGTTTAGAGGTAATGGTCCACCAAACATCTTTGAGAATTTCTGAATATTCTGTTCCCGATTAATTCCTATAATTCAGACTTGACCATGCTGAAAATTGGTATGTAGTAATACTATGATGTTTAGTTTGTTGTTTTATTTGAGGTTTAACATCCTCGTAAACACGGTATAGTTCATTTTGGAGACATTGCTTCCAATTTTGTGAGAATTTTACAACATTGACATGAAATGACATCTCAAGCCCTGTCGTCCAATTAAATCAATAGGGTTTATAAGCATGGACGATCTGACTCCCACTGCCTTGCCTGGGCAGGCTTAGATCCTCTAAACAGTTTCTCAGTACTTTTGTGCAGTCGGTTTCAGCTCTGCGTGGAAGCATCATGCAGCCCATCTATTTCTTGAAGCCCTGATGGGCGGGAGCCGATGATATTTTGTTTGTTTGTTTGATTTGAGGTTTAACTTCCCCGTCAACACTGTAAAGGTCATTTTTGAGACGTTGCTTCCAATTTTGTGGGACTTATACCCGACATTGAGATGAAATGACATCTCAAGCCCTGTCGCCCAATGAAACCAATAGGGTTTATTAGCACGCACCGCGGTTCCTGGACAGGCTTAGATCCTCTAAGCGGTTTACCAGTACTAGTGTGCGGGCCGGATTCAGCTCTGCGTGGAAGCATCGTGCAGCCCATATATTTCTTCAAGCCCCTATGGGCGGGGGCGGAGCCGATTATATTGTTTAGAGATTGAAGTCAAACAAATGTTAACTTGCCGAAGGCATATTATAACTCGCCTGCAGAGCTTGTGTTTATTTTGTGTATAGTTATGTATTGAAGTGTAAAAACTGTGAATAAAGTGTTTGAACTCCAATTGCATCTCTTTTCTCCTTATGCTAATTATAAATGAGCCAGGCTGTGATAAAGCCTACAAGAATAACAGTGTGACAAGCCGACCAATGACTGATCAGCCTCTGCATCAACACAGTCTGTTGTTAATGATGCTTTTACCGCTGGGTTTGTTTGATTTGGTGTTTAACGTCCCAGTCAACAATATTTAGGTCATTCTGGAGATGTAGGATTTTACCATGCATTGAAATGGCATAATGAAAAAGTAAAAGTCCCACAAAATCTGAAGCAACGTCTCCAAAATGCCCTAATTAGTGTTGATGGCCCCGTTAAACCTCAATTCAAACAAACAAACTGATCAGTATTCGAGGAGTATTCAGGGTGTCTGGTCCGAGATTCATCAAATACCATGCTGACATTTAGGGAAGATCTGTTGGGAATCATATAGCAAGCCAACAACTAAGAAGCATACATCTAGCAATTATTTAGGGAGTCCAGTCTGATCACCATCATACCAGGAATTACTGTATGATAAGGGTGTAAGCACTATTAATGCCCTGCAGACAGGACTGGCTAAGCATGGCCGAAATGATGATCGATTTTATAAATCAGTACCGAGACTGTGATCGATAATCTGCTGATGGTTTTGTCATAATTTTACCTTTCTGGCTTGGCAGGACTTTTAACCCATAAAATGTCATCGACAATATTTGTTGTCTGCTTTGTTGCCCACTGGTACCTCCTTTACAAGTCATTGTTGGAAACATAGTGGACCAAGATCAGACTGCTCCTCTAGGAGCAGTCTGATCAGGGTCCACAATATTCCATCTTGGGTATGAAAGTAATATAAGGGATAGAGCAAACAAATGCCGGTCCTTTCTTTGTACAGCCATTTCAAGATTGTTTCACTCATTTCGAGCCAGTTGTGAGACACCAAGTTCTGCAACAGAAGGTTATTTTTCACCAGGTTCTCCAGTTTCCCCCAATTCTCTGAATTAACTATTGGCTTGGTATGAGCGAAATAGTCTTGAAAGGCACGTAAACCAGTAACCAAAACAAAAAAAAAAGAGTTAGTGCTTTTAACCACTAGGCCATTGAGGCAAACATTTTATGCAAACAGTCTAGATTGTTTGTCTTGATTTTTGTTTTGTTTGTTTGATTTGAGGTTTAACGTCCCCGTCAACGCTGTAAAGGTCATTTTTGAGACGTTACTTCCAATTTTGTGGGACTTATACCCGACATTGAGATGAAATGACATCTCAAGCCCTGTCGCCCAATGAGACCAATAGGGTTTATTAGCATGGACGGTCCGCCTCGCACCGCGGTTCCTGGACAGGCTAAGATCCTCTAAGCGGTTTACCAGTACTAGTGTGCGGGCCGGATTCAGCTCTGCGTGGAAGCATCATGCAGCCCATATATTTCTTCAAGCCCCTATGGGCGGGGGCTTTTGTTTGTCTTGAAGTTTAATGGCCCAGTCAACACTATTTTGGGTCATTTTGAGTCTGTCAGTCAAACAACCAACACTTCCTGGGCAGGTTTGTATGTAAGCAGTTAACCCGTACAGTGCAGTCTTTCGACAGAAACTGAAAACTGCTCTTTTTGAATCAGAGAAAGGGAGAGAATGACCGTAGAAAAGATTTCATGAGCAATCTCCATGATTTGTTTGTATTGGAGTTTTTTGGCCCAGTCAACACTATTTAGGTCATTTTTGAGCCTGTCAGTTTACCTATCCACACTTTCCTGGACAGGCTTATACGTAAGCGGTTAACCAGTACAGTGCACATTCTTTCGCCAGAAACTGACAACTGTCCTTCTTGGATCAGCGGAAGGGAGATAATGACGGTAGAAAAAATTTCATGATCTATCTCCACGAAAGAATGTTGCCAACCCCGGTGGGAGTCGAACCCGTGTTCTGATCACCAGTCAGACGCGCATCAATCTCCATGAAACAATTTTGCTGACCCCGGCAGGTATCAAACCCATGATGTCCTCCTGATCACCAGTCAAGCTTATCCGACTGAGCTCTTGAGACCAGCTCAATGTAGATCCAGATCAGATGACCCACAGGCTGCAGTATCTGTTCTGGGTCCACACTGTTTGCGAATGTCCAAGAATCAGCCAACAGGCGTATATTTTGGTTCAGTCAAAAGTACCTGGATATCCTTTGTGATACCTTATGGCGCACAGTAGCTGAGTTGTTAGTGAACTTATATCTTATGCTAGAGGACCCCGGTTAGAATCCCAGCAGTGTTAATAAAATTTCATTGTCCGAACATGCTCCATTTACATAATTTGCAGGGATGAAGAACACAAAGTGCACTGCACGTTTACTGGAGAAGCATCCCCTGTGCAGGTTAAAGATCCCTACCATAGTTACAGGATTACTGTGGCACCCGCTACCCATCGGGCTTGAAGAAATAGATGGGCTGCATGATGCTTCCACGCAGGGCTGAAACCAACCTGGTAAACCGGCTAGAGGATCTAAGCCTGCCCAGGCAAAGTGGTGCGAGTCGGACCGTCCATGCTTATAAACCCTATAATATTGGTTTCGTAGGGCGGCATGGCTTGAGATATCATTTCATCTCAAGGTCGGATAAAAGCCCCACAAAATAGGAAGCGATGTCCACAAAATGACCTTTACAGTAAAGACGAGGACGTCAAACCTCAAATCAAACCAAAATGATTGATGTGAAGGCTTTCATCCCGCAAATCTGAAGTGTGTAATGTTCACATGCTTCGACAACCCGAGAGGGTGTATGGCAGTATTTATTATATAGAAAGAAAAGGGAGACGCCCCTTCTCCCATAACCACTTGCAAGTGTCTTGTCACTTTCTAGTGAGTATATTCTGATGCATTAATAAATTAGTCTAGCCCTAACAGACCCAAATTTGGTTTTCTTTTCCCTTGGGAAATATTTTTGGGTGGGTTCACGAACTGGCCCAAGCTATATTACTAATCCTTAGAAAGAATGGGGAATCGCGCCCGGCGACTATACTTGGTCACGTTTGGCCATTACCTCGCGGGTATTCTAGGCAAGGTAGACATTGAAAGGAAAATGGATATCCATATTTTCTGTAGGCTCATCAGTTAAGCCACGCGAATGATAAAAAAAAGGATAAGCATAATTTTACTCGTGTTGATAACGAGTACGAATTTGCCGAAATTACGTTGCTGTTGAAAAAAAGAAAAGTATGGCACTTGCGTATACGTTGTTTACAGGAGGTAAATTTGAATTTGAAATGTTAACTGAAACTTTACAACACAAGGAGAATTAGTATTAAGTAAATTACCAGACTGATGCATCTGGAACGACAAAATCATCCTCATTGTTGCTCGTATTTGCATCGGTCTCACTCGAGTCCAGCTCACTGTCTGAACCCTCAGAGTCTTAGTTTCTTCTCGGTTCATACATATACGGCTGTATCAACGAGTCTTCCCCTACATCTACATCTGAATTCATATCCAAATCGCTGTCTATCTCGATATCCATGCTTCTATGTTTTAACTTTCGACCCAAACGAACTTGTAACACTTAATAACATCAGTCAAGTGTATCGACTATTGTGCTCCAATGACGTCACTTCCGGTCAAGGGACGCTACTCGCCAAGGGAAGTAAGTCATCATCGTTTTTTGTTACCCGAAATTAATTAATTGTTATAATTAATTAATTAAATTTTTTATAACGACATAAAAGTCAAATATGTGCCCTACCAATTATATATTTTAAGTCTCAGTTGAAAAAAAACAACTTTATAACTGATCTTTAAGCTCCCCTGGAGCCTTCGGCCCAGGTGAGGTAAAACCTTGAAAGAAGTGCACTAAATGAAGCTTCATACCAATATCAAAGACATTGGTCTTCTGGATTTCAATTAAAAATCCTTTTTTTGGGAGGGGGGATTCTGTGACCTAGATGTGCAATGGACCGGAACCATTTGAACAGTTTTGAAAGAGGACCAACTAAGAATAATTCCAGTAAAGCTTCATAAAGATGCAATCAGTGGTTTAGGAGATGGCATTTGAAGAAATTGTGTACGCACGCATGGATGGACGTATAAACGATGGACAAAATGTGATTACAAAAGCTCACCTTGTCACTACGTGAGATGTGAGCTAAAATAGACAATGGAACAACGTTAATAACTCTACAGCATGAAATAACAGAAACTCTGAAGCGAAAGAACACAAACAGTAAGAACAGTATTTACTGCGCTATAGAAAGGGAAACTAACACAGAATGCCACCAGAGAAAGATATGCAAGGGTTATGATGGTTATTAGTATGTGTTCCTAACGTTTGTTAAAAGGAAATCATACATATGGACCATTACGAAAACATGCCTTTATAATTTTTACCCCCTTGAACCCCACTTTTATAAAGTAAAACTCGGGTTTACAAGGGTAAAATAGAAGTGGAGGCAATGATCAGGAATCGATACAATTAACCCACAGCTCCCATCAGAGACACCAAAGGGAAAGAAACACAAACATGAAACAACAGACCCTAATGGAAACATCAATAGCGGAAAGCCAAAAGGACAGTTACTTTCCCACAAAATGGCCAATGGGCTATCCAAAATAAAATAATATAAGCGACACATACACCCAAAGACAAACCATAACAAAAATAAACCGCGACAGAAGAACCGCCTTGGAACGGCCAGCAGAAACGAATTCCACCGGGGGGCTTAAATCGTTTTTACGTGGCCACAATCCTCGCCCTTACTTCCGTCACGACTTAGACAAATATTTTTGTTCAGTCCGCATGAAGGCCTCCTAACTCACCAGCGCATCTCCGTGAACAGGTAAACCTTATTTTCTTTTTTTCTGCTCTAAAAATCAAGATTGTGGGTACTTGCTAGAACCGCCTCGATGAGTTGAAATGAGAAAAATATCACAATTTTTCATCTAAAAAATCCGATTTTTCGGAGGTTAAGTTTACAATGTATTTATATGGGCGTGTTCTTGTAATGCAGTGTGCAAAAAATCGAAAATGAATACAGCCTAGCTGGGACTCAACTTTTAGTCAAATGAAGTGCTATTACTACTGACTGGCAGATCATTACCAGAATTTCATGAGAAATTTGGAATTGTCCGGTTTCCCACAATATGACACAGATCGCCTAAGACTACCGAATGCATGTTGCCTCTTAAACACTATTACAACTCACTTACGTTCATGACGTGTTGCTTAATAGATCTATGCTTGTTAATAAATACATACATATAGTTCACTATATTGATAACTACTACATAACATTATAGAAGCCTCCGTGGTGTCGTGGTTACGCTACTCGCCTTGTACCCCAGGGGTGGCAGGATCGATTCCGGGCTTCTCCAGACTTTCGGATGAGTCTTTAAACCTAGGCCCCATCTCCGTATGACCTTCGTTGTTGGTGAGACGTAAAACTCAAACTCACTCACTCATTACATAACATTATATCAACGGTGTGCCCGGACATAAGCATACCTTGAGCTTTGGCAACTGTTCTCATGGCATCTATCAGTTTCCAATATTCGTCACTATTCTGGTACGTAGACCACTGTGGTAAGATAGTGGCAAATGCTCCAGTTTTGTTCAACAGACCTATTCTGCTTTGTTGGTCATCTGGGGTCTCTTCTTTCTTAAATTTACCAGTAAGCAAACCACTGAAAATATCAGTCGTATAGGTTAATGAGCCAGCGCACGACAAAACCTACAATAAGACGTGCGCCCATCGAAGACTCAGAATAGCCTGCGCATCCAAATAGTCTAACCAGATACTTCTCGTGCTGCATGAAGGAGCATTAGGCCCTTAGTTATCCTTAAGCGCACAATGACGACTCTGATCAGACTGCGCGGATGCGCAGGCTGATCCGAGTCTTCGTTGGGCGCACATATCGTATTGTAGATTTTGTAATGCGATGGCTCAAATATCAGTTGCAGTGTGATAAATATTACCACCAATGAAACTCCGATGGTTCGAACACTCATTGCTAGATTATCATTGGTTATTTGAAAACAAAATCTTTAATCCCTGGACAATTCTTTCAATAGCTCATGATAACCAATGATGAAGTTTTTGGAGTATTTGAAGGATACAAAAAGCATTATTGCTGATTTCCATTGTGTTAGAATCAAAATAGCTCAGCTCTGCTGTGTGAATTTATATTAAAAACACAGATTGTCGGTGTGTTGTAAGTAGATAAATCACTTGCGATACGCGCTCATGACTTGATCCTCTTAACACCTGACTTCCAAACTGTATTTTATTACTCAAACGTTCACTGCTAATGTTGATCTATTTCCATTGTAGCTTGACCTAACCATGTCTTGAACATATTTTAAGGATCCAAAATATGTGTTCGACTGTATACAAAATACCCCGGCAGCTTTTCGAATGGAAACAAATTACACAATCATATTTAAAAGCAAAACAAAAAAAGAGGACAATGAGGTACTGATCGCTGCCCTGAACCCTAACTTTTACTTAGTCACATTTTAGCTCACCTGAGCCGAAGGCTCATTGGTGAGCTTATAGTATGGCAAAGCTCCGCTGTCTGCTGTCTGTCTCTTCTCTGTCATCATTTTCAAACATCGTCTCATCTGAATCCACTTGGACTATTGAAGTTAAATTTAAAATAGAGCATCATTGGGATGAGAGAAGTTAAATTTAAAATAGAGCATCATTGGGATGAGGGAACACACGTTTGTTCGTGGGGTCCAGGTCACATGACAAAGCTGGATGCCATGCCGATATAAGATAATAAATAAAAAAAAAACTTCAAAAATCTTCTTCTTTGAAACCAGAGGACGGATCATCATGGCATCTAGTAAAATGGAATTGAAGGCAATGATCAGGAATCGATATAATTTCCCAAACCTCCCATCAGAGACAACAAAGGGAAAGGAACACGCACCTGAAATAACTAGACCCTGATAGAAACATCGATAGCGGAAAGCCAAAAGGACAGTTACTTTCCCATAAAATGGCCAATTTGCGATCCAAAACAAAAAGATATAAGCGATACACACATTCAGAGACGAATTATAACAAAAATAAATCGCGACAGAACAACCGCATTGGAACGTAGCAATAGGGGCTCAAGCCAATTATTGTTATTCACATAATAACCCCTGTAGGACCTTGACCTATTTTAGGCCAACGCCCAATTTCATCGCACAGACGTTTTATGGGAAATTGTCAAAATCATGTATGTTTCGGAAACTATTGTAGCCTGTGATCTGAAAATTTGTGGATGCATTAGCAAAATGAGTAAATGAAATTTCATCAGTTCTCAAGACAAAGGTCGTTATCTGACCTTGGCCCAAAGTCATTTGGGTTGGCAATATCGTTTGGGTATGGAAAAAAAACTTATTTTCCTCAGAAATCGCAAGATGAAATTTCATTTGAAAGGAAATAAAAATTAATGAGTATGAGTTTGGTCACAAGATCAATATGGTCGACGTGACCATAAAAGTAAAATCCCTTCAGAAATCTTCTTCTCGAAAACCAGTGGGCAAATTCTCATTGCTCCTGGTATGTAGAATTGGGGACTCGGACCAATCATATTTTTTTTTTAAAATGATGACCCCTAGATGACCTTGAACTTTTTAGGCCAAGGTCAACTTTAGTCGCGAAGATTTGTGTATGGGAAAAACTAAACCTCGTGCATTTTTTTCAGAAACAATTGCAGCCAGCGTTCTATAAATTTGTAAATGAGATTAGGTAGATAAGTACATTGTATATGCAACTATACGAGTATTCAATGCCAAGTTCATTCCTTGATCTTGACCCAAGGTCAATTATATATGAAATATCTTTTTCAGTACACCGCTAGGCCATTTGTAACCAACTTTCATATGGAAGCTTTTAGGAACAAGAAAAGGAAAATCAAATGTTATTAGTTTGGTCAAATAGCAAATTTGGCCGCCATGCCCATATATAGTAAAATATTTCAAAAATTTATTCTAGGGAACTAATGGGCCGATTGCCTTGAAACTTGGTCTGTCTCTTCTAATCTCTGTGTCAATCATAATTTGTTCAAATTATGACTCTTGCATGGAATTGACCTAATTTACGTCAAGGTCAAATTTGGTGGAATATGCTTCTACATTTTTATTGTCCACATTGCAGAAAGTGGACATTGCATCATTTTTGTAAACGTTCTTGCTTGTGAGCTTTAAATGTATATATGCAATCAACTAAATGACTAAATGATGCTGGCTGCGTATCAAAGGCTACTTCTTGACATTGGAAGGTATTCCTTGACCTTTGACCAGATTCACTTGGATATCAAAATTAAAGCTTAATATACATTAAAATCTCATGGGCAAATTGAAGTCAAATTTCATATGAAGCTTTTTTGGGATGTCAGAAATGAAATGTTGTTCAACCGGCCCAGGTTACGTGACCAAGATGGTCGTCATAACCAAATATGTTAAAAAACCTTCAAGTTTTTTTCTATTGGACCAATTGCCCAGTTGCCTTGACACAATGAAAGAGGTATTGGGGACTCCAGCCCATTGTATTTTATTCAAATAATGAGTTTGTGTTTTAGGTTGGGTTGACCTTGACCCATTTTACACCAAGGTCAAGTTTGGTCATGGGAAAAAGTGGAAATTAATATTTTTTCGAAAACTATCCATGAACTTAAATAGTATATGCAATCAGCTTAAAGAGTTAATAAAACTCCATGTGTACCAAAGGTCAGCGTTACTCACTGATCTTGACCAAGGGTCACTTATTTGAAAAATGGCTGGGGAAATTTAAGCCAAATTTTATACGAAGCTTTTTAAGGCGTGGAAGAACAAAAACTTTAAATGGTTTAGGGTTCACATGACAAAGATGGCTGCCATGGTAAAAACCCAACTTCTTCTCAGAAACCAAATGGCTCCACATGGTGAGCGCTTCACAACCGTTGGTCCTCTATTTACATCATCTGAGTGACCATGATCACTGGCGCTTATAGATATAGCAAGGTCAAACAAGGGTAGTCAGCTGATCAGACTTGTCAAAACTAAGTCACCTAAAGACAAACACAAAGTTTCAAGACAATTGGCCCACCATTAATGGAGAAAGAGCTTTTTCAAGGTTATTCACCATATTTGAGTATGGTGGCTATAATGGTCAGGTGACCTGTACCATTTTCAACAAACGTTTACTCCGCTCTAATGTTAGGAGGCTGCATATGAAATTTCACTGAAATTTGCAAAGACGGTTTACAGAAAATGTCCTTTGAAATTTCAATGAATCTGCAAGTCAAGTGACCTGGGACCCAGTCGCTAATTTATCCAGACCTATGGTTTTCATATGCATTCAAATTGTACCCACTCTTATGTCATTGATTTGACCACAATAGTTTTCGATAAATGATTTGTTTTACCCTCTTCCCATTTAAGAACTTCAGGAACCAAATTTGACTTTGTCGTAAAATAGCTGAATATTCATGCTAGGGTCACTTGAACAAATCTGGTAGAGCTCATTACTTCTAAGGGTTTTTACCAAATTTAGAAGCCTCTGTGGTGTAGTGGTTACGCTACTCATGACGTGTTGCTTAATATATCTATGCTTGTTAATAAATACATACATATAGTTCACTATATTGATAACTAGTACATAACATTATAGAAGCCTCCGTGGTGTCGTGGTTACGCTACTCGCCTTGTCCCCCAAAGGTCGCAGGATCGATCCCGGGCTTCTCCAGACTTTCGGGTGAGTCTTTAAACCGAGGTCCCGTCTTCGTATGACCTTAGCTGTTGGTGGGACGTAAAACTCAAACACTCACTCTTTTCACCAAATTTACCATATTTTGGCATGGTGACCATCTTGATCATGTGACCTGGGGCAATCGAACAAACATTCATTACCCAACCGACAGGAGGTTGCATATGAAATTAATTGAAATTGACCTAGCTGTTACAGAGAAAATGTCCTTTGATTCATCGAGGGATCTGTAATCAAAATGACTTTGGGACAAGGTCGCAGAATGACCTTTACATTTAGCGTTCATATATATTCATTCTGCACCTACTCCCATGACTGAGATGGCATTTGTTTTTCGTAACATGTATTGTTTATCCTCTTCCCAGTTCAAAAGCTTAAGGAACCAAATTTGACCTTTTCGAAAAAAAGGCCAAGGAAATCGTTGGTCATCATCTTGGTCATATGACCTGGACCATTCGATCAAGGCTTTGTTCCTCCATTTTGTCAGAAGTTTATATTTGAATTCCAATTAAAATTGGCCAGCTGTTTCAAAGAAAATGACCTTTGAAATGTCGATGGGTCTGTAACCCAAGTGACCTTCGGCTAAGGTCGCCGAATAACCTTGACCTTAAGCAATAAACATTCATTTTGTACATACTCCCATGCAACAGACCACAATATTTTTCGAAAATACATTGTTTTACCTTTTTCCCACTGAATAGCCCAAGGAACCAAATCCAAATTGCCTTAACATCTAGGGCTATATTTCTACACACATGATAGAACTGAGTCACTTCTAAATTTCAAGACAACTTGCCTAGTGGCTCTGTGGTTTTATATGTTTTTTCATGGGAATTTGGGCATGGTGGCAATCCTGGTCAAGTAACCTTGTCCACTGTAACCTTGACCATTCTATCATAGGATTCGTTCCGCTATTGTCAAGAGAATGTCATTGAAATTGGCCCAGCTGTTTTATAAAATTGACCTTTGAAATGTCGATGAACATACAATACAAGTGACCTTGGGCCAAGGTCGTCATATAACCTTGAACTTTAGCATCCATGGACAATTAGTTTGTACCTACTCTCATGTCATAAACTACTTTATTGTTCAAAAAGCATTTGTTTACCTTGTTTCCATTGAAAGCCTAAGAACCAAAATTGACCTTGCAGTACAAAAGCTCGTACGACGGATTGACGACGCAGGCCTGCCATCATATAAGCAGCTCTGGAGCCTATTGCTTACGGAAGCTAACAATGACAAAACCGCTGTACACATATATAAAATTATTTGTTTTCATAAATAGCTCCTGTAGCCATTTTTTTAAAATCAACTAACACTTCATTTAACTGGATTTTCAGGAAGACCACTTTTTCTTATTTGTCCTGTAAATCAGCCCAGTTTCTTAGGAGCATTTTTTCCGCAATGGCTGTGACTGACAAAGCTATTTTTACATGCTTTGCCTCCCCTAAAGGCTGATCAATTCAAAGAAAAGATAAAAAAAAAAAAACAGACTCATTCTGTCCACGTATGCATATACACACATGCACGCAAAAACAGAAACAAAACAAATAGAAAGGGAGTGTGACAGAAACAAAGAAAGAGTTTGTCACATACCTTTTCAGGGGACTCCATGGAAGTACTCCCATTCCTTCATTTTGGCACACCATAAACGGTTCAAACTCACTGTTGCGCTCCATTAGACTATATTCTTGCTGAAAAATATTGAATCGAAGATTTGATAGAAACCATTTATTTCATCTTACATATTCTTCCACCTTATAGCCTACACTTAGCCTGATAGACCTGATCAAATGCCGAAAAATGCGGCATCTGAACCTGGCCTGCACTATAAAATTGAATAATCTGGGTAGATGTCCACTAGATGATACTACATATTAAATACCAAAGACTTGGTTTCAGTCAAGAAGAGTTTGAACATTTTTCCTATGTCAATATATGTAAAACATGTTGGTCCAAGGTCTTCTTTGTCCCAGGGCAATAATCTGAACAGTCCTGGTAGAGGTCATCTAGATGAAGCTGCCTACCAAATATTAAAGACCTGGACCGTCCGGTTTAAGACGAGAAGCTTTAAAAAGCTGTTCCCATATAAGTCCATGTAAAACATGTGGGTCCCTGGGCAGTGTCAGTTTTAGTCGCAAAGCCATAATTTGAACACTCCTGGTAGAGGTCCATTAGACTAATAAGTAGAAGTGAAGGCAATGATCAAGAATCGATACAACTACCTAACTCCTCTCAGCAGAGCCACCAAATAGAGGAAACAGGATCATGATATAACTACACCCTAATGAAAACATCACAAGCAAAAAGCCAAAAGGACAGTTACTTTCCCATAAAATTACCAAACGGCTATTCAAAATAAAAAAAAAGCTATAAGCAATACGTACATGCAAAGACAAACTATAACAAAAGTAAACCACGACAAAAGAACCAAATATCAAAGACCTAGGCCTTCTGGTTTAAGACAAGAAGATTTTTAAATGCTTTCCCTATGTAAGTCTATGTAAAACACGCGGCCCTGGGGCAGGGTCATTTTTTGCCTTAAGGCTATAATTTGAATCTTTGGAAGAGCTCCGCTACATGAAGTTTCATTCCAAATATTAAAGACCTTGGTCTTGCGGTTTCAGGGAAGAAGATTTTGACATTTTGCAGTTAAAAAACTATTTTTGGCTCAGTGTGACAGAGATGTGCAATGGACCAGAACCACTTGAAAAACTTTGAAAGAGAACCAACTTAGGATCATACCCGTGAAGTTTGGTCAAAATCCGAACTGTGGTTTAGGAGGTGTCGTTGAAGAAATTGTTTACTGAAAGACGCTCGAAGGACAAAATGTGATCACTATGTGACAGGTGAGCTAAAATATTACAATTTTTCATCTTCAAATTTGTATTCATTTTCAACGGTAGAATTTACAATGCATTTGCATGAGCGTGTTTTCGTAATGCAAAGCAGACCAGTTAAATGTGAACCGCATGGCAGGCTATCTTCAACTCACTCTTCGCATTTGCAAAGACTAATGTAAGGTTTAATTGTTGCTCAACGTTCACACCAATATTAACAATGTAATATCCTGATTTTGAATGTATCAGCGACAGCAAAGGGCTAAAACTTACATCGCAATGGAATTTTTGCTAACTTTTTTTTGTATCTGAAAGTAAGAGCAATTTTAAAAGTTCTCAAACAAGTGAGAGTTTATATGAAATTTAGAAAACGACTCTATGGCAAATATGATAAGTTTTGTTTCAGCGCCATGCGTACGAGCTAAATTTTTTTCTTATGGTATTTTTGTAATTTTGAATAGTGTTTCATTTACTCAAAGAATGACGCTATTTTAAGTTTTTAACATCTGCAACGGGACACGTCGGATGTGCATTTTGTATTCTATTACAATATATAAGAAATACTCTGTGTCAATCCGTATACTGTCGTCATTCTGAACAGCACTAAACAATACCGTGACAAATGTATGAAATAAAATACGCATTCAAATCTCACAAAAAACATTTTGGACATACCTGCAGACTTACGCACTGAGGAAGATTCATTGATTTAGCGGTATCTGCGATCTTTTGAAGTTGCCATCCACAGATATTGCTGAAACCATAGTAATGTATTTTCCCACATCGGATGAGATCATCAAACGCCCGTAATGTTTCCTCAATCGGTGTAGCATTGTCCCAGTGATGGGCCTAAGGCAAGATATAATCTACAGTCAAGTAATCACAAAAACTGAAGCGTTTGAGAGCATGTGTAGACATGTGCAAAGGAGTATATACCGTATATGATACCCTGCTTTAATTGTAGCGAGGAGGATTTTATGACATCTTAGGGGAATGTAAAACCAGAATTACCAATGGTATATACCATCCATTTTCTAACTGCGAAAGATATCTGTCTGTAATTTAATTACCATAACACATTCATGTGATAAATTGCATTCGTTCATACATCCACTACGGTGATTTTTCTAATACCAATGTGATATTTTTCCTATTTATATTCCAAACATGGGTCTTTGTTGCTCGTTAGAACTATTGAGGCGGTTCAAACGAGTACCCACAACCAATGACTTATAGTAGAAATAAGAAAATAATGAATACCACTGTAAACTCCTGTGTTCCCTATATCAGGTAGGGTTTACAAGGGTTACCACCACACGGACTTGTTATGGTGATGTTTTATCAATGTTTTTGAAGACTTTGTTAGTCGGTATTAAACAAAAAAATACAATCACACGAAGAATGCCTATCGGCATTTGAACGGTTTTTCAGCTCCAAAACCATTAGGAAAACATATCCGTAAGAAATAATGGCGTCCAACATAGTGTCAGAAAATGATAAATATTAGGTAAAAATTATAACATCGTTGACAACAAGCTTAATATGCATTACGAAAACACGCCAATACAAATATATTGCCAATTTTTTGGCAAAAATTTTAAGATGAAAAATTGTGATATTTTTCTTATTTCTGCTCAAACATAGATTGTGGGTTCTAACGAGTACCCACAGTCTATGTTTTAGGGCATAATAAAGAAAAATAAGGTTTACCCCTGTAAACCCCAGTTTAACTATATAAAAGTGGGGTTGAAGGGGGTCGAAATTATATAGGTGTGTTTTCGTGATAGGAAGTTTGCATATACGTATAAAAATAAATGCTGTTTTAAAACCAATGCTGGCTGACTAATTGAGTCACAGGCGAGTATAATGAAGGAGTATCTCTCAAACTATGGAAGCAATCTACTGAAGAATAAAGACAACACAGCATTTTGAAAAACAAAGTTAACAAAATGGTAAACCAGAAATAAACGTAACTTCGAAAAATTGAAATTTTCATATTTGGTCCTTGGTGTCATTAATGGATTGTATATGAAACTGGTACATTTGTACCTCCAATGAAGCAACAGCCCTAATATGAAGAATAAAGGTAAAATATCACGTTGAAATTAAAAGACAATTTCGGACAACGCACGCCGCCCTATGCCCACCCTCCGATTCGAACAGTGCTCTTTTAAAGGAAGGGTTTCATTACCAAAACACACCTATGCAAAAACATTCTTAATTTTCCCGCCGAAAAAAAAACAAAATTTTTAGGACGAAAAATTGTGATATTTTTCTTATTTCTGCTCAAAATATAGATTGTGGGTACTCATTAGAACCGCAGAAATAAGAAAGAACCGCCTCATGGAGGCGGTTCTTACGCGTACCCACAATCTATATTTAAGAGCAGAAATAAGAAAAATAAGGTTTACCCCTGTTAACCCCAGTTGTAACATATAAAAGTGGGGTTCGAGGGGGTCAAAATAATAAAGGCGTATTTTCGTGATGTGTTTGTATAAAACAAGAGAGCCAAAAGGCCCTGCATCGTTCACCTGTAAATCAGCGAATCATTAGCGATGTTTAGGAAAACAAAGACTGTGAAGAAAGGCAAGACATGTTTGTTAATCTGATTGATACTATAAATATCTTCATAGATCTAGGGTTATCAATATAGTTGTACATCAGTTGTACCCCTTGGCGAGGTCATTTTTTGGCACCAAGGCTATAATTTGAAAATTTTGGTAGACAGCTACATACCAAATTTTAAATACCTGGGCCTTCTGGTTTCAGACCACAAGATTTTTAAAGTTTTTCCCTTTACAAGTTTATGTAAAACATGTGGACCCTGGTGCGCGGCCATTGGCCAGTTTTGGCTATAATTTGATTTTTGTTTGGTAGGAAGTCCCCTAGATAAAGCCGCATACCTAATATCAAAAACCTGGGCTTTGTGGTTTCAGAGAAGACAATTTTTAAAGGTTATATAGGTCTTTGCAAAGACGTGGGCCCCGGAGCGAGGACATTTTGGCCCAACGGCTATAATTTGTACAATTTTGGAAGTGGTCCTCTGGAAATTTTTAAAGGTTTTCCCTATATCAGTTTATGTAAAACATGTGGGCCCTGGGATGGAGCCATTTTGGCCCGGCGGCGGGGCCATTTTTGGCCCCAAGGCAATAATTTGAACAACCTTGGTAGAGGTCTACTAGATGAAGCTTCCTACCAAATATCAAAAACCTGGGCTTTCTGGTTTCCAATATCAAAGACCTGGGCCTTCTGGTTTCAGACAAGAGGCTTTTGTATTGGTTTTCCCTATATAAGTCTATGTAAAACATTTGGGCAATGGGGCGGGGCCATTTTGTTGCCCCAAGGCTATAATTTGAACACTCTTGATAGATACCTTCTAGCTAAAGCTGAATATCACATACCTAGGCGCTCTGATTTCAGACAAGAAGATTTTTAAATGTTTTCCCTATATAAGTCTATGTAAAGAATGTGGGCCCCGGAGCTAGGTGTTTCAATGCAGTCTACTGGATAATACCAAGTATAAAATAAACTTGCCTTCAGGTTTCAGACAAGAATATTATTAAAAGGTTTTCCTATGTAACACGTTGGCCCCAGTGCGGGGCCTATTTTTGGCCCCAAGGCTATAATTAGAACTATCTTGGTAGAGGTCCACTAGATAAAGCCGAATATCAAATACCTAGGCCTTCTGGTTTCAGACAAGAAGATTTTTAAAGGTTTTCCCTATATAAGTCTACGTAAAGAATGTGGGCCCCGGGACTATAATTTGAACCATCTTGGTTGAAGTCCACTACTTGAAGCTTCATACCAAATTTCAAAGACCTGGTCCTTCTAGTTACAAACAAGATGATTTTAAAAGGTTTTCCCTATATAAATCTATGTAAAACATGTTAGCCCTGGGGCGGGGCCTTTTTATGGTTCTAAGGCTATGATTTGAACAATCTAAAAAGGCCAAGAGGCTATGATTTGAACAATCTAAATAGAGGTTTACGCACAGTATGGGAGCGGAAATGAAAGGATACTTGCGATGGAACAGGACTTGTGCTTTGTACAGTGTACGTTCAGTCAATTGTGGTATGAAATATTTGCCGGCACGTTAAAGAATTTCATTTTTGTTCCGGAAACATTAGGCTTATACGTGATGTATTTGTCTTGTTGGTAAATTGGATGTTTTTATCCTATTCCTATCGCAGAAACATATTTTGGACGGCATGAGAAGAGCTAGATTGTTGATCACTTTGTTTATATTATGCCATAACTGGTTTACACAATTGTAAATATGCATAAAACGTTGTTAAGAAGCATTTTCTTTGTTGTTTAGAATTTTTTGTTCTAATATTATCATATCCTGAATAGAAATCCAATCATCTTAAAAAATTTGACTGTTAAAAGTATGACACAGGAGAAAAAACTATTTAGGTCACCTGCTTTTGTAAGTATTTGGATTGTAAAGATCAGCTGCGGTTCAGTTTAACGATCACTTGCTCGATGATAATCTGAATAATGCTGAAGTATTTCGCGTACTGGCACCTATGATTCCCCCTCTCCACCCAACTACACTCATTCTGTTTTGACGTATCTCAGTATCTCCTCTTTTCACGTTTAAAAGTTTAAAACAGATACCTTTTTGTTTTAAGAAAAACGACTTTATAACTCTTATTTGTCAAATGTATGTTAGAATAGATTTGAAATTAACTCCTGCCTATAGCCCAACTTAAACAGAAGTTTTTTGTGGTCTGCTACTTGTGGTCTGCCGCTTGATGAGAATGCTCGATGTCGAACCAAAACAATGCAGATCACACTATACGCAATATGATCCAAGTTGTTTACTTAGAATTTGATCTGCTCGAATGGCTATGTTTCCACAGCCAGAACAGTTACAAAATGTAGTTCTAGGTTTGTTTGACTTACTAAACTTTCCCTCCACCTAAAGGATACCATTTTGTCGACAAACACAAAAAGCGCATCATCGCGCGCGCGCACACATACACACACACACGCGCGCACACACACACACAGACACACACACACGCACGCACGCACACACATATAAACACACTGATTTTGTTATTGGTGCTCTTTAACGGCAAAGCGGCGTACCCGGAGAAAAACACATGACCTATCGTTTCAAAATTTGCGCCTCACAAATAACCCGAGCGAACGTCGAACCACAACTTCGATAGACCTAATGATTAAGAGTCGGTGCTCTTATCCAAAAGGTCACAGAGATTAATTGATTGCTGGTAGACGCAAGAATACACATCCTAGACTTTCCTGTGACCGATGGACACTAGTACGCTATGTCTTACATAGTCACAAACCTTGCGACACAAATCTCATTACGTTTATTGAAATATAATTCAATATAAGTGAAACATACTGCATAAAAAAGTTATATTTTTACTTGGTAAACTTAGAGAATGTTACCTATTTGTATTCATAAGAAACTCATTCTTACATTTTTATGTATTTAAAAGTTTGGTCCAGCTCTACGAGGTACTATCGATATATCCCAAAGAGATGAGCTCACAATGTTATGTTGTCAGAACAGATAACGCAAATATCGTGGCACCCCGAGCTGTGGTTCTAGAACGTGAAACATCTCATCCTTGTGTACAATTGAACCAAACATAATCAATATATCTCAAAGGGCGTTAGAGTTAATACTGTGAAAGGCATTGACCAAACCATCATGGCACTCAGAGTTGTGGTTCTTGCTCATGACTTGCCTTCTTTACCCCACATACAATTTAACAAACAACTATCAATAGATTGGGCCCCGCCAATCGGAGCTATGGGAAATAGATTGGCCGTTAGGGTGCTTAAACGCAGAGCTGAAACTGACAGCACATGAGTACTGGTAAACCAATTAGACCGCAAATGTGTACTGGCAAACCATTTAGAAGGACTAAAATTGAAGAGGAGGCAATGATCAGAAATCGATACAAATAACCCACACCTCCCATCAGAGACACCAAAGGGAAATATGTGTTTGTTCGTCTTTCCCTTTGATGCTTGGGATAAACTTTAGGTTCTGATTCGACCAGTTCAAGTAGTAGCAACACTTATCTTTCTGAATATTCATTTAAGCCACACCCATTTCTGTCTTTCAACCAATCAAATTACTTGATGTAATTTATTGCTACAAGTTCATAAACTGAATGCCAAACAGTGTAGATCCTGATCAGATGGCTTCTTCAGAAGCCATCTGATCTGGATCTACACTGTTTGCAAAGATAGGGGTTGTCGTGAACAGCAAGATAAGGATTAATTCATTTAAGAAATGAACGCCATTTTAAACGTTCATTGAAGAATAACTAACATCGGGTCACGGGCAAAAGTTAAACCCGATGCGGTTACGTCAGACTTTGTTCGTGACCCAATGTCATTCATACTTCAATGACCGTTTATTAAATTACCTTTATTACTTGTATTAACCCTTTTTGTACCAAATGGAATCTTCCTCCCTATATAGAGCAGGAGTCCATTCCAAAGTTAAGGGGTGTCAGGTTTTTTTTATTCAAAATTTATTTGAAAAAATGGCTTAACTTTTCACAAACAGTGTAGGTCCTGATCTGGGCCTGCACTGTTTGCCCGGGTACCCGTTTTGGGGTTTCCGCTCCAAAATGGGTTAACATTAATTATTTTCCATCCAGTATGTGATGAAAACATCTGGTTTGAAAGCTACACTTAAACAAGAGGCCCATGGGCCAATATGCTCACCAGAGCTCAGGTGGGCACTGCCCAATGGCAGCAATGTACTTTAACATGATATGATTTTTATCTACCAATCATAAAGTCTCCCAAACGAACACCATAACCAAATGAGCACACATGAGGACTCTGTATCTCAAACATGTTTTTATATTTTGAAAGGCGTTTTATGAAGAAGAGGGGGTAGGGCATGGGCCCGATGAGCGCTGATGGGTATCACTAAATGCGTCTTATAAAACGAACAGAGACATATATGGTTTAGCGGTGGGATATGTATGGTTCCTGAGATATGAGGCCTTTTAATCCGTGGAGGGACTGGAGCATGGCGGATCCCAGAAAAGCCCAAGATTGTTGTCACTGAATGTGTCTTATCACACGGACCAAGAATATATATATGTGGTTAAAGGGTGGTGATCTGAACGGTTTCTGAGATATGAGGCCATTCAATGAAGTGTAGGGGAGAGAAATGGCCCCTGCGGACCCTCCAAGTCCGCGTGACTGAATATGTCTAATAATAATGAACAAGAATATATATATGAATATGGGGGGATCTGAGATATATTTCTGAGAAATTTTTCTGAGATATATGGCCTTTTATAAAGTGGAGGGGCGGGGCATGGCCGCAGCACACAGTAAACCCAAGATTGGTGTGAATGAATGAGTCTTATCATAAGGAACATGAATATACTATGTTAAGGGATGGAGATCTGAATGGTTTCTGAGATATATGGCTTTTATTGAAGTAAAGGGGTGAGGCATGGTCCGTGGCACCCCGAGGGAACCACCATTCTGGTGCCACTGATTGCGTATTATCATAAGGAATATAGATGGTTTAGGGGTAGGGCTCTGAACAGTGTCTCAGATATATGACCTTTTGTGTAGTTGAGGGATGGGACATGGTCCCGGCGCGCCCCTGGTGACCCAAAGGTTGGTGTCACTGAATGTGATTTATCATAAGGAACAAGAATAGATATGGTTTAGGGGTTGGGATCCGTAAGGTTTCTGCGATATTGGGCCTTTTATGAAGTGGAGGGGCTAGGTCCTGGCCCCGTCACATCCCGTGGGACCCCCAGAATGGTGTTACTGAATCCGTCTTATCATAAGGAACAAGAACATATATGGTTTAGGGATGGGGATCTGAATGGTTTCTGAGATGTATGGCATTTTATTGAGTGGAGGGGCGGAACATGGCCCCTGCACGACCTTTCGGACCCACAGGTTGGCATAAAAACATATGACAGAGAAGTTTACTCAAGGAACATTAAAAGTTTGTCAAAAAATCTGTAATGACTTGGCAGTAAATGCCATTATTTTTAATTTTTCCCATTATAAGCCTATTGGAACTATGTGTTGCCAACTAAAAAGCCAAATTTCGTAAAAAACTTTCAACCCCCCTGCCCAACAATACTACAGCTTTAATTTGGGCCCAATCGGCCCAATCGGCCCAGTGGCTTCAGAGAGGATGCCCTTTTAAAGTGCTGACGTCACAAGACAGACGTCAGATAACGACGACAAGGATAACGCAGGCGAGACGACGACGACGGCCAACTGCCTATCCTATAAGCTCCCCCAGAGCCTTCGGCTCTGGTTAGCTAAAAATTCAACTGCACGCAGTTTTCCTGTGAACGGCGGAAGACCTTTGTTGACGTCATAACAGCGCCATCGTTCAATTATTTTGGAGAGAATCATGGTTAATACTGACCTCAGTGAGAGATCGAGTCAGTTTATTTATGGGTGTATGGACAACACTGCGTGCCAACAAATGCCTATATGGGTTCCCAAAAACGTACTGAGAATGCAAATACATGTTTTTATATTTTCCCTAGCAGTGAAAGACAAAAGGATGATTTCTTTTAAAGCGTCAAGAAGAACGTTAGTTGGGTGTGTAATTTTACACTCTCATTAAGGTGAGACAAAGTGTATTCTTTCATATCTCCAAAAGTGTTATTTTTTTCTGATAAAAATCCGTATTTTTTATTATTTACATACCAAACATAGGTCATTGATGCTCATTAATGTGGTTCTTACAAGTACGCACAACCTATGTTTGAAGTGAAATGTTTATCTTTGTAAATGTCAGTTTTCTCTATTAAAAGTCGGGTTTACAAGAATGTTGCTTACACGAATGGTGGTTCTCGCTACTGACCGTTCCAGTGTCATTTTAAATGTAGCTTTGTCAGATTTTCCGACGGGGCTTTTCATGTTGTATGTTCTTATGATCGTGTATTATTATAATTATTTAACCAATCATTACGATAACACACCCGTGCGTCATAGTGCATTTTTTACATCCCAAAAAAGGGTCAGTTTTCTGAAGAATTTTTTGATATTTTTTCTTATTTATACTTAAAACATAGGTTGTGGAAACTCGTTAGAACCGCCTCAAGGCGGTTCTAACGAGTACCCACAACCTATGTCTAGGAGCAGAAATAAGGAAAATAATGTATACCCCGTAAACCCCAGTTTTCTCTATATAAAATGGGGTGTAAGGGGGTGTTTATTTCACGGACTTGTTAACGTGATAGTTCATTAATTGTACCCGATGCACCTTGATCACCTCTAGTGGGAAAGAGGGAGCTCGCTGTTATGGTTTGTGATTTGTTTTTTTCCTTTTTTGTTTTCCTCATTGTTAGTTGAGCCCCGCCAAGCGAATTTGTGTCTTCGAGCATTCCGTCATCACAAAATTTTAACAGCGCATGCACAGCCATTCAGAGGGGCCAGGGATATAACTTTCTGTCGGAAGGTTCCTCTTGATTCACTGCTTCTATGAGCGAGCAGCGAAGGTTCTGGCGAGACTGCGCGGATGCGCAGGCTCGCCTGAACCTTCGCTGCTCGCATAGGCGATTAGTACCAAAATCGCTTGACGTGGCCCAGTTACTGTTCCTCTTGTTGCCATTGGTTGGCAGTAATCCTGTCATACATGGCTTTTCATTAGGGCCCCGCACTGAAAGTGTGGGTGCCCTATAGTAATCACTCTGTCCGTCCGTCTGTCTGTCTGTCTGTCTGTCCGTCTGTCCGTCCACAAATTTTCCTACTCCTCTGATAGCGCTGCCGGGGCCCTAGTCAGTTTCACTGACAGCTCTAGTTGGCAGCTATTACCATGTATTTGTTAAAATGATGTTTTGTTTATTTCTGCCAAACTAAAACATCCCATTACCTTAAAAAGGAAACAACAGAGACGAAACGCCGATGAATAAATGAGTCAGCACATGAGCAAATGGTACTAAAGCCATATAACTTGCATACAGTCTCATCAGAACCTTTGCTGTTCCCATACATGTAGCAAGTACCTTGAGGTAACTTCATGCAATCATCACGTCAAGTCCGTATAATGAACATTCCTCTACACCCCATTTTATAAAGAGAAAACTGTAAATCCCATTTACAGAGGTATCTAATATTTTTCTATTTCTTTTCCAAGACATAGGTTGTGGGTATTCGTTAGAACCATCTCAAAGAGGAGTTCTAACGAGCAAACTCAACCTATGTTTTGAGTATAGATTTTTTTTTGATTTTGGTTTTAAGGCCCTTCCAAGATTATTTCACTCATATCGAGCCGATCGTTAATCAGGGGTGGGCGAAAAACGGAGTACCCGGAGAAAAACCACCTGATCTTCCATTGCAGAGCTTGGCGTCTCACATGTGACCCGAGCAAGTCTCGAACCACAGCGGTGAGAGACATAATGAATAAGAGACAGCGCTCTTATCCACTAGGCCACGGAGGCTCGTTTTGAGTATAGATAAGACAAAATATCAAAAATTTTCATCAGAAAATAGCCGTTTCGGTGATATGAACGGTTGCACTATGTCACAAGTGAGTGTAAATCGTAGTAAGCTCTTTTCGCATGCGTCAGCTTAAATGAAGATAAACACTTTGCAAATATTTGTACCTGGTACAAGTCTATGTATCCAGTCTGTAGTCTTTCCAAGCTTGCTTCACAACTCTCAATCAGATGACGCCGACTCAGGCCAGCCCAGTTTATATTGTCAGGTTCAGTTTGGCTGAAGGTCTTCGTTGCTATCACGAATTTCTCTCGTTTATGCCTATAATAATGATGATATAACCAATCGAACTTCAATGGCTCAAAGACCTTCGGAATCAGCTCAAAGACCTTTGGAATCTGAGCAGCTGAGGGTAAATCATAGTTCAACGTTTACGTATTCAAGACAGATCCTCAGCTCATGGAAGAATTATTTGTTTTATATGACCACGTGACAGCTTTCTTCTTACATGACATGACCAGACTCATTTGCATATTGGCATATCGTTTCCTAAGTGACAATCACAAGATGGCTATTTCAAACGTATTATCTAAGAATCTCGCTCTGCCATCAACGTCAAACTTAAATATGTGAATCTGTTCCAATGTTGATCTGTACAGACATATTTCCAGGGAGGTTCGCCGCACTATAAGGGGTCATAATCAGTGTACCAAGGTAAAGACGTATAAAAAAATCTTATTTATATCCTTGCTCGAATTAAACAAATCAAACAGGCTATTTAGCTGGTAGTTTTATTTGATTGGAGGTTTAACGTCCCCGTCAACACTGTATAGGTAATTTTGGAGACGCTGGTTCCAATGCAGTGGGGCTTTTAACCGACATTGAGATGAAAGGACACCTCACGCCCTGTCGCCCAGTGAAACCAATATGGTTTATAAGCCTGGACGGTCCGACTCGCATCGCTTTGCCTGGTCAGGCTTAGGTCCTCTAAGCGGTTTGCCAGTACTCGTATGCGGTCGGTTTCAGTTCTGCGTGGAAGCACCATGCAGCCCAACTTTGTTCAAGTCCTGTTTGGCAGAGTCGCTGGTGGTACCATAAGTAAATGCATGGTTTTCCTGAGATAGCCGATAGATATAAATACCCTGAAATTATCGAAATGTTAGCAGTGGGTCAAGATAGATAGCAGGGTATATCAGCACAGCACCACCACAAGAACGTGTTGAGTTCACAAGCCAGAAGCTATGACGGTATGTGAAATATATGTTACATTTTATTTTGTATGTATGAATATGCTTGAATGATTTAGCATTTGTTTGTGGGGTTTCGTTTCCGCTGACCGTTCCAATGCAATTCTTCTGTCGCGGTTAATTTTTGTTAAGGTTTGTCTTTGAGTGTTTGTGTTGCTTATATTGTTTTATTTTGGATAGCTTATTGGCCATTTTGTGGGAACGTAACTGTCCTTTTGGCTTTCCACTGTTGATGTTTCCATTAGGGTCTGTTGTGTCATGTTTGTGTTTCTTTCCCTTTGGTTTTGGTTTGTTTGATTTCAGGTTCAACGTCCCCGTCAACATTATAAAGGTCATTTCGGAGACGTTGCTTCCAATTTTGTGGGACTTTTACCCGACATTGAGATGAAATGACATCTCAAGCCCTGCCGCCCAATGAAACCAACAGGGTTTATTAGAATGGACGGTCCGCCTCGCACCCCGGTTCCTGGGCAGACTTAGATCCTCTAAGCAGTTTACCGGTACTAGTGTGCGGGCCGGATTCAGCTCTGCGTGGAAGCATCATGCAGCCCATATATTTCTTCAAGCCCCAATAGGCGGGGGCCAACTTTCTCTTTGGTAACTCTGAGCGGAGCTGTGGGTTAATTGTATCGATTCCTGATCATTGACTCCACGTCTACTTTACAATAGATAAAGCGAAATAGTTCTTGAGCTCCGAGAGAATTCTTCCCATAGCTCTAGATATCCGCGCTTTTAGGATAATTTTAGGCGGTCATTTTGTGATTTTATCCAACTGCTCTAATTACCTCTCGTTCAAACGCTTAAGGGACCAAATATAACCTTGCAAAGGAAAGAGGTATCAGTATTTGGCAGTGATCCGTTAATGTAACACTAAATGAAGTCCACACTAAGTATTTTATTTTTATTTTTCAATTATTATTATTAATTTATTTTATTTTATTTATTGTATACCCGCTTTTTTGAAGAAAAATCAGGTGTATTGTTTTCGTGTTAGAGTCGAGTGCCTGTCAGTCCGAGTGTCTGTCTGTCTGTCTGTCTGTATGTATGTATGTACGTCATTCCGTCACGTTTCTTTGGGATAGATCTCCTCTGAAACCGGTTAAGGTACAATTTTCAAACTTTGCCTGTGGATAGTACGTGGGATGTAGATGGCACCGAGCTACTTTTGTTTTTGACCCCAAGGTCAAAGGTAAAAAGAATTACTTTGCCATATCTTTAGTGCTATTCATAGAAAAAGCGGGTATTTTCGATGTTAAACTATCGACTTCGTGATCTAGTTTTGTATTATTTTTAAGTTTTATTTACTTGAACATGGCAGCCACCTTTTTTCATGTAACGTAGACCATTTAAATGTAGTTTCATTTTCTCATCCAATACAAGCTTCATACATATTAAATGTGACTTATTTCATCTCTGTTATCTGCCCTGGTTAAATCAGTGCCGCAGTGGATAGGGTTGGACTCTGAACCAGGAGACCGCGAGCTCAAATCATAGCTGAGTTAATTATTAATATTTTATCTTATTTAATTATTTTTATTGTTTTTCTTGATAAAAACGCATTAAAGCAGTCGGTTCAAAGCTCATACATAGACCTATGTTGTATTGTTTATAACTTGCCGACTTTAAATAAATCTTATCCTATCTTATCTTATCTTATTTATTCCGACTTGCTACCTTTTTAGATATTTTTCCCAAACTGGAAAATAAAAAGTTCATTGTTTAAAATGCACATGTTTAAAACCGGATTTCTTGTTCATTTTTTCTAATGTTTTTTTTTTTAATACTGTTTCAAATTCTGTTATCTGTTTCAGCTCTTTAAGATAAGAAAATCGTTTTGGGGGGCAAAAACCGCAAAATTGATTAAAAAAACCCCACTTAAAACAAGATTTCTTTTTCAGTGGTTATTAGCGGTACTTTCCGGTTCTTTTTAATTGCTGTAGTCTGTATTGATCTTCTACAAATCAAAATTTCATTTTTGGACAAGAGCTTGTCCTTATCTAACTTAGGCCCCGATATGCGGACAATGTTGTCTTCTGACAACTCTTGTTATAATTTCTTGCATTTCGTTCCTTTACAGTAGTCTGCACTGACGAGGCTGTACAGATGATTTGCTCAAACACCCCACACTTACTTTTTCAACCAATTTCCAAGGACTTTCTCGGAGTTTCCGAAGGCGTAAACATCTGCTGTGTCTATAAAATTCCCTCCATGTTCAGCAAACTTGTCCATCAACTTATGAGATGTTTCCTCGTCACATTGACGTGAGCTATTGAAGAACTGAAAACAAATAGTTGAAGCAGTATCTAGAATGTAGGCAATAAAATTTCCTAAAACCGCAATTAAATAACCTCAGGAAACTTTCGCCCAAGGTTTAGACATTCCAAATAAACGATCGCGCTATCATAGACTTCGTGACACAACATTGTCAACGGATTTATGTTATATATAGGATCTTAAACTCGAGATCATTTTATATGAAATTTATCATCATGAAAACACGCCTGTTTTGACCCCCATCAACCCATTTTTATATAGCAAAACTGGGGTTTGCAGGGGTGAATAATATTTATCTTATTTCTGCACAAAAACATAGACTGTGAGTACTCGTGAGAACCGTCTCGTTTTTGAGCAGAAATAAGCCAATATCACAATATTTCATCTTAACCCTTGTCCTGCTGAATATATGCCACATCCACGACCGATTATCAACCAATCAGATTACTTGATGCAAATTATTGCAACAAATTCACAATCTGAATGGCAAACAATGTAGATCCTGATCAGGTGGCTTCGTCAGAAGCCATCTGATCTGGATCTACATTGTTTCAAAGATAAGGCATATCCGGGATTAGCAGGACAAGGGTTAAAATTTTCATTTTTTTTGCCGTAAAATTTACAATGTATCTGTATAGGCCTGTTTTCGTAATGTGAAACAAGCCTTTAGCAACAGATTCAGCTTCCATCCTATTTTCATCCTGGAATTTCAGAATCCTTCCATCGTGCCACCACTATATGACAGTGTTCTGTTTTCTCGTACCGTCTGTATTCGGCGTTCCTTCAGCTGATTATTCTATTGGCATGTCTTAACCCTTTTTGTACCAATGGAATCTTCCTCCTTATATATAGCAGGAGTACATTTCAAAATTTAGGGGTGTCAGGTGTTTTCATCAAAATTTATTTAGAAAATAGCTGAACACCCTGCAAACAGTGTATGCCCTGATCAGACGCCGCGTTCTGCGGCGTCCGATCTGGGGCTGTACTGTTTGCCAACTACCCGTTTTGGGGTTTCCAGTACTAAATGGGTTAAATGTTTTTGAGATAATTTGCCTTTACCTATTTAGCAGTCAGTTCTGCCACTTAAGTCACACTTCCCTCGGAGTCTTTCAAACCTTTCAGGCGTGTTGGTGAACTTCATACAAGGCCTAAATTTTACGAAAACTTACCACATCGTCCTAAAGGATAAGATGGGTCTCAAAGTATAGATAAATGTCTAATTATCTTTCATTTTCTAGGGGTCGTACGTTCAGAAATGGGTAGCGTCATATCTCTGATACTAGAAAATGATAAAATCTGCAATGAAGAGAGTCGTAAATTGTGTGATGAAGCTTTACCGTTACCTGCTTATAGTTTTTAGTTTATATCCATAAATGTATACATATCCCACAAAAGTTGTGATCGTCTTTTTAATGAAAAGTATGTTGTATATGGCCGGAAGTACAGCTAAACGAAGTATTTGCCCTTGACCTTATGTTAGAGTTTCGCTATAAAAAGTGCTTATGCTTAAGTTAGTATGAGCCTAGAAAACATTTTTTAAAAACAAAATTTTGTAACGTCCCGCAAAACAACAACAACAAAAAAACATTCACTGAATTTGGAACACAATCTTTAGGAATCAATTCGCATACAAAGATGACAGTTTTGCTAAAAATAATTGGGTTATTTGTGTGCCGTGTTGGTAAACACTTTTGATATTTAACTGGAAATTTATTATTATGGCCATGTTTTCGCGCCTTAACGCATATTTCTATTTTAGCTGCACAATGCTGTATTATTTTACAAGTATGAAGGTCTGAAACCTCTGCAACGGATGGAGTTTTAATACTGTTTCATATATGCAATTAGAACCACGTAAATAGAACAGTTAAAATACGTAGGATTGCCAAGTATAAAAGTAAGAATAAAGGGATAAACAGAAATAAACTTTCTTTACACAGAATTTTGAAACGAGACACTATACCAATCAATTACACCGACAATGTTTTACTGAGTCAACTGCGTTTGCTCATTTCTTGACTTTTCTCAGAACACCATGTACAATCTGCATGACCTTTTCAGGATTCTATGTCTGGAATCCTGTGTTGCCACTTAATATTTAAAAGTTTCCTAAGACAGCTTGTATGGAAGTGGTTCAGTCTTTTCCACGTTTCACATACATATGACAATGTTGGCAGAACCACATCTCTGTAGGTTTTCAGCTTTCTGTCAAGTCTGATTCCACTTCGATATCAAACGCTACCACGTACTCAATCCTGCCATTCTGACTTCATCATCAATATACACGGCTATTGACAGTGTGCCCCAAGGTAGGCATGTGCAGTCTGACCATTTATTAGGATGATGAACCCTTTGTCAGGTGACAGAACAACTCAGTATTTTGATGCTGATTGCTTGGTCATTGCTGTTAAAGGTGTCAAATACTTGATCTACACAATTTTTGCTTGTATTTGTTTAGAAGCCTCCGTGGTGTAGTGGCTATGCTACTCGGTCGCAGGATCGATCCCGGGCTTCTCCAGACTTTCAGATGAGTCTTTAAACCGAGGTCCCGTCTCAGTATGACCTTAGCTGATGGTGAGACGTAAAACTCAAACACTCGGGTATAGTTGTTTACAAAGCTAACACAAAATTTAGGTCTCCAAATGCGCACATAGTATTTTTACAAGGACAATGATCCGTCTCGAATGCGTACATTCAATTTTACAAAGTCTGTATTTTGTTGGCTTCATTTTTATTCACGCTTTGCGGCCCAGTGAAAAGTGATTCCGATGTGTTGAGAGGCACTCCTCCCTGACCCACATAATCAAAGGCCGTGGGATTGGGTAAGTTCCATTGTGGCATAGTTATCAATATTTGCATGATTGCTCTGAGCTCAGTATTGCCGTCTTATTTAGTTCAAAGACTCTGCCTGGGGTAGGCCTCACATGCCCGAGGTGGGTTTTACCGGACTCTTCGTTGCATGAGCTCGTTAACGTAATGACATTTGGAATTTGTGCAGGCACAACCAGTTGCTGTTGCTACATATAGAATCTTCCTAAGAGAAATCTCACATTTTCACGAACAGCTGCCTATGAAATTAAGTCTAATGACCGATCCGACAGAGAGTCACTAAACTCAATGAATTCATACAACGTTGAATCACTGTCAAATTTTGGATGCCTTAGCGTGGACTCGGCGTTGATTTAACTTTTATATAGCGACGTTTCGTGCTTACGGAGATAAATGCGCCGACAATTGGATGTAAAATGACTTTCTTAAAGTTGCTTACGAAATGTACTGGACAAACACATTAAACCTATACTTTTTCAGGATGTGTACCTTTGACAGTGGGTTTCAAAGCCACTATGCATATCCGGATGTCCAAATGTAATGTCTTGAATAGCGAAATGGTTGAATTTTTAGAAAATTACAAGTTTTAAACTGTGTTTTGAAAACTAAAGGTAGCAGAAAGAACGATCATAGGTGAAAAATCTGATTTTATATGGTAGGAAGAGCTATCTCCTCATAAAATATCAATCAATTTAAAAACCGCCCAAATTTCAAACAGAAAGTACAAAATTAAAATGCTCTTGTGGAAAACGGAATAATTTGCGAAAAAAGACAGTTTTGAAATGAATAAAACTCATGTTGAAGAACGAGCTATTTGATTTTGTTTTCAGTGAATGAAGAGTTATCTCCCATTTTTTGGTATGATGCTACCCATTTTGGAGCTTACGACCAATTCATAAATTAAGTAGGGACATTTATCTTTAATTTGAGACCAGTTTCATCTTTTATGACGGTGATGTATGCTTTTGTCCATTAAAATTGGTTCGGCGACGCGTCTATTTCCACGGAATTCACTATTTCCAGGACATATATGTTATGCTTTTGGTCTGACAGACAAGCAGTTGGAGAACGCATAGAAAATACTGCAAATGTACCATAGGAGAATGGAGACATCCGGCCTTCTTATTTTGCTATGCGCTTATGAATACCATTTGTACCTGTAAACAAGAAGGTTACTCAGGAATTGTTTGCAACACGACAGCACTAATTTGATATCAAAATAACAATAATTCTAGGCTATGTCTAAGTTCATATATGCTCTGGTCGCCAATTTGCCCAATGGAGCAGAACCGTTGTAACTATTTTGATAGATGTTCTCCTATGTTGCCACTTTTTTGTAATATTATAAATTTTGCAAGTCTCGCTACTTTGGGCATATCCTTCCTGATGCCTGGTACTTCCGTGGAGTGTGGGCCATGTTTGCTGATGTTGGCTCGGTGGGGGACGCCTATAAGTTCCTTGGTAGGCGTCTCTTGTCTGATGCCTCCAGTTGACCTGTCTCATGAGCTACGTCGGTCGGTGTGTGCTTCGAGGGGTATGTGCTGTGTTTGCCGGGTCTTGTCCGTCATCCGTTTCGGTTTCAAAACTTTGGGGTTTAGACACACTGATGAAGATTAAATATAAGAAAGGCCTCTGTGTCACTAAATTTGGTAAAGTTACGCATTAATGCAACATTCCTACTGAGTTTAGATGGAACTGGCCGATACATATATGAGAAGTTGTCATTTTTCTCCTTTTAGGCCTGGCGGCCATATTGTTAACCGGAGCGGAACGCGTTTAGCTATTTAGGTTGGGAGCCAAATAGGCAACATTCCTATGAAGTTTGAATAAAATTTTCTCAAGGGTTTAGGAGGAGTTCACCTTTAAAGCAAATTGTTCACATTTTTCAGTTTTTAGCTCTGGCGACCAATTTGCTCATCAGAGTGGAACAATTTTGACCACTTCCGTAGAAAGTTACCTAAGCAACATTCCTATATAGTTTTAATAAAATTAGCCAAGGGTATAGGAGGAGGTGCAGTTTCAAGATCTTTCTATTTTAATCTTTGGCGGTCATCTTATGTACCTGAAAGAAATGATTTTAGCTATTATGGTAGAGAGCCACCTAGGCAAAATTTCTATGACGTTTAAATTAAATTGGACATAGGATTTAGGACGGGTTCACATTCAAAGCAGACTGTTGACATTTTTTTTGTTCTTAACTCTGGCGGCCGTTTCGCACAACGGAGCAGAACCGAACCGTTTTAGCTATTTTTGCAGAGGGTCACCTAAGCAACGTTCGTATGAATTTGTATAAAATTGGCCTAATCGTACAGAATGAATAATTATATAAAGTTTTTGTTCATGACGTGACACACTCATTGAATGACATGACATTTGGCCACATTGAACTCTGCCAATCGAATCGGCCTCCCAACGTGCTAGGCTATCCATATCATCTTGTATGATAAAGCAGTCAGAAGTAGTGTATGTATTCCTATACATTAGCAAACAAACGAACAGATGACCTGATATAATCCAAAACATTAATAAATACCAAGAAAAGGACCGGTCCAAATGCCGAGACTTGGGGGGACACCAGATAAAACAGGGACTGAATCAGACGCTTGGCCATCAAGTACAACTTGCTGTGAGCACCCAGAGAGCCAAGAGCTAACTAACCTGAGTGTGGATCCTCTTATCCCATAATAATCCAATTTGTATAATAGCCTCCTGTGATGTACCTTATCGACGGCCTTGGCGATGCCCATGATAATTAGGCCAGTCTGTTTGTATCCAGGATAAATGGTCCCATCCAGATTACTCATATAACCAACTATGTCATGGTAGAATTGAACTAGTGGAGGTTCGCAAGACCTTCGACTTTGGAAACCGTAATACTTTCAAAGGCTATGTGATTGTTCGTGTTGCTAACTAATATCGTGCTCAAGAGTTTTGCAAAAGCTACATGTGAACGACACCGGTCTGTAATTTGCTGCATATTTTATTCCTTTCTTAAAGACTGGAGTAACATTTGCTTGTCGCAAGTCATCTGGTACAATGCCTGAGCAAGTGGTTTGTTGAAGGGCCAGCAGAAGAGATATTTCAGCACTACATTCCTTATGTCCCCTGGCATTCAGACCATCAGGCACAGATGCCTTATGTATGTTGGCCCTATCCAACAGTTTGGCAACCCCCTTGGGGTCAACTGTTATGTCCGCCATAGATGGGAACGTTTTTTTTTTTTTTTTTTTTTTTTACTTTTTGATGGTAGCGTAACGCTGATTGAAACTGTTTATTAAATATATTGCCTTATCGTGCGATTCAATTGTCAAAAAATGGATAGCCCTGTGTGCTTTTAGCGCCTGGATACCTTATAAACTAGAATCAGTCAGTCAGTCGGTTTTCAGAATTCCATTTTCCCTAAGTGAGGTGATCACAAATGCTACTTTTTTAAGGGACTTTACGAATGGCCATAGACTTTTAACTTTTCCATTCTATTCAAAGGTAAAGATGCTTGTTATACATGTATGTTTTCAGTATGCTTCTCTGAGTACTTTGTACTCTGAACCATTTATAATGGTTCTTCACGTCTGGACTAGAAGCCTCCGTGGTGTAATGGATAAGCTACTCGCCTCAAATACAAGGGGTCGTGGGTTCGATTTCGGGCTTCTCCAGACTTTCAGAACACACACACACACGCACATCTTGGCTGCTAGACTTACGAGCACGAATGTACATTCTATCACGTCTCTTCTGGGGAGCTCGGTCTTAATAACTGACCCACAAGTCATTTATTGACATGCAAGAGAGTTCAGAGGAAAGGAAAGAATCCCCATATCGCGCCATGTGGTTCCATCCATATCCGCACGCTTAAACATAGCTATATTTTACGTGGGACTTGCGGAATCGCTTTCTGTTTGATAGATAGATAGTTAGAGAGATAGATAGATAGATAGATAGATAGATAGATAGATAGATAGATAGATAGATAGATAGATAGATAGATAGATAGATAGATAGATGTCTTTCTGTTGCGAAAATCTTTTCGTCGAAATAGAGTTTTGTTCTGAGCTAAAATAGTTGTTCTTCGTTTAAAGAAAAGTTACAACTAGGGTGGAAGTTTTATTATGTTTTAAAGTTGCCCGTTATAAAAAAAAACTGTCCTTTACACTACAGCGAACGGAACTTCCTTTTGTGGACGAATAATTCTATGAATGACCTTAATCTCAAGACATCTTTACCTTCTTCTGAAGGAGACAAAAACTTTTTATACAAGAAACTTTTTGTTGTCTATGACGTTGTTAAACTGTACTAAGATGAAACAGAATATTCAAGATAAAAATGTAACATGCATTCACCTCCGTGTTCGCCGTTATCGGAAATACATTATCCATAGCGTAAAGAAAGAGTTCAAACGACTAAATGAAAACCAAACGAACTAACACAAAACGAACTTACACATTTTGGTCTTAGTTATAATTCAAAATAACTGGTATATAGTATGCTCACTACAGGGTCCATCTATTCGTTTGAAAAATCTCCCATTCGCAAAAGGAGTGAACGCCTTTAAAACATGAAATAACTACCATCCTAGATGTAAATATCACAAAAACGAAGTAGAAAATATTTGAACTCGAAACTAAAACAATCTTTCGTAGAAAACAAAAACTTCCTTTCACGAAAGGTAAGTTCCTGTGGCTATTTAGACCAACAAGGGACATGCTTTTTTCTACAATATGTCCCAAGTATTTACAGTAATCAAACAAAGCGAAAGCAACGATGAAGAAATCCGAAAAAAATATGGTCATGGTGTAGATTTCACAAATCACCATCTGTATCATGCACGAATAGATTTATTTCTGAATAGTACTAGCACCAGACTGTGTGACGAAACCAAACATGATAATAACCATGTTTTACCTTCCCGACGGTGACAAAAATGTTATCAGTAGTTTCAAAAGTTGCAGATTTGTGAGGCAAGTGTCCGTACAGTTAATTCAGCATTTTGTTCTTCAATTTTTAAAAATACAAGTTGCCGTACTCCTTTCGATTGTGCTTGTTTGGAGAAAACTGCAGTAAAAAGTGGGTGTTTCAATTAAGACTTACAGTTACTTTTCAGTTATGCCCTACATCGTAGTGTAGATTATATTTTCTTGTCCTTTGGGATCATTGATTCCATTGTGGAATTTTGAAAATATCTGAGGGTCACTAATGGGGCCTGGTTGGCCGAAACTAGCTATACTGGCCCAGAAAACATGTACACTCCATGTTTTTTACTTCTGTGGTGTATTCCTTGCTTCCAAAGGATAACCCTTTTATAGAACATATTATACACAACTACTTTTCGAAACATCTGAATGTTCCAGTATGGAAAACAAATTCAGTGGTCTTCATTCAAAGCAAAAACGAGTACTTTCCACGAAATAGATTATTTTTTGTCGGTACCAGCTTTCCAGATTTCAGGTTGTGTAGCAATTTCCAGTGAGTTGTTAACAGACGCATGGAAGCAGGCAAGAGCTAGATATCCCTTCAACACAGTTTCTTTTTGTTTTGAAAGCCATTACCCTGTAGAAGCCCACAAAAAGCCTTTTCTTTACCCTACTGTGTGCCATGCCTGCGATAAATATTGATTTCTCTGGTACTTTTGTGTAACAAGTTCCGGAGTCGATGCTACACGGGTAAATATGGTCCTTTGGAATCATTTATAAATGGGACGTTGAAGAAAGTGCATCGTTGATAATATTAAAGGTTAAGCTATTTTAAAATATTCATTAAATTGTATTATTTTTGACCCGCGATGAAACCCTAGATGCAACAATTCCGAAATTCAGATTCAGGTTTTTTTGTTGTTGGTTTTTGTGGGGGCTAGGGAAATGCGTGTAAATTACGCGGGTTTTGCGTGACAAAAGAGGCGCGTTAAATATGAACTCACGCAATAGTAGCGTGGACGGATTAAAAACAGTAGCGTGGAAGGAATTAACGGTCATTGCGAAAAATCAACAGGACATTTGTGTAGGTAAGTGTGAATAAGCGTGATTCACGGTAAATGTTGCGTGGAACGGCACTGAGGATCTGCAGTAATATACATGTATAATGCTTCTCTGATGGTTTTTTTGCGCAGACTGGTCTGAATCTTCGCTCTACAAACAACGACTCTGCATTCAAGCTTTAACGCAAGATTTTCGCTATCTCTGGATTGCTCTGTGGCTACAGAAGGCTCATGCGATCAACGAAGAATGATCAGTCTCCGCTTATCACACAAGTCCAATTGTAGTTTATGGTAGGTGCCGGATCATATGAAATGAGTACATGTTGGGGAAACGTTTTATTTTTTCAAAGATACGGCAAGGCACTCATTTCTCTCAGAAACAAACAAAGAAACAACCAAAAACAAAACACACACACGACCGAACATCGCAGAGAACCCTCCACGAGTAAGGGGGTGGGGCATCTATTACTTCAAAATATCGAAGTATACTTTTTCAATCGGCCCCCGCCCATCGGGACTTGAAGAAATAGATAGGCTGCATGATGATGCTTCAACGCAAAGCTGAAACCGACCGCGCACGAACTCTGGTAAACCGCTTAGAGGATCTATGCTTGCCCAGGTAAAGCGGTGCGAGTCGGACCGTCCATGCTTATAAACCCTATCGGTTTCATTAGGCGACGGGATTTGAGATGTCATTTAATCACAATGTCGGGTAGAAATCCGACAAAATCGGAAGCAACGTCTCCGAAATGACCTTTATAGTGTTGACGGGGACGTTATTACTCATAGCAATTTGCTATACACCAAGATAATAGTATTTGACCCTGCGATAGTGCTCTCCTGTCCCTTCCGCTGATTCAAGAAGGGCAGTCGTCATTTTCTGGCGAAAGAATGTGCACTGTACTGGTTATCCGCTAACGTATAATCCTGCCCAGGAAATGTGTGGAAAGGTAAACTGAACGGCTCAAAAATGACCTATAATAGTGTTGACTTGGCCGTTAAACTCCAAAACAAACAAACAAAGTGCTCTCGAGAGCTTTCCCTAATCGCGCATGATGCGATTTTTTTATCGAGGCTGGTCCATTTTTTCAGTGCGTCTTTTAAGCAGAAGCGCTATTTTAAAAGGATCTTAGCGTACTAAGTTTTATGTCGATCAACCCAGCTACTAGGCAGAGTAACTTTTCGTTGTTGACATTCATGTGACTATCACCGATGTGTGGGATATCCGAAAAATGGTGGTAATCGCGTTATTCTGACTGCTGTGAGGTCACTGAGGCGTAAAATAATTATACAGTAGAACTTCGATGGCTCGAACACCGATGGCTCGTTTACCATGGATGTGTCGAACCCATTCTTGAGCCCCTAGCGAAGTCCTCTACATAAGAAATAGTGGGGGATGATTAAGGAGCTTTTAGTCTTTTATCTTGCAAATGTATGCTGTGTGTACTCATTAGAATCGCCTCGATGAGGCGATTCTAATGAGTACACATAGCATACATTTTCATTATAGAACACCGAAAAGATGTCTAAAAGTATCTCGTTATGCCTCCTGGCAGTCACCTCAGTGGCTCGAACTACCCCTGTCTCGAACAGATTTTCGAGGTCCCAAAGGTGTTCGAGTCATTGAAGTTCGACTGTATATAGAATCTGGACTGAAATCATGTGTTTGGTGTGGCAAACATTTTGACCCAGATATATAACCAACAATGACTTCATAGGACCTTTGAATATGCTGACCAGATTGCGCGCATGCGACGGCTGACCAGGGTCTTCGTCAGTCGCAAACACCAAATGTAAAGTTTACCTTTGCTTCGGCTAAAACACGATAGAAACTTACTGCAGCTTTCTCACTCTTCCCGAAGTTCAGGCATCCGAGACAGATGTTTGAAACCTTGATACCAGAGTTTCCTAGATACTTGTATTCCATTGTTGAACTTCAACGTGTTTTACTTTTACCCATATACTCTAACAAACACGCGAAGTCACGCCTGTAAGAAATAAGACGTCCGGTTGAGACTTATAACGAAGTATATACTTACATCATAGTATATACTTCGATTAAAGGATAAAAATGATCAGAAGTGGCATAGTAGAAGCTCGCGCATGTACAACGAAGCAGAACTGAGTAAATTACACGACGCAAATTGTAAACGTCCGCAAACAATTGATTATTTTACCCAAATATTATCAATTCAGCGACGGAATTGGTGCGCAAAAAGTGAATTGTAACTATTCTTAAATCAACAATACGTCTGGTAATACGTGCAAAGCTCGCTTGCATGCCGCACGCACCTGTGTGTGTGCTCATGCATGCCTGTATTAAAAAAGATACTTCCACAAAGAGAAAATCTATCACCTTCAATCGCAAAACTTGAGGTGCCCAAAATTGGATTTTACCAAGCTTTCGGTCATTCTCAAATGCGACGTAATATTATATGTGCATAATTGAGCCGAGGTGAAACTTGGTCAAATGTACTTCCATAAAGAAGCGTGGCTTTGGCGAGATTGACTTACAGCGTCTTTAATCAGCACATATTGCCACTTGGACTCTTTTGTAACCTATATTTAGAACAAACAAGTTAAACTAAACTAGTGACAAAAGCTGGCAAGATATCGCTCACCTGGAGTAGGCTGATCATGCTATGTCACACTGTGAATGGTGGCCATCTTACTATTAGATGCAACTACCTTTAGCAATCATGACTCTGTATGTTTCCTCGATGCCAAAACTTCAATTTCTAGATAGCATAATCCAACTAAGGATCCAGGAGGAAAGTGTACAAGATACTCTTAGAGGGACTTTTGCCCTGTCTTCGATTCTTGGATATTAGAAACGAATAATTTGAGCAACTCTGAATCATTCAATCTCCATGTCATCCTTAGGTCTACCATCAAGCTTCAGCTCAATGGGAGAAGTCATTCGAAGAATCCAAGACATCACGAAAACACGCCTATACAATTTTGAACCCCTTAAACACCACTTTTATACAGTAAAACTTTGGTTTACAAGGGTACACCTTATTTTCTTATTTCTGCTCGAAAATATAGATTGTGGATACTCGTTAGAATCACCTCGATGAGGCGGTTCTAACGAGTACCCACAATCTATGTTTTGAGCAGAAATAAGAAAAATATCACAATTTGTCATCTTAAAATTTTCTTTTTTTCGGTGATAAAGGTTGCAATGTATTTGTATAGGCGTGTTTTCGTAATGTTCAGCTCAATCAAACATACCTTTCGGGATATGTCATTTGAAGAATTCAAGATGGACACAATGACAGCCTTCTTTGATTTTAGCGATTCTGAATCTCGATAATGTCCAACTGTCTGTCACAATTGTTCGGCTCAATTCCACTTATCATCAAGAAGCAGATGTCGTTTGAAGATCTTCAAGATGGCCAACATTGCAGCCATCTTGTATATTGGAAGAAAACAATTTTATCAATTCAGAATCTCCATGTCACCCTGATGCCTACAATCAAGTTCAATTTAACTTCTGACTAACAGTTTGAGAGAAGATTGCGTCCTCGTTAACTGCGAGTTTGATGAAGCGTCTATCAAAAATGAAGCCACTATCTACCGGACAACATTTTCCCAATGAAACTATGGAAGACTTATGGGCAAGCATTACGATAACATGCCTATACTAATACATTGTGACCTTTATCGCCGTAAAAAATGAAACTTTTAAGACGAAAAATTTGTGATATTTTTCTTATGTCTGGTCAAAATATATAGATTGTGGGTACTCGTAAGAACCGCCTCGTCAAAATATAGATTGTTGGTACTCGTTAGAACCGCCTCATCAAGAAGCAGATGTCTCTCGATAGAACCGCCTCATCAAGAAGCAGATGCCTCATCGAGGCGGTTCTAACGAGTACCCACAATCTATATTTTAGAGCAGAAATAAGAAAAATAAGGTTTACCCATGTAAACCCCAGTTTTAGTATATAAACGTGGGGTTCAAGGGGGTCAAAATTATATAGGAATGTTCTCGTGATGTAACTATAATGTGGATGGCCAGATCTGTCCCAAATTCGAAACTGTCTATGATTGAATGACTGTTCTCATCACCTACAAATTTGATCAGAATCCGACCCAATCTAAAGTTCCTGTTTTTCCCATTATTTGTCTATTGGAGACTAAAGGGCAAGTAACTCCTATGTGAATAGCCTAATCTGCCCGAAAATGTAAGTTCTCATTACCTGAACGTCTAACGAAGTTTTCGTCAAAAATGAAATCACTATCATTCGTACATTTGTCTAAAACTTTGAAACCAATAAGGACCGGTAACTCTCATGTCTATAGTCAAAAATGGGCATGAGTTGAATTTAGAGATTTAATGCCTACATGTCTTCGTTGATTCTAAGCTTGATGGAGATACTATCATAAATAAATCGACTTTCGGTAGTACAGCATTTTCTCCAATTTAAATCTTGGTGAGACTAAAGGGCAAGTATCTCTCGTCTGAATAATCCAATCCATCCATTCACACTTCTCCAAGATTTTATGCCTGTCCTCATTACCTGCAAGTTTAAAGAGGACCCAGGTGGGCCATGATGTTTGAGCAGACTATATGTTCCAGCAATTTACACAGAACACAAGTCAGAGACACATGGCGATAATTACGGGCAAGAGCCCTATCTCCTTTTTTGAAGAGTGAACAAAAGTTTGCTAGAGGCCATTCTTTGGGGATTTCACCCGTATCAAGAGACTGTTGAAACAAGTGTGCAAAAACTGGACCCAACTCATTTGCTAGTTCCTTCAGGACTAGGATGAAGCTCATCAAGCCCTAAGGCCTTACTGGGGTTTTAGCCTTGAAGTAGCTTGATCACTCCTGCAGCTGTCAGAACAATATTATTCATGAATGGGGCCGATCTTCCAGTCAATGGAACCTCCGTGAACTCAGTTTTATTAAACGCATCATTGAATTGACCAACTAGTTCCTCTGTCCTTTCAGAATAGAAGTAAAACAAAGATCAGGAATTGATACAATTAACTTACTCCATCCATAAAAGACGCCAAAGGGAAAGAAATACAAACATTAAGCGACCAGACCATAATGGAAACTTAAACAAAGGAAGGCCATATGGACAGTTACTTTCCCACAAAATGGCCATATGGCCATCCAAAATTAAAAGACACAAGTGATACACACAGCAAGCAACAAACAACAACATAAATAAATCGCCACAAAAGAGCCGCCTTGGAACGGTCAGTGGAAGATCTCCACTGGGGGGCTTAAATCAGAGTCTGATTCAGCAACCCCGTTCCCTTCTTTTTTATTAAGGGGCGGAATACCTTGCCTGTCTTTCTTCTGGCTATTGATATATCTGTAGAAGTCTCTGGTATTTGCCTTTACATCAGCTACCAAGTTATTCACATTTTTTTATATCGGTCTTGATTTCACGTCTCAAGTTTTCAAATTTTGTCCAGAGTTTACCACTTCCCGTCTTTTTTGCCTTTGCATGAATCTTATTCCCTCTGCGAATTTTTCTTCTTATCTCTGGAGTGATCCAGGGAATAGAAGATACAGACCTACTAGTTTTTGAGGGGATATGATTTTCGGCCGAAGTATGAATGAAAGAAGTTATCAAATCAAAGTTCTCCTGTACAGACCGAGGATCTGAATGACCATTAAAGTATTTCTCCTTTGCAAATCTGAGTGCATCCTTCCTCATAGTTTCATGGTCACCTTTCTGATATGAGTACACCCTCCTCCGAGGTTTCTTTATTGGTGGGATGTGAATTTTTAAATATCCGGAGACAATATCGTGGTCACTTAGTTTCTCTGGAGAATGAATGTCTGCGAATTGTCCTGGTATAGTCGTAAGGATCAGATCCAATGTGTTCTTATCACGAGTGGGGAAGTTAACAATTTGTTCCAGGCCATGATCGTTCATAATGTCAATTAATATGTGTCCTTCGGACTTACTCAGCAATAAAGCCTTGTTTGCTAAGCCTGTCGGGCCAAGCAATGTCTCTGATGTTGAGGTCACCTAGAACATGTACAGCGGGGAGTTTCTTGCCCTTGTGCTGCGATTTAATGCAATCCAGTTGATCTTTAAACAACTGAAAGTTTTCGACCGTACCATTTGTGGGCGATACCAATTTGCTACGAAGCAGGAAGTTTTATTTGCAAAAAACGTAACCCAGACCGATTCGGTGTCATTTTCCAGTTCCATAAAAGGCATGTGAGGGATGTCTCTATGAATGAGCAACATCACCCCACCGCCATGTGAGTTTCTATCTTTTCTGAAGACATAGTACTGACAAGTTTCAGGGAAAAGCTCACATGTGGTAATTGAACTGTCAATCTTTGTTTCCTGAATAGCAACAATATGAGGTTGAGATATATCGAGGAAAGCTAAAAAGTTCAAGAATTTTTCCTCTAATTCCATTTATGTTTATACTGCAAAGTTTCAAACCTTTTACAAAATTTGACTTAGTTTCATCAGCAGTCGAAGATTTGTCTCTCTTATCCTCTGACAGTGGTTCAAACCTGTTTGGCTTACTAAGTTCTACATATTCATCAAAGAAGGAGTCTGAAAAGTTACAAACCTCACATTTTGGACATATCCAGTGGCAGCTTGAATTTACCAAAGTGCCATATTCTGCATCTGAAATGAAGGAACATTTCAGTGTGTATCCACATTTCACATTGATCACACCGAACGGCTTCGTGGCCATTCAGGACAGCACCACTGCAAAGACCACAGTCAGCTTTGCAGTCTTTGCAATACCAAGTTCCAGCTCTAGATTCAATTTCTAACAATTGACTGTTATCCAAATCAGAACATGAGGAGTGAAAACGCTTATTACAGTCCTCACATTCTATCCATTTCTCGGAACCTTTACAATACTTTTTGCAGAGTCCGCAGCGAAACCTTGGGCCGGGGTTAGTTTCAATGTCTCCGGCTAAGATTAGAAGTAAAGCCAAGTTTGTACCGTGTGAGGACTTGAAGTTTCGCAAGCCCTCCGAACACCTTCTGTTCCCATTCTTCCTTGTAAATGCCAAGTACTGGGAAATTCTACTACTGCTCTCCTTATTTGTAATCTTGCACTCCTGATTTCCATCTTCTGGGTGCATTCTATAATAAAAATCAAAAATGAGTTAAGTTGGTTTCCAAAGAGTGAATCCAAGAATTAAGACCATGGGAAACAGGGAGACCTTAATTTTAATATACCGGGTAGTGATTTGATGATTTCTAATAATTTGTGATGGGTGTCAAGCAACAATCCTGATTCCTAGTTTGTCACAGCCAGCACACTGACAGCGGGTTGTTGTTAATGGTGAATCTTCAGAGTGGGCTCCAGTTCTGTCTGGAGTCCCGAAAGGGACCGTTCTTGGTCCACTTTTGTTCTCCCTGTACATCAATGCTATTTCCACTGACATTGACTCAGAAATAAGACTGTTCGCAGATAACTGTGTTTGTTACCGGGAATTTAGAGATAAGATGACTCATTGAAACTTCAGGCTGACATAGATAGATTAGGATGTTGGGCCAGGAAATGGGGCATGAGATTTCAGCCAGTTAAATGCAATATTATGCAGATAACTAGGAAGAGATCTAATAAAGTTGAGTATTCTTACACCTTAGAGTGAACGGTCCTCGAGAATGTGGACTCCATTAAATACCTTGGAGTGACAATCTCAAACAACTTGACATCACGTGAACAAGTCCGTGAAATAAAGACCCCCCTAAACCCCACTTTATATAGAGAAACCTGGGGTTTACGGGGGTAAACATTATTTTCCTTATTTCTACTCGAAGACATAGGTTGTGGGTACTCGTTAGAACCGCCTCAATGAGGCGGTTCTAACGAGCACCCACAATATATGTTGAAAGCAGAAATAATAAAGATGTTATCATTTTTGCCTAATATTTATCATCTTCTGACACCATGTTTGACGCCATTATTTCTTACGGACATGTTTTCCTAATGGAGATGGAATACTCATATTAGCAACATGTGTACTAAAGCAAATAGAACGATTGGTTTTCTGAGGCGAAATCTTCATCAGTGCCCCCAGGATGTAAAAGAGGCAGCATATAAAGGTCTTGTTCGCCCAATCTTGGAATATGGTAGTTGCATCTGGGACCCCAGTGGAGTGGTCCTTAACGAAGAAATTGAGAAAGTTCAGAATAGAGCTGCTAGATTTGTAACAGGCAATTACCATGATAACAGCTTTGAAACTGGTACCATGACTGGAATACTTGGAAAATTAAAATGGGAGTCTCTCAAGAAAAGAAGAAAAGAAAGTAGGCTAATCCTTTTATAAGAACGTCTAAAGGGTGCTGCCAGCATCACAACAGATGACCTTGTTCCCTCAGCTAGACACTGTAGAAATCAACATTCGTTGGCGTTTCAGACCCTTACTGCAAGAACTGACATTTATAAAGAGTCGTTCTTCCCAAGAACCATTAGAGATTGGAATGCCCTTCCCGATTCGATTATTTCGACAGCTGAAGGTGCTGATGATTGTGTCGCTAAATTTTCCTCTTTGGTTAGAGGTAGGGACCAACTTCCCTGATCAGAGGTCCTGGTGTAAAGAATGTCATTTGACGTGTGACCAGTAACAATTCTGATTCTGATTCTGACCAAGAGAGTTTGACAGCTGAAATCAGTAAAAACAGTTTTGCAGAGTCCAGTTACAGGCAGATAGATAGTCCAATTAGCTGATAGCTTATTGTATAAAAGTTTTTTTTCCGAAGTAAATCAATCAAGTGTGCTTTGTAGGGTGAGTCAGTGCTATTACCTTGTTTGTTAGTTTGATTCGATGTTTAACGTCCCCGTCAACACTGTAAAATTCATTTTGGAGACGTTGCTTCCAATTTTGACGGACCTTTACCCGATATTGAGATGACATCTCAAGCTCTGCCGCCCAATGAATCCAATAGGGTTTATACGCATGGACTCGCACCGCTTTGCCTGGGCAGGCTTTGATCCTCTAAACGGTTTACCCACACTCGTGTGTATCAACATGATCAGTTTTACAAAACGTGTCATTGTTTATCTCTGAAATCAAATTGCGCGCCAAACGAACAATTTAAAAGCTTAACATGTCGATGGTTCTGTCTTTTCTGACAATTTTTCCATCAGCATAAAACTAATTAAGGCCGGCGTTTTTTTTTTTTTGGTCAGAACCATTACAGTGAGATGCGCGCCGACGTTGCGTTTTCGCTCCTCGCCGGGTCTTTGATTTTAAATTATAAAATAGTTTCTACGTACATTGTCCTCCTTTCAACGATTTTCCATAAAAGCCTTACCACTAAAATCGTGCTTATTTAGAGCGACAAAGTCGATGCAACTTCTTGACATTGCAAAGGTTTATTACTTAAACTTCATCGGCATGGGTCTTTTCAGTCATAGCACGGACTCAGGCGAGCCTGCTTGCCAGAGCCTGTATAGAAGAGAAGATACGTTTCAGTTTGCTGCGCACATGCATTTGACAAAATGTATGTGGATTTGATAATGATAAAAAGGGATGTCATACAGAGGAAATGATTAACAAAAAGACCAATTCAAGCCCCAAAACCAGAGAAATCGAGTGGTAAGGAATATGTAAAATAGTTTTTTTAACCAATTGACAACTTTACTTGAAAATATATTTGTAAAACAGCACAAACGATTGCTGGCAGATAAACCTTAACCAAATGCGGACGCCGACGCTTACCGACGACGGACGCCGGGAGTATGGCGATAGCGCCAGCTAACTTTCGAAAGGCGAGGAAACAATGGCGAATTTTCAACTTTACAAACTGGGGAAGCCTTCCTTTAAAAACAAAAACACTCAAAGGAACCACAGGCATCTACGGAACCCGGGAAGGGACATGATTTTTTATTTTTATTATGTTGTGCGAACAAGATAATATCTTGAGCGGACAAGATATTATCTTGTTCGGACAAGATATTATCTTGTTCGGAAAACATATTATCGTGTGCGGACAAGATATTATCTTGTGCGGACAAGATATGATCTTGTTCGCACAACATATTATCTTGTCCGCACAAGATATTATCTTGTTTGCACAACATAGATCTTGCGCGGATAAGATAATATCTTGTGCGGACAAGATAATATCTTATGCGCACACGATCTATGTTGTGCAGACAAGATATTATCTTGTGCGGGCAAGATAATATCTTGTCCGCACAACTTAATATCTTGTGCGGACAAGATAATATCTTGTCTGCACAAGCTAATATCTTGTCTGCACAAGATAATATCTTGGACAAGATATTATGTTGTGCGGACAAGATATTATCTTGTACGGACAAGATAGTCCGCACAAGATAATATCTTGTCCGCACAAGATATTATCTTGTGCGCACAACTTATAAAATAAAAAATTCATGTCCCTTCCCGGGTTCCGTAGGCATCCCTCACAAAAACACGTCTATATAATTCTGATCCACTTGAACCTCATTTTTATATGATAAAACTGGGGTTTACAGGGGTATACCTTATTTTTTCCTATTTCTGCTCTAAAATATAGACTGTGGGTACTCGTTAGAACCGCCTCGATGAGGCGGTTCTAACGAGTACCTACATCTATATTTTGAGTAGAAATAAGAAAAATATCACAATTTTCATATGAAAATTTCCTTTTTTGGGGGGCAGTAAAGTTTACAATGTATTTGTATAGGCATGTTTTCGTAATGAAACATCCATCAACACTCTAACCTCAATTAACTTAATCATTGAATGTAAAATAATAAAAAATAAAAAAAAATATGAATGAGTGCATAATGACATGTCAGGTTGTCAAGTTTAACTAAAGTAACTGCACCAATATTCAACGTACAACTTGATAAATCGGCCCCACCCATCGGGGCTTGAAAAAATATATGGGCTGCACGATGCTTCCACGCAGAGCTAAATCCGACCTGTACACGAGTACGGTAAACAGCTTAGAGGATCTAAGCCTACCCAGGCAAAGCGTTGCGAGTCGGACCGTCCATGCTTATAAACCCTTTTGGTTTCAATGGGCGATAGGTCTTGAGAAGTCATTTCATCTCAATGTCGGGTAAAAGTCCCACAAAATTGGAAGCAACGTCCCCAAAATGACCTTTACAGTGTTGACGGGGACGTTAAACCTCAAATCAAACAAAACAACTTGAGAATAATATGAGTTACAAAAATGACTTACAGCAGTGTTTGCTAATCCACATTGCAAAAATCTAGGTCATAGTGCAGTTACTGCTCTGTACGCTGGCTGCGGCAAGATAAAAAGACTTGTTTTAAAAATCAACTTTCAAAAATCGCTCGGGTATTTTTTAAATTGAATTGAATAAAAGTATGTTTTTTAATTGTTGTTATTGATATATTATTTGCTTCAAGTTGATATAACATATATAAAACACGATGACAAAATTGAAAGTCAAGAGAGACAAACCTCATTAACTAATATTATCTAAGCCAAACATGCTTTTTATATTACGCAACTGCAAAAATCAATAAACGGTGTCTGACATAGATATTTACTAGGGCAGGAAAATATGCTTAACCCATTTGTACCGGAAACCCCTAAAGGGGCACCTTGGCAAACAGTGCAGGCCCAGATCAGACGCCGCAGAACGCGGCGTCTGATCCGGGCCTACACTGTTGGCGAAAAGTTAAGCCATTTTCCAAGAAATTTTGAAGAAAACACAACCTGACACCCCTAAATTTTTAAATGAACTCCAGCTATATATAAGGAGGAAAATTCCATTAGGTACAAAAAGGGTTAATGCACTAAGTGCACTAAGGAAAACTACTTTCAAGCAGAAAAAGGCAAGAGATCTAGATCGAACGTTTCACATCGTGAAATAGATACTTTAAACAGTTTCCTCAACCCTGCCCAGCAGGCACATGACGTAAATGCGACGCCACATCAACGTCGGTGCAACGTTATGACGCTTATGCAACGTCACATTTACGTCGGTGCAATGTCATGACATTGTACCGACGTTGATTTGACGTTGCTCTAGCGACATGTGCCTGCTGGGTTATTTGTACCAAATTATATATAGATATATAGCCGGAATCCATTTCCAAATTTAGGGGTGTCGGGTTGTGTTTTCTTCAAAATTTATTTGTATCACGGAAACACGCCTATATAATATTGACCCCCTTGAACCTCACTTTTACATAGGAAAACTGGGGTCTTATTTTTCTTATTTCTTCTCTAAAATAAAGTTAGAACCGCCTCAATGAGGCGGTTCTAACGAGTACACGCAATCTATATTTTGAGCAGAAATAAGAAAAATATCACAAATTGCATCTTAAAATTATAGATGTTTTTGGCGATAAAGTTAACAATGTTTTTGTATATGCGTGTTTTTGGGATGGAAAATGGCGGATCTTTTTGCAAACAGTGTAGGCCCTTACCAGACGCCCCGTTTTGCGGCGTCTGATCTGGGCCAGCACTGTTTGCCAATTATGCGTTTTGGGGATTCCGTTACAAAATGGGTTAAAGGGGATATGATTGATCTCATCACGAAAACAGAGCTATATAATTTTGACCCCTTGAACCCCCCTTTTTAGTTTTATAAAGTAAAAATGGGGTTTAAAGGGGTAGACCTTATTTTTCTTACTTCTGCTCTAAAATATAGATTGTGGGTACGCGTTAGAACCGCCTCGGTGCGGCGGTTCTAACGAGTACCTAAAATCTATATTTTGAGCAGAAGAAAATAAATTATCACAATTTTTTATCTTAAAATTTTCTTTTTTTCCGCGGTAAAGTTTATAACGTATTTGTATAGGCGTGTTTTCGTAATGTAATATATCTGATATTGTTGTCAATGGATTGGTACGATGGGCTCCTATATAATGCCTGTATTTCGTGGTATGTCACATTACAACGGTTAAACAAGTTCTCTTACCCGACGCCACCATGCATGCTCTGGTAGTGTTTTTTTTTTTTTTCCTTCTTTTTCTTTTTTTTTTCCTCACTTGCAACTTTTTTCAACCTAATTACGGCATTGTTCCAGGATAGGTGACGATGTTTTGACAAGATTAAGTGACAATGATGCACACTTTATAAAGAAAACGGTGTGTGGATTTTTGTGATAAAAATGTAACGAACCTTACACATGCAGAGCATGGTGCCGCGTATAAATTTTATTCCAACAAACATAAAATTAGATTATAACACAACACGCCTATACGGGCATTAATATAAGAATCTTATATGGGCGTGAGGGTTGTATGGAAAAATCCGTCCCAAGGGTCACGAGGCTTGCCGAGTGATGCCGGACAGTGATCCCGAGGGACGGATTTTTTTCTATCCGCCCCTCACACCCATATAGGATTCTATTTCTTGCACACCTTTCATTTCTTAGAGCGGATTTTTAATGCTGCAGTCACATCGAGTACCGACGTCCGCCATATTGTGATGACAGTACAGGAATGTTTAGTGACGTCACGCAACGTTCTGTGACGTCAACCTTAACGACGGCGCATCAACCAGTGCATTTATCAAACACGCGATTATACTCGATTTTGGATCGGAACACCAGGGTCAAAACATAGAATTCTATCCCAGGGTAAAATCACGGATTTGCTTGTCTGTTGTTCAAGAAAACTCAGTATCACTAAAAGTTCGATCAGATGAGCAATTTAGAGCGCGAGTTTCGAAGATGTATAGTGTCCACCTAGGCAGATTGAACCAAGAGTCTCGGTTATACCCGGATTAAACCAACACAAAGAACAAAACACGTTCATTCAGGAGGCTGAACTATTTACTTAGGCAAAGTCATCTAGACATGCGCATGCGTCATTAATATAAACAAAAGATGAATGAGGACCATTCAATACGAATCGTTTATACTTTGCATCAGCATGAAATAGTTCAATGAGCATACACTACAGGATGATGTGCCAATCTACTCCCTCGAACGGTTAAAACGTCGGGTTCTGTTCTAACGTCATGCCAACGTCACAAACAAAATTGAGAAATGTTCATCGATCAGGTCGACATTTCATTATTAATTTTCACGCAAAGGAGGTGTTTTGTGCACATATCATTTAGTGCTACAGTATATTGGGGTGTTTTACTTTGTTCTCCTATCAAACAAAATAGAAGTGGAGGCACTGACCAGGAATCGATACAATAAACCCGCAACTCCCATCAGAGACACCAAAGGGAAAGAAACACAAACATGAAACAACAGACCCCAACGGAAACACCATCAGCGGAAAGCCAAAAGGACAGTTACTTTCCCACAAAATGGTCAATAGGCTATCCAAAATAAAATAATATAAGCGATACAAACACATAAAGACAAACCATAACAAAAATAAATCTCGACAGAAGAACTGCCTTGGAACGGTCAGCGGAAACGAATTCCACTGGGGGGGGGGGGGGGGGGGGGGTTGCTTAAATCGATTTTACGTGCGACCTTTTTCTTTTTCTTGTTTACAGGTCATCTTTTTGCAGAAATACGA